>VZSC01016187.1:146316-189486 GCA_013398225.1 Steatornis caripensis | reverse complement strand
AAGCCTTTTTTTTTTTTTTTTTTTTTTTTTTTTTTTTTTTGCCCTTTAGAGGCCCTCTCTTTAGCCTGCAGCTTCCTTTCCACCCCAAGGTCTCTCTCTCAGGCCAATTTCTGCTGTGCCCTTAATCCACCCTGCTGCCCTCCACAAGTTTCCAGTAACTTCATATTCAGCACAAAATCCCTTATAAAAGCAGAGCAAAAGTGAAATATCTGCTATTGTCAAGTAAAAGAACAAAAACGAAGCTGCAAATGCTACATCTTGCAAATGATGTCCCTTCAAGAGCTGCTTTCCTTTCTACCTTGTTTTTTGTGTATGTCTGCATGTATTTTTGACTAATAACTATGCATACATGCACATGCACGTACGAGTGTGTGTGGGAGTGAGAGCCAGAGAGCATATAAAGGGTATTTGGGGATTCTTTGGTTTTGGACTCTCGCACACAGTTGGGGGAGGCAAGTTATAAACATATAGGTAGATCCAAGAACGAATACTTTAATATTTGCAGATCTTGATGGCTGCCAAATGCTAGCATTTCAGGGATGCATATTCACATGCAGCTGGCGACACACGTTGGAAGATACCCAGCATTTTGCCAGTTAGGTTCCAGTCTTGAAATATCTCAGCAGACCCAAATGTGTATCTTAACACCGAGTAGGGAATGTTTCCCCCTATTCTCCATACTCATTAACTAATAAGCGAGCAAAATGGTTTGCTGAGAATAGGAGAATGGAAATAAATACTTTACTATAAATCCTGTCCTTTTAGAAAGAGTAAGTTATCCTTCCCAGGGCCTCCAAGTCAACCTTTTAGCTCCCTAACCTGGAGAAAGACACCAAAGATTATTAGGCCCAAGAAAAATCAACACACAGTCGTCCCCCTTTGGGACACCTCACCTTCACAATACTTTCTAGGCATTTGTGCTAAACGGTTCATTGCAGCTGGACTTTTTATTTAATTTCATTTTCTTAAGGCTATCACAGAGCTCCAACATTCCCCAGCTTGTTTACTGCTAGTCTCACCAGTAAGCCGGGTGCCAGTTTTATTTAATTTGTTTTTCCAGTGGCAGCAACAATCTGTGTGGAAAGCATAAACAGAGGGAAAGAATCTGGAATCAGCAAATGGTGTGCACAGCTGCACACCATAATTTCTGCTAGTGAAAGTTTTAATTCAGTTCATCAGAAGAAGAGCAGAAGAGTTGGAGGCAAAGAAGAGGTGGAGTAGTGGAAGAAATATAGCAAGAGGAAATAGTAAAATCCAAAGCAGCTGGAGAACCTTGGAGTCATTATAATTAAGGCCCAACAGGTTACAATTTCTCCAAAAAAGAAGTCAAAAGCAGAAACCAGCCAACAGGTCTTCAGGAGGGATTGCTCAAAGATGTGATTCTAACACACATTGTAATGGAAACAGGAAAATTGCATCCTGCCTTCATTACTCTTGCAGATAAGAACATTTCACCAGGACACAAAATGAGGAGGGGAAAAAGCCATGAGAGGAAGAAAACTACAGCAATCCAAAAAAAAGGAAGTAAATAAATTTAGAAACCAGAAGTTAAGAAGCATCACTATGGAGGTTAAATGTCCAAAATGACATTTCATATCCCTCTTTAATAAGAATATGACAAGTAAATGGTGAAGTTGGAAACCACGGCAAAAAGCAAACGTAAATACAGAAAGGATAAGAAAACATACCCATCACCTGTTCCTCGAAGGCACAACACAGCAGCCATTACTGGTTGCAAAAGCAAGTTAGCTAGTGAACAGACGGAATTGCTAATACCTATACTTGGAAGTAATTAGGAGAGATAATGGAAAAAAAGTATAAAATCAATAGTGCCATTTAAACAGAGAGGAAGGAAGGAAGGACCTCACCAATTAACAGTCAGGAAATACGATTTCAGCCTCTAATTAGAACAAAACTGTAAATGCTCAGAAAAGCATCCTCAGCATTTAGAGGCTGGTAGGTGAGTCAGGATTAAGAAGTACGGCTCCTAGTTTTTTTCTAAGTATCTTCTGATGTCAAGTCTTTCCCTTTAAAGGGAAAGCAGTTTTTGTGCTTTCTAGACCATCACATTTTAATCAATCCATTCCTCCAGACGGATTCTGTCACTTGCCTTGCTGAAAGCTTGTTGTAGATCGTGTTCATGCCTCCACAGTCATGACTGCCTTTTATGCCCCTACTCGTGAGGTACTAGAAACTGGCCCGTGTTCGGAGGCAGGCGATGATCGTGACTACTGCTATTATTGTTAAGACTGAGATCAACAGACTAATTCAATCTTCCGTGGCCTTTGAGGATTCCTCCATCCCTACAGCAGATCCGTTTCACTGCAGCATGTAGACTTTCATTTGACCACCCGTCTTGTACGTTTTTTAACGTATATATTTGTGTGAGCTTAGGGAGGCTTCTACAATGTTTTGGGCTTCATTTGAACGCCCAGTATCTCTAACTGTTGTTTCTGGGTAATACCTAGTTCTGTCACTGCTTCTAGATGAGGAGTTCAAAACAAAAGCTGTTAGACCAAGCTGGAAGAGACACGGGTGAAGAGATTTGGAGTTACCACCAGGAGACATGTTTCATTCTTCCTTTGTGAGAGACTTCACTTCTGCTCGATTCAAGGAGACGGCCGCGGCAGCAGTTCTGCTCTTGGGTCTTGAAATAGCACCGATGTCTGGACGGGCGTCCTCTTCCCCACGGTCCTTGCTTTCCTGTGGCTGATAAACCTGCTGAGAGGTTGCCACTCCTTTCTCTTCCCTGGTGGGCATTTATTAACAGTTAGCAGAAGTCAGGGAAAAGAGAAGAAGGCAATGCCCCACAGCTATAACCTCCCAGTACAGTATGTACTAGGAGGCCTTCACTTTCTGCCTTCATCCTCTTTCCAGATAACAGCTGCAACTGGCCTTGCCAGCCTCAGAGGATTGTCCAAATAATGCTCCTTGGCAGCCATTTAAGTGATTAATTGACTGCAGATATCAGCAAATTGCTTGTTTGGGTGATGGTATTAGTACAGAAGCACAGCGTGCTTGTGCTGCATGTGCTCCACAGCTACCTGCTGTCTGTGGGGACATCGGGAGACTTCAGCTCAACCTCGGCTTAAGGCAGGTACTATGAGGCTGGTTTCCATGCATATTTTAAAGTCTGCCTCCTCCCCTGTATAACCTTGCTCAGCTGAAATAGAAACAACCCAGATAAATCGTTCAGCACACAATACTTGATGGCAGAGCCAAGGACTGGGGCCGTGGTTATGTGCCCACTTTAATTAGACACTGGTTTGTTCTGCGCCAGAGGAACAGTCCTGCTCACACTCATCCTCATTCCACTGCTATGGTTCATGCATCCACATGGCAGAAAGATCAGGCTGAAGAACAGCACTCATGCCAGCACAGGAGAGGTAGAAAAAAGCGGTAGCCAAGGGTGTGATGGAGGAGAGGAAGGCAGAGATACCCCTTGTGGCTGCATAGATTTACGCCAAGTTAAAGTAACCATTCCATAACTGGGTGAGATCTCAAAACCGATGACTGTTGAATTTGCTCATGAACTGACATATTCTCAAGCTTTTTACAAATGTTGACGGCTAATTGCAATTTTCTTTTAATCCATCATCACACAACTGATTGAAGACTTCTCCCTTTCGGCAGTGGCTAACATTCATATTAATGCATTTGAAAGAAAGAGTGTTAAAATACATACGTATAAACACCTGAGTACCAGATGTACAAAAAGAGCTCTTAAAACACAAATAAATACAATAAATATAAAAAGAGAATATTTTCAGGCAAGCAATATCTTTTTAAAATTATTATTCTGTGCTTCAAAAGAGCTACAGATGAAGTGAACACAGTGAAAACTGTGTCTGGGTTTTAGCAAAGATTTCAAGGTATTGCTATTGAATTTTACTCATTTATTTGTAAATTGACTTGAACTTCTATACTGTCAGACTGGAAATTGGCTGAAAGACCATAAACAAAAGGGTAATAAGAAAGACTGCATTTTTGTCGCAGCTGTCATGTGAGTCATGGACTTTCACGTGCTTTCAAAGCATCCGTGACTTTTGATATTTAGGGATTTTGCATGTGGGCTGGTAAACGTGATGGTTAAAGAGCTGAACCAATTTCTCTGAAAACCTCGAGTTCTGCCAAGTTAAACCCTAGACTGCACGGGAGGCTAATAGAGAGCAGGAGCTCAGCAACAACACTGTGGTTTCACAAAGGATCAGACCAGTGAATTCTCACTGAGAGCTTTAATTCCTCCAGGGATAGAGAGATTTCTCTTTCCCCACAACATTTGCAGTTAGGTTGAATTTGCAAAGGACGGCTCTGGCAAAACAATGACTGCAGTTAAATGACTTCTCACAGCAAAATAGAGCATATCAATTACATGCCAAAAAACAAAAAAAAAAAGAAAAAGAAAGAAGAAAAGAAAGAAAAGCAAGATGAGTTACCCATAACAAAAACCCCAGTTCTTCACCTGCATCCCTGCATCTGTCACATCTCTCTCATGACACTTCCGTAAAATTGTAACAGTACTGAGTCAGACCAAAGCTCTGTCTGGCTCAGTACCCTGTCTCCAACGCTGGCCAAAAGCAGATGCCCAGGGAAAATTATAAGCAAAAGATACAGTGATACTTCCTTGGAACAGTCTTCCAACTTCCAGCAATTTGCAGTTGAGGGACCTTCTGGTTTTGTATTTAATAGTCTTAGTAGATTTTTCTGCCATGAATTTGCCCACACACTTTTTGAAGCTGTGTAATTTTTTCTTGAAGTTACTGTCACTGAAGATTAATCAGAGAATCCAGTACTAAACAATGATACTAAATAAATATTCAGAAAGCACAGGCAAACTTGCAAAAGAAGTTGCCCTTGGTCCTGTGGTGAACATTCCTTAAAAAAAAGGAATGGGGAGAAAGAAATATTTCTATTGTTCCATCAATTGCCTGGTCACACAACTATTACAAAAAATGGTCTAATATCTCAGGATATACAAGACCTAATTATATGCCAGAACTTGCATGTATATAAAATATATGAATGAGAAATAAAGATGGAAAAATAGTGTTTACAGTAAAGGGTGCTGTTAATAGCTATTACAGCATGCAGAGAGATTTCAGACAGACATATGATGGTTTCCTTAAAAAGCAATGATCAGTCTATTCATCTTTTTCCAACTGCACTTGTTCAAGTAGATGAGTTTTGCAAAGGGACACTGGGTTTTCTTCCCTACCTTTTTTTTTATTCAGCCAGGGCACCCAAGGCTTAATTGGTCCAGTCAAAAGCCTTAGGACCCGTTGGTCCTCCTTTACCTTCTGTCCCATAAACAAAATAGAAAGAGTAGGAGTACACTTGATCGACCCTACACTTTGGAAAACTCCGACAGGCCTTCCCACAGTCATTCATTCATTTATCATAAGACTGATAAAAAAGGCCCCGTATCTTCCTCATTAAGTGTATTCTTGTGTATTCGCATCTGTACATGAAAGTGTCACATTGTCTGCTCTGACACGCCAAGTTCCTTGCAGTAGAGATTATGTTCTCCACTAGCAAACCTATCAACTCTCATGTCAAACCAGTTGGAAAAAAAAAAAGATTTTTTTTTAAGGTGACATTTTATTTTCATAAACTCAAGTAAGGAAAAAATCATGCAATCAAAAAATCAAGCTGCAGAAAAGATTCTTACAGACATTGCAGGAAATCTGTTGTATAGGCCTTTAAAACCAGATTGATTACACTGAGCAAAATGAAATTCTGCATTGAACCTTAGTTTTTGAAAATGTCAGGACAATTACGTGTCCTTGATTTGCATGCACAATTATAGCATTCATGCATACAAAGGAACAATTGTCAGGACAATTATTGCAATGACATACCGAAATAAGGTGCTCAGCAGGGCACTGGGTATTACGAAAAAGTCAA
This sequence comes from Steatornis caripensis, assembly GCA_013398225.1. NCBI lineage: Eukaryota > Metazoa > Chordata > Aves > Caprimulgiformes > Steatornithidae > Steatornis > Steatornis caripensis. The sequence continues at coordinate 183,582 of VZSC01016187.1, read as the reverse complement.
CCTCACACAGCTTCCTTATCCACTGTACCTACTAGTCACTGTAAATACAACAAAACTCAGAAATAACGATGTGCATTGAGCCAGATCTGTGGCATGGAAGACGTAAATTGAAATGACTGCAATTCAATAAATTCAAAGTCGACTACAAGTGGATCCTTACACCAACAGGTAGTGCTGCCAGCTCCTCCTACTTAGCTTTCTAAACTGTACTTTTGATTAAAGGCTTTGGAAAGACCTACTGTCTTGCAGATGATGTTTCTTTGGGCTCCAGAACCCCACGGGCCCAAGACTGCAGTGTTGTGGTCCAGTTGGAAACCCATTACGCAGTAGTTGTGCCCAGCTTTCTTTGCCTGCCTCTGCCGTTCAAAAATCATTAGTCAAAATAAAGAAAGGATCTTCCTTTTTTTGTGCTGCTTTCTGAACCTATTAGTTATCTTTTGATCTGAACTACAATAGGCTAGTTTTCTGTTCCATATACAAATCGCTGAGACCCGTAGAGTGTCTTTAATGCCTATATGATAGACAAAAAAACCTACTTCCCATTCAGTTTCTGCTTTTAAGGCTACAATCTTTTGATGTTTTCTGGGGGTTTGTGTTTGGTGGGGTTTTTTTTGAAGTACACATTTTTATCTTGTTTCCTATCAGTTCTTATTAGGTTAATTTTTACTTCTAATGTCCTTGATCACATCACTTGAAACGGAAGGTTTTTCAATTACTGTTGCTTCAGTTTCATAACCCCTGGCAGCCCATGGGAATTTCACAGTGCCATCTACTGCAAGGTACTAGAATAACTGATAATGCAGCACGTTTTTTCCCAGTTGATCTTACCTTCCTGACTTGTTCCAGGGTCTCTTTTCCTTCTGTGCAGATCCCAGCACATTTTGTTACCGTGCCAGCTTCTCTGGTTCTCTTTTGTGCTGTACTTGTGGTCATAGCAATGCACTACTTATTTCCAACCCTAATTTTACCACACAGTTTTTTGGGGTTTTTTTTGTGGGTGGGTGTGGAAGAGCCATGTTGATTTCTGAGGCATGACTATCCCTTCCTTGCCAGATCACTAGCGTCATCTTTCCTTCAAGAAGACCTCGAGAAAATTCCCTTCAGAGCCTGCCCATGATGACTGTTCATTGGCAAGAGGGTGAGGTGAGAGATTCAAACCAAAGCACTAGCATCCTTCCGGAGGGAGCCAAATGTGCTGTCTCTGCAGCTTCTGCAGCCCTTGGAAGCAAGGGACCAGGAGAGAGAAATACACCACTGCTCAGTTTGAAAGCAATACAGCGGAGTCTGTGTTGACTGACAGTTTGAGCGTGGCCTGGCACAGCTCGTTGCTTAGCAAGGATCAAAGCAAGGTTCACAAGAGTGATGCTTTTTCCTTTGGCACAGTGAGTTGTTCCATTAAGGCAAGATTAGGAAGTCCAGTGCTTAAGTGGGTGGGATATAAGGGGGCTGTAGAGGCCTTGGGTTAACATTCTGTGATGGTCTGATTCTCAGGCTTTGTTTTTGTTTTAGGGAAACTTTAGGGCGCAGTGAGACATACTAAGAAATGTTTATCAATCAGTTAACATGATCACCAGCTAACAACTTAAACTCATTTTTGGAATAAAAGTTTTTTCATTATCTCAACGGTTTATTAGCTTTAATAAGTGTTAGAACAAAAACATATTAAAAACGAGTATTTGATATCATCAGACTCTACAGCACTCAGGCAACTATTCTATTCTGCATAGTTCTGCTGATGGGTAGATCAAGGGAGCTTAATCTGACCATGGAGTATGGAGCCAGAGAGGCACTTACCTAGCACTTGCCCACAATCTGGCTAGATCATATTAAACTAAATGCCCTTCACTGCAGCTGCCAGTAACTGTAGTCTAAAAATCATGGGGAAAAGAATAGGGAAAATATTAGCCTGCAAATCACAATATCTCTCCGAGCCATGGTAAGGCATGTTCATCCCCCAGATCAGTTCTCACCTCAGATTTGATTGATTACTGTCAGGTTCTGACCGTATTTGAGAGATAATAACGAATTACACATATTATGCAAACACAGAAAAGAGAATGAAGTATGTATGTATTTCTTTAAATTATAGAGTTTTGTGTACACTGGTCATATACAAATGTTTGAACATTAGCGGATGTTCAACAGTTCCAGGCAGGAAGATTTCCTTCGTTACTATAAATAAATCTGTAGCCTGTTAAGCACTAGCACAGTCATTAACAAGTTATGTTTATTCTCTGATCAGAAAATAGATCTACCTAGTCATGCCAAAGAGACATCGATATTTTTAAAATTAGGCAGGGGATGTCAGTAAGCTTTTAATAGCGCTGTTAAAAACTGGCATCCTAATTAAGTTAGGAATTACAAAAGCATTTTCAAGCTGGAGCTACTTGCTCAAGGACCAAATAGATAAATAAGGAGAAGGTTCTCATCAAGTCTCAATTCCTTTCTATATAAGTAATGCCCAGGAATCTTGAGTAAGGATTGATCCCAACTACGTAAGTGTCTTGAGAGCTGGTTAGCTGGTTAATAGGTGATCTAAGGAAAGCGTAATTGTAAGTGTGGTTTTATTTTATGTCTGTGTCTGTTTTCTTAATCTTGGAGTAAGAAAAAATTCGTTCTTTACTTTCGGTTGGGTTCTTTTTGTTTGTTCTGTGGAAAGGGCAGTTGGCAAGCAACTGAGGAACTTCAGCAGAATTAGAGTATTCCTCAACAGGGGGGACAGGACCACAGCTGTAATGACCAACAGTTTCAAGGAATACTCGAGGTTACTGAGGAGGTAGTGAGGTGGTTCCTTGCTGAGCAGTGTGGAGGCAAGTCTGGCAGGGCTGCTATTAGGAATTGCTGTGGAAGAGGGGGCCTTACCAGTGTGTCTGCACAGTGGGACAGTGGCTTCAGCACCTGAGCCTTGCTGGTCACTCACAGTTTTCCAGCACACACTGAGGCAACTGGACGGCGTGACCCTGTTTACCACAGTCCTAAGAGGTTTTTTAAAAACATTAAATTACAGCTCTGCTACCCCAAAACAAAGGATCTCCTTGGAGTGCTGATGGTTCACCGCTGCAATTCACTCTAAATGACCAGAAAGGCCACTCAACCTCCCTGCTCCGCAGAGGAGTGCGACTACTCATTGGGTTGAGGGTTATTTTCCCATGCAGAAATGACCCCCTGGGCATTATAGCATATGCTCGGTTCATATTTACCTGATCTATTAGAGGCAAAAGCAGTTCTGACAAGAACAGTAATTACAAGAATGTAATGTTCATTTCTACAGAAGGCACGGTGTCTGCATGCCTGGGAAGGGCCCAAGATGCTTACAGCATTTCTATTTTCCATGCTGCGGTGAATTTGGAACCTTTACACAGCTTAAGACAGAATAAATTTCACTCCAGCACAAATCTCTTGATCATTTCTCCTTCAAATGTGGGAAAACAACACTGAGAATGTGGAAAGTGTAGAGCACATCATAAATCCATGGACACAGGAACTCAGAAAGCTGCATAAGGCACATAAGGTCTGCTATAAAGGAAGCACTGTGCTTTCATATTATTTTCTGTTTAAAATCTACATGTGTGGTTTGGGACAAAGGTCTTTTAGTGTGGAAGAAAGAAGGTTCAGTGTTTTTCTTCTTCCCTTTTTTTTTTTCCTTTAAAGAGAGGTATGTCTCTGGAGAGATAGTGGAGAGAGGTGCTCCAGTCTCTAGCACACACTGTTGCAGGAAAGGTGAAATTTTTGAAACCACACAAGTAACAGGAGAATTCAGCACCCAGGATATAGTTCATGTCTGAATAACCAACAGGTGCTTAAGCAAAGATAAAGGTTTGCGTGCTGGCTGTCATTTGCTGAATTTCATTACAGATTTCTGATCCTAAAATTGGGGTGTCTTGAGGAAGTCCCCCTCCACCATGTGATCCTATCAGAAAGCACGCACGTTCTTTCCCTCTCCCTTCTCAGGAAGGCAGAGTGATCCCAGCAGAGTCACTCTGTAGCGGCTTCTATCTCAGTAGCAGTGCTAGAAATGCCACCTGCATATTCCTACTACTGCTTTAGAAAACAGATCCCTGAGACGGAAGAATTTATATATCGGTGTCACCTGGCTGCTTAGGGCATCTGACTTTGTGTTTCATAGAGCCTGGGAAACTTTCAGGTTTCCTATTAGGCATCTTCATACGCCTAAATGCCCTTTTCCTTGTCACTGATGAAATGCAGAATTAAAATCCCCAAGGAACTTTAAGTGCACATAATCTAGACAATCTAAAAACAAATCGTAGATGAGTCATCTATTTAATGGAAGAAGTCAAATCATCAACATCACCTGTCACAATAAATGCTATCAACTCTATTTTTTGCTAGCACATGCTCTTTATTAGGGAAAGACATAGAAGCTGAATTTCGCAATTCACATTCACTGTGCCTATCAATGGCAGCAGAGGTTAGGTGGGGCTCATCTCCCCTCACTTTCAGTCTTTACACAGTAGATTTCATTCCATAGCCAAACGAGTCACTCTGAGCTCCCTTGATATATAGTGAAGAGAAAGTGGCACTTTCAGAGACCCATTTTAGTTGTCGAGCTTCGGATAGGTAGATTATGCTCCAGACATCATTAATTATACGGACTTGATCCTGACTGTAAACGGAACCCAGCGTGACCAGTTCAGACATGGTCTTTGATACTGCAGCCAGGTACACCTGGATGAGCTCACCCTTTCATACTTGAAATAAGGGAGATGTAATTCTCACAGTGCTGCTGGCTGCAGACTTACACAACTTCTACTAACTTTGTTGTAAAGCTAAATGAGAGGTAACTGGAGTTTCACGCATGATGAAGCCCAAGTTTTGCCCTCACTCACACTGATCAAATGTCAGAGATTGTTGCCAACACGGCCGTGGAAAAACCACGAGGGGAAAGAAAGCGGTCATGCAGTGGAAATGCAGTGGGACAACATTATGCTAATAGGTTTCTAGCACCTTTCCTGAAAACATAGCTCAGGATACATTCTCACCTACCCTGTGAAGCTGTCAAAGCAGTATCAGTAGGACAGTTAGAACCACAGTGTGGGGTGGCTGAGCTGGAACATCTGAGACCCCATAGATCTCCACAAGGACAAAACAGCCTGAAGCTCAGGTTGTTTTAGGAATATGGCCTGACTTCTTTGAAAGAGATCATAAGCGTCATACTATCTGTGGCATCTTAAAATGTTTTTTCCTAACTCAGCTTGTCATTATATTACATTTTCCTCCTTTCCTTATATAAATGCATTTTTTGCTCATTCAGAGAAGTATTTTTAAAACTACATGCCTAACAAGCAAGATTTCTGATCCAAATAGATCTGTACGGTATACAATACACATACTTGTTTGTAAATCTTTGTTAGATTGTGTGGTGGAAAGGAAAAGTAAGATAATATTTTCCTCAAGGGAGGCTTGTTTAGGCGCAACGATTTTCAAAAGTTATTATTATTGCTTTAGGAAAAAATGATTTTTGCCTGTGGCAGAAACACGCAGGAATGCCAGAGTGCAACTAGAACTAAAAAGACGCGAAAGATTAATCAAATTCATGGAAATCACAAAGACTGTTTCACTGTTCTTTATGCAGATATTTTACAGCACTGCAAATTGCAGAGCAGTGAGGTAGCTTGTATCTGGCTACTGCTGCTCCCGTGGGCTGCCATGGGAGAACAATTGCTCTTCTCTAATCCATAAATGTGGGTTTTGACAAATTGGGGGACTGTAGAAATTCGAGGTTCCCTATTCAAAGAGGTTTGTCTGTGCTGTCTTTCATGCCTGACCATTTATGATTCAGAGTTACAGCCACCCCGACCGCACCTCCCATGGTGAGATGCAAAGTCCTTTGTAGGCTCAACAGAGGATCGATGAGAAGCCTTCACGTACGTGGGGTTTTGATTCCAGTAGCAGCCACTGTACCAATTGATCCCAGGCACCCAGTTGCCCTAGAATCGTTCTACAGGTGCTGCTGGAGATAGTTATGTCCCCCTCGCATCAGCCTCACTAGAATCCTGTCATTCTTGTCTGTACAAGGAGTCCAGGGACACAGCTAACCTAGCCAGCTCGGCTCAGGTCCTAAAACTGTATGCTAAAACCCTCCTAAATAATTTTGGATTATGTAGGAGAAATAAATAAATAAAATTAGGACTCTCCTAAGTAATTTTGTTTGACTTCTCAGCAAGGAGAGGAATAAAAGCTGTTGCACAGCTGTGAGGTGCCAATTTTCGGCCGATCTACAAAGATCTGACTGTTCGCTGTAGTGCCATTTCATCTCTGTTTCAAGAGGTTTGTAGCAGCGAGTGATCCTGGAAGGCAAGATCTCACCTCAAATTTCTACGTGTCTCTGGATTCTGAAAAAAAGCACTGTGGTGGTGCAGATAACAGGATTAAATGAATTTATTCATCCTTGCTGGTATCGGATTGGAAAGCACTTGTAGAAACCTGAAGATTCACCATTAAGATGATGATGATATTCAATTACAGGTAAAAAGCTATAGCCACAGAGCAGATAATGAAAGCAGTGAGAGTACTACGGACATCAATCTCTTCGTAATACCGGTGTCTACACACAGACATTCACCTACACATGTACAGTACCTTCTATGGCAAAGTATCTTTAACTCTTCAGAAAGTTAACACGGGAGTCTGTGTCAAACAAATGTCATGGTCTCTCACACATGCAGAATGTTTTAAATGCTAATACAATCTTATATTGCATTGTGTTTAAAGAGAGAAACAGATAGCATATCTAAAATCCTGCCTTAAAATACAGGCAGATTCCAGCAGGCACCAAAAACCTGTGTTAGCACTGCAAGCTGCAGGAGACAGGGGCATGTATTGAAAAATTTTGTTCTACCATACCATGTAATAAACAGCTCTTTAAAAAACCTCTTCTGGTTACTGGCAGTGTAGGTAGGAGAGCTAACCTCCCACCTACTGGAACTCTCTCAAATCTGTGGAAAGAATATCAGTGATTTTACTTTGGAACTGGCTTTAAAAGCGTGCATATCTTGCATAAAATCAAAGAAGCTGCCTTTCTGTGAAAAAAGAGCACATATATATTGTCAAACTTTTCCAAACAGACTGGCTTATTTGTCATTGAAATCATGCTCATTGAATATCTGATGACATTTGTTCCTGTTATGAGCTTTGTTAATCCCAAGAATCCACAGTTACCCCCTACCAAGATTTGCTCTATTTCATATAAATTCTCAAAAGTAAACATATTTTTTCCTAAAACTGTTACCAGCTTATCATAGTTGACTGTCCTCTGCGGTTTTCCAAGGAATCTTTGGGATCCTGTATGGAAAAGTACGGTGTGTTACATATGGAAACACGTTTGCAGTACGTACTGGGCTTGGAAACTTCCATGGCTTGGAAACTTCGTGACACTGAAGGATTTATTCTATCATCAATAGAAATATTAGATCCTTCTGAGAATCCTTCATGGATGTAGGCTCTTTGGATCTATAAAGAGAGTGAATTTTCAGCTCAAACAAGTGCCCACCATTAAAATCTCCATCTTGAAAGGACAGAGTGAGTTTTAACAGGCATTTCAGTGCCAGGACATGTCAGTCAAATTATTATTGGCTCTAGCTGCACTCTCACAAGCTGTTACATTCTTTACCTGCAGCAGAGTGGCACTCAAAAAGGTGCAAAATTCTTCTTTGCTTTTCAAAACACCAGTGAAAGTTAAAAAAACCAAACCCACAAACAAACCAACAACCCAAACCCTCCAGTCTAATTCACACAACCGAAAACCTTTGATCTACATACAAGAAGAGTAGAGCCACAAACTTGAGTAGGAACCGTCCTTTGAGAGACAGAAGTAAGTCCACAAAGCCAAAATATTTAATAATCAATGTGAAGTCCATAAAAATATCTGATTCCTGACACAAGCTGAAATGGACATGAATTCTAGCCTTATCACTGCTGTTACCACACATGCATGCGTGTGCATGAACGTACAGTATCACATCAAGTTGCACAAGTCACAACAGTCTCAGGCTTGCTCTTATTCCAGTTCCCAATTTTTAACTGCATCTTGCAAATAAAATCAATCTCAGCGAAGTGTTACACGGTTCAAATATTCCCAGGATGGGAATTTTCTTTAGAGAAAATGAATAACATTAAGAAGGAGGAGTAGGGGGAGAGAAAGAGAAGGAAGGGGAAATGAACTGTTATTTTTAGATCACAATATTTTGAAACGTGATCTGCCTTTTAGTCTAAGATTCCCCAGCAGCCCTGTCTTTTTTTTTTTTCCACTTTTTTTTTTTTTTTTAGGGAAGGGTTAAGACTAGCGGGAAAATCATACATACACAAAATAGCTTTGTCTAGAAACTCTAAAAGTGTGTATGGCCTTGCAGAAAAGAAGTCCTATATGAATTTGGGGAGTGGAGGCTAGGAGGTGTTTTGTGGGGAATCACNCCCTTTTTTTTTTTTTTTTGTGAGGGAAGGGTTAAGACTAGCGGGAAAATCATACATACACAAAATAGCTTTGTCTAGAAACTCTAAAAGTGTGTATGGCCTTGCAGAAAAGAAGTCCTATATGAATTTGGGGAGTGGAGGCTAGGAGGTGTTTTGTGGGGAATCACACTGCTATGCAACTATAGATCTTGTATAGGTATAAACAAACTCCATCTTAAGATCAGCAGAGAAAAGACTTGCTTACTTGTCTGATGGCCAAGAAAAATTAAACTAGAGCAGGCTATAAATAGAATGAAGAATAAAACTGAGCAAAAAAGCCCTGATGGCTGGGAGAAAGTGTTCTTCCTTGCAAAAGGTTTAGAGTTCTGCTTACAAAATTTGCCAGACCTGGTACAAGCCTCTTTTTCTTTGTGCTTCATGACAGCCACCAGGACATAGATCTTTCTGTGGAGCTTTTAGACCATCTCTTGGGCATGCCTCCAAATGAGTGTCAAAAAGTTGCATTTCAAGACAAGGCTCGAAGTGCATTTCAGATAACATGAAAGGACAACAGAAAGAAATTCCACAAACAAAAAACTACAACCATTGTATGTCTGTGTCCTTTTTTTCCAGGTAAGAAAAGTACAGCCTGTTACAGTTCCCAACCTTCCACAGCTCCAGACTCAGCTCACTGTGCTGATCCACGCTTGCTGTGACAGTCTCCAAGGGGTGATCTACCACCTGAGAACTTCCAGACAAAACTACATCATCTGCTCACAGCTCTCCGGCCTCCAGACATAAGAGCTGGAGCTGGAGCCAGGCAGCAGGAAGCACCTGTAAGCATTTTACTTCCACCAGGGACAACGCCTCCCAACTTGCAGACTTCTCATCTGGCCGAATGCAGTCGGGGACCTACCCCCTCCTCCTCAGGTAGCCAGAACCCTGGCCAGGGTGCTCGTAAGCAGCCACAGCTCACGGGATGAAGGCATTTCCTCTCTGCCATAAAACGCATCATTTACTATCACAGCCTTTTTCTCCACCGAGAACGGCTGGCAACGGATATTTGCTCCTCTTACCCTTCCTCCTCTTCTCCCTCCCTTTTTCCACCACCCCCGCACATGCTAAGCCCCAGGAGGTTTCACAGGAAGGAAGAAAGAGGTTGTACGTTGTCTGAGAAGGGTTTATAAGCTGCCCTTCTGGCACAGAACTAGAATCAGGACATTGTTTAGCTACATGTCTGAACTAGAGAAATAGGCACAGTGAAGCTGGATGCCATTGGGTGGTTCACAACGAGTAAATTAGTCTAGAGTACATTAACCAGCACATCACCACAACTGCAATTCTTTCTCCCTTTCTCCCTAACTTTGACTATGCCAGGTAATATCCTCACAGCTACAGTGCAATGCCAACTGTACTTCGCATTATTCCATGTTTACTGCATAACACAACAGTCTCTGGAGACAGAGCTGGAGACAAGGATACCTACACAGTCTGGGGTCCATCCAGGAAGTCCAGTCATCTAATCAAGAGAGGAGGAGGCAGAACTAGAGACAAGAATACAAATGTTATAGCTCAGACCAGACACAGGATCAGAAACAGTGCTACAACACAGGCCTAGTGTCCATCCTGGAAATCCAGTCAGCAACTCGGGACAGCAAGAGACAGGCACATCCGCAACATCACTCAGGCACTCTGGAAGCCCAGGACTGAGCTTAATGTAGTTCAAGGACCAATGGGCAGGGGCTGCATGGATCGAGGCCCCGGGTAAGGCTGGTTAGGGCATCTAAGGGCTTTTGGTGCACTCAAGGCCCTGACTGCTGTAACTTGGCGACAGAGCTTGCAACACGAGGGAATTACTGTCCTTTAGTAACCTAGTAGTGCTCTGTTCCATTGCTCAACTCACCTCAGCACACAGGGTCCTAAAGAGATGGTCCCTCAAAGGATTGGTAAGGTCAGCAGATCCATATATTAAATTTCTAGATAGTAGCTGTCATGCAGATAGCTAGTGCTTGTCCAGCTACCTGCATTGAAGAATCCAGTAGAGCACATGAAAGAACTTAGCATCCCTACGTAGACACTTAGATCAACAGGAGAGACTCAGCATATCTCATGGCATCTTCAACACTCTTTAAGAATAAAGCTGTGAATGGAGTACCGAAATTTGCAGAAGTCTGGAAATAGAAGAAGCATTTAAATTGGATTCTCTAACCCTTTATACTGGTCTTTGAGATCAGCATATCTAACACCTTGACTGGCTCCTTGGAGACAACTGGAGGAAAAGCATCACTTGCTTTTGTTTGGGTTCAGCTAGACCTCTTAGTAACACTCGTGGTTATATTAATCATTCAAAGCAGCCAGAATGTTCTCCTTTTTTTCAAAGCTCTGTGAGATAAGACCATCAGATGCTCCTGCAAGCCTATCTGAAGACACCGCATCTCTCCCTGAAGAGAGCCTCTCTTAACTCTGTTTTCTAATGTAACATCTTTACCAACAGTACTGTCTGCTTTCCTGCAGCCTAAACACAGTTTTGCAGTCTAAATCCAAAGTTCCACTTCAGCACAACCAGGCATTTAAAGTTTTAATCTTAATCTTCAAGTCTGAGAACAAAACCCCTCATCTAACTGGTGCCATTTCAAGTCAGAACCACCCTTGCTGTAAAGTGTTCCATTTTATAAACCCCGGACCTTGAGGGCAAACAGTTAATTGTTTAAATGGTGTTGTGCAAATACTCTAGAGGTGAACAATCCTCCAAACACCTGCTGCTGTAGTTAATGCCTGTGCATTTACTTCTAGCCATAACATGCATAGGTATAATCTCTGTCTGTGAAGAGGCATTACGGAAAAAGTTTTAAAAAGGCAGGAATGTTCAAGCCACCTTCTTCTAGTTTTGCTTCACCAAAAAGACAGAAAGAGAATGTGCGGATAAGTGTGATCTCAGACCAAATGGTGAGAGGATTTAATTCCTTTTAATATATTCATGTGTCAGATGACACACATACATGATGGAGGGCTTCTATTTCATATGGAAAAGTGGCCATGCAGTGACTGGACAATAAATCACTTCCTGGCCTTGACAATGTTCTGTGAACAAGATTTAATATAAGGCAGCCCGCTGGCTGCGCTGCTTGCCTCCCACATGGGCTGTGGAATCCCTCAGAAGCTGCGGGATCAAAACCAATGCAGCAGCCCCTGCTCCGCAGTAGGGCTACTGACCGTTCGGGTTTGCTGTCCTCCCCTCTGGCACCAACTTACTCGGTGCCTCACACCCTGTGAAAGCATCCCACAGACGGCTTGGAGCAATAAGCAAGAGCAGAGCTCTTTCACAAGCTGAGATGGCAGTTCATGCCCAGAAGCAAAAGAACTGATAAACCTCATAATACTTTAACCTCACAAGTTAACTGCAGATATTATTCCAAGTGCTTAATCCTACCCTGACTCTCAAACTATTTGCCCTCATGTCCCACAGCAACAAATTCCACAGGCTGATTAGAAGCCACTTTAAAGTTTATTGCCTTTCAAGTGCTTTAAACAGTGTTCATTTCACCATGTTGATCCAGCATTAAGAGATAAATGGAAGTGTCCAGTTAATTACAACCCAGTCAGCTCTCATCCTAGTAGAATGAGAGCTGACCAGGTAACCAAGAGCTCCTAATGGCAGCGATCTTCTTAAACTAAGGAGGTAAGGGTTGAGGTTCCAGCCATCTTAGATGGATGTGAGAAATGCCACAGAATGTGAGGCTGGGTTTTCTGAAGTGGTCTACCCTAGTTCCCAGAGAAATTTTATAATTTAGTTCAGTGGGACCACAGTGATATATTGGAAGAATCCTCATTTTAATTAACACCTGAAATCCACAAGTTTATTCCCTCTATCAAAAACAAGTTAGAACACTACCATAAACGTATTTTTCTTTCAGAGGTAAATCAGCTCTCACAATAATCAGTATAGCTGGACCTATTTGGCTAAGAAGGAGCATTGTGACGGTGGTTTAAAAACTTAGAATCAGTATGTCAAGTTCTTTAGTACAACAACCCCTGCTCCTTCTTTACTCGGGTCAGGATGTTCACCTTGCATGAAAAACACAAACATCTGCAGAAAAACACAAACATCCATTAGTATGCTTTTTACCATACATTTTAACATCAAAAATACCAGTTCCATAAAACCAGACTTCTTAATGGGAACATGTTAATTTAGAATAACCTTGTATCATGAAATCACTGCTAAATTTTGAATGGAATTTTCTGCAAAGTTTAGTTTCAGTAATTTGACACCCAGAATATAGGTCAAAACCTAGTTTCATTTAAAAATACTCATTTATTTAAATAAGCGGTACTGCTCTGAAATGACACAAAGGGCTTACATGGTAGAACTGCTTTTTTTCTTTGTGCAAAAAAAATTAACACGGAAATTCTCTTACTCTGTGTCAGAGATTAGGCTGCCTGGGACAGAGGAAAACCAAGAGAAAACAGGAGAGACACACAAGATGCTGACCAAATAACTTCAGTGTAGATGATAACCTACTGATTGGGGCTGTCAGCTGGGATATAAAAAACTGGATTTAAACCTCTGCTAAGTCATTCCCTGCCAACTCACACAAGTGCCCTAAGTAGACATCTCTTAGCTGTCCCAAGGTGTCTTTGCACATCAGTGTGAAAGTATTTTACACGGTCTTTTAGTTTTCCTTGGCCTTGCCACTATACAAGTAAAGAACGTTTCTTGAACCTCAAACATTTTCACGGGATGAAGCACTCATCTTTCTGTTGTTGAAAGCTGTGCACTTTCAAAGCTCAACCTTCTGAAAATTTTGACACAAGAAACTGGCTGTGTTAAGTTCTGTAGAGGATTCTGCTATGCAAATGGGCACTGAACTAATAAAATCATCAAAGCAATGCTAGCTATTCAACAATGAGCTGCCATTTGTTGCCAGAGAAATACTGTGTTGAATGAAATGCATTTGGAAAAACATTACTACAAAGGGAAAATATGAGTAATCAACCTAAAGCAATGAGCCATGGAAGCTTGTTTCATGAAATGTCTTCCGGACTGTCTCAAAATATTAGACATGCTGACAGAGATATCAGAGAGGTTTTTTGTTATTTCTTATAGAGGTGGTTTCAATTTTAGATCCATCACCCCAAACCTGTATCATGTTGGTCTACCTGTCATGTTAAGTTTTTGAATGGAGGAGACTGAAAGTCTGAATGCCATGAGAGAACCTGAAAGAACTTCATTCCAACCAACATGCCCATGGTTATGCCTTTTTTTGTTTGGTTTTTTTTTTTGTGTGTGAATGTTCTTCTCTAGTTCTTCCACATAACTTCCTACCCCTTCCTTCAAGACAGAGAATCAAATCCCAATCCTTGCACCATATAATACAGGCAAAGAAACTCTCATATGAGTAGAGAAGGAAAATTACATTTCAGGAACTTAAGCTGAGCTCTCCAGAACGATCTCCAACCTCGAAGTCTCTTGCTTTATTAAATCCATAGACTTGAAATATAACATAGCCTATCATCTGACTTATAATGAACCGAAAATTCAGTTTGCACATAAGCAGCTTTCTTTATGGCATGCCATATTCTGCATGGAGGGTTGCAAAATAATCTGCTGATGATGTGGGCTAGTACAAAAGTAATACTTTCTCTACCAGGAGCAAGAAGACAGCACAAAAGGAACCGTGCCTTTTTAAAGCATGCGTTTTTTTCCCTCAGGTGCTCCTGGAGTTACACAACTTTGGTTTTGCTTAAGTTGAGAAAATATACTGGGAATCACATAGAAACATGCTGTAGGCCTCATTAGCCTGCAGGGTGATTTTAATAACCTGCAAATCTTTGATTAGGAAAAAATTATCTCCTTACAAACGAAATTAAGGAGATATACAAGCAAGGATGGTCATATCAGCATTCCATACACCAGCATAGAGATGTGATTTTGGTCATCTGCATGGAATAAGTAAGTGTATTGGCATATTCTCTATCCTGTACAGACAAGCAGCGTCTACAATATCAATACCAAGAGGCCAAGAGACACGGAAGCTTGAATCCATTGCATTTGCCTTTTCCATTTCAAGGATATAGGATGAGTTGTGAGTTTAACAAAGCACATTTTCAAGTAAAACATGGAGGCAAAGAGAAATCACTAGTGGGTATGAGCTCCCACCTGGGCCTGGAGCTTTCTTGATTAGCCAGTCAAAAGACCAGGCAGATGATAGAATAAAACAAACAAGACCTAATCCTCTTACCCCTTGTATCTTATTTGGCTGTGAAAACATAGACTACAAAACTCTCGTTAAATAATAAAAACACTGACTCATAGCAAATCTTTTTCTTTCCTTTGCATTCTGATTTTTTTCCATCTTGTTTCAAGCCTTCGTAGCTCGTTTAAGTGTCACCTACCTTGTAGAAATGCTGTCAACTTTATGACATTGTTTCCATTACAGCGTGCACTTTTCCATTTTGGCGACTCTCCTTAATAAGAAGTGCCATCAGAATTAAAACACTTGAGGGTAGGATTAGGTCTAAGTATATCCGTTACTTTTGTTTGAAGAAAATAAACTGCTCTTGTCACTTGATAGGTACTTAATCTGTTACAACAGATTTTTTTTTTTTCCTGTAATTTTGCTTTTCCTGACTGATGCATATCCTCCTATGATACTTTCCTGGAGAATTTTTCATCTAGCCACATAGATATTGGTCATCAGTAAAGAAAATAACATTCCAGGCACGCAGCTGGCTCTGACACAGGCACACCATTTGAGTCCTTACCAAGCTATCGTGTCTGTTCTGTAGTGTCATCATACCTCAAGGACCTGCTCTAACTCCTCTGAACCCAGATGCTAACCCAGATAGCTCAGAGGATGGACGAGTAGCCTATCAAAACAAAGTGAAACAAAAAGACACATTCATCTGACCAAATCTTATTGCCTAAATACTCTTGGAAGACAGCATGCAAAAAGTCAAGCAATTCTAGATGTGATTTTCCTCCTGCACTTGGAGTGCACCTGAATGAAAGGCTTTAGTATGACCTTGTCGTTACTACCCACCTAGTTGAATGCCACAGCCCAGAGAAAGGCTGTTGATAATATAGACACATTTGACAATGCCCAGAGGGGGATGACAGCTAAAATCGCAGCCCAAAGGACAGCAGCGGGGCTAGATGGAGATCGACTATTCAGATTTTTCATTGCTTTTATCTCACTCTCCAAAACCCTTCATTAGTTACCTTCATGCTTATCAGTGATGTGGGAAGTTTGCTGATATCCTATCAGTCCCCTGAAAGCACCCCGCTTCTTGTCCCTGTACTGAGTGGACCCCAGGCCAAAATTCAGTTATGCCAGATGAAGCGTTGTCTCCCAAGCGTCTCTGAACGGATTTAGGCAGCTGAGGGAGAGGGATTATTCCAATATTCTCATTACGCTTATGCATATTTAGCGCCGCATGGTCAGCCCCACGCATCCAAGAACTGTGAGTAAGCACTGTGCTGCCACACAAAATGGCGAGACTTAGTTTCTTTGAAAACAGAAAACAATAACAGCAGGTTTTGTCCATGCTCAGTTTTTAACTCCCACTAGCTCACTTGTGACATTTAGTTTTGCCAGCTCCTACAAATTTGTACAAAGAGATCTTTGGCCGCAGGATCCCCACATGAATTAATTATGCACTCCTTCAGCCCTATGACAATTCTTCAGTGCCCAAAGAAGCCAGCTCTTTGTGTCCACTGCACATCTGCTGCATCTGCAACAGATCTTCACCTTCTGACCAAACCTGGGAATCGTAGTTTCCAGACAATTTCTCTACACCTCACCCAGTGCCAAGGCAGATGTAATTACTTGAAAGGTATTTTGTCCCATTTATTTCCTGGAATGGAAATTAAAGGAGGAGGATGAGGAGGGAAGAGAGAACCAGCGTGTAAACTGACTCATTTCTTTGTACATTGACGGACCCAGCTCAGCTGTCCTAAAATGACGGGTAGTTTCTGTTCCACTCCCCTTCCAGGAAAATAACAGCAAACATTGTCTCTCCTTTAGAGTCTCTAGTAGCCTGAGCAAAATGAATAGAGGAGGGATGGCTTAGCCTCCTGCAGAAACCCTCAGTGACTGCCCTTCCCCACAAGGCAGCCAGTCAGAAGCATCCTGCGAAAAAGCCAGCTGTAGACTGCAGCTTGGCACAGCTACCTGACTGCTAGCAGCAGGGGTCAAAGACGTATGATTAAGGTGAGAGGTTCACCAGCTGGCACTGCTGCTAGAATGAGCTCAGAGACCAGGGTGGCTCCAGATGGAAGTAGTTGCTGAGGCTATTAATAAATCCCGTGCTTTCTGTCCAACTCTCTAGCTCCATTCTACCCCTCAGATATGAAACTAGACTGAAAAGTAGATTCAGGCTTCTTTGCACAACTCCAGCGATAGAAAGCGAGAGCAGCCAACCCTGCAGAGTATTCTTGGCCTAAGGAACTATCCTGAGTGGCCAAAGGAGGGCATCACCACCCAAGGCTCTCCCAGCTTGGCATGACAGGCATGGCTGAGGAAGAGGCAAGTGCCTTGGGCTGAGACAAATTAATTTAGTCTTGTGGCTGAGCCCTGAGCCAAGCGACGATCCGGCCTAGCTGGGAATATCAGCACGTGGCATAAAGCCAGCTGTGCCATCCCCTTCCGTAGGGCTCCAGAGTTGGATTTCAGATTTTATTTGGCTGGGTTGCTGTGCTCCAGCATCACTAGGCCGGACATCTTTTTTAGATATTACATTTTACATGTATGTTTTAAATAAATAGCCTGTATTTTAGGAGCACTTAGCCATAAGTATATAAACTGCTCTGAGGTTTACCCCATTGGAATTAGAATGAACCTAATTCATAATTCAGACATCAGGCTAGAAACAGCTCAGCTTTGCTCCACGGACCTATAGCTTGATGTCTGAACTGCCCACGAGCCGCCCTCTAATCCCAATAGCTGTAACCTAACCTCAGAGTGGTTTCTAAACTTACTAAATAAATATACTTTTTAAAGAGGAATGCACCATATTTATTAGGGTTTTTGCTCCATTCAGGCAGACTATCATTTTAGTGCTGTTCCTATGAGAGAGGCTGTGGACAGACACAACTATATTAAAGAAAAATTTCAGAGATTTTTTTTTTTTTTTTTGAAAAAGGAAAAATCTAGCCTTCTGTATTTAACTGAATACAGAAAGTATCTCAAGATACAAACTCTTAAGCTATAGAGGGCTACCTCCCATAAGCACTTACCCATGCAAAACCACTTTTTGCATGAGTAGCCGTACTGAATCCACTATGACTGCCCACTTCAGAAGGCTACCAAAGCATGGGCCTAAGCTGTGTGCTCTTGTGTTCATTCTTCAATCAATCAATATTGTTTTCACATGCTCACACGTGGTACTCAGGTAAATAAAAACTAGAGTGACTGCATTTGGTTATTCATTAAAGTGTGCATTCAATCTTCACTCCCGCTTTGCATCAAAATCTTGTTCATTACCAAAAATTATTTTATAAGCATCAATGTATGAAGACAGAAAAGCTGAATTTTCAAAACAGTGTTTTTGCAAGAGGAAGGAATACATTTGTAGCGTGAAAGTCTGGCTGTCTGATCAGATCATGGCTTTCAGATTTGATCTTCATTGATAATTTTTCAACTTCACTCAACACTTCGTATACTGGAAAAGGGCTGTGCAGCAGGGACTTTTCTGAATGCCTTAATACCACAAACTGTATCTGGTCAGTCTGTCTGCTCTCCATGTGTGCCTGGCTTCACAGCAAATAAATGCCAGAAATAGCATTCCTACAGGATTTCCAGTTCAAAAGCCACAAGAACGCTCTTTCTCATGGTATGGCACCGTGCAATAAAATGGTGTCATCTGGAAAATTACAGTCTTGGAAACAAATGTTTTTCCCTCTTCACTGTTTTAAATCATCTAAAAATAGATAGATTGTCACATAACTTTTATATTTGTCAGGGGAGCCCCTCATTTCATCTTGTGACAGTACAAGAAACGTATCCCTTAACAAGACAGACAGATCTTCCCAGGGAATCCTCTAGGAATATCTTTTTTCTTTAATTGTGCAAAATCCTCAGAAATAAAACCTGAAAGCACTCTGAAAGCAATTCAAGTTTGAGAACCCATTCAAGGTCACACCAAGCAATGATTTCTGGGAGTATTTATATAGTACAAATTTAGGGCAAGAAAGAAGGAAATGTCACGGACTAAACTTCTCTTCAGTTGTTCTTTCTGTTTTCTTAAGTAAGACTTCTGAAAATTGACTCCGTACAAAAACAGGTTGTCACATCTGTTCGCTGAGAGAAACATCATCTTAATCTGCCTCCCTGATCAGCCCAGCTGAGCCACTCTTGAATGATGTTTATCTCTTGACTTCAAGAAACAGGAAAACTTTGCAGGTGAGAAGTCACGTAAGCGTTTAACATAAGAAACCAAGGCTTCTCCGTGTTCAACCGATCAAGGAGGAATCCTTTTGGTTTTTAACTAGGATAACAGCTCAGAATTATTAGGATGGATTATTTATTGCTTAAGGAAGGTCACTAAACTATCAAATCCACTGGTATGTCTTTCCCTACCCATTACCTCTGAGTTCCCTCCTCAAACTTCTTCAATAGCTAAAACCAGTTTCTCAACACTTTTGTCACCGTTTGAAGCCAATGTAAGCACAGATGTTTTTGAAGGGGTTTCAAAACTTCTCTTGCTCTCCCTAAAATCAGTCACGGACCAGCGATAGTTTCAGTCTTCATGTACTTGCTAACTTTTGCAGAAGCTCAAAGAAAAAAGCAGGATCTCAATTTTGAGAGTGTCTTATTCTCATCCTTTTTTGACCAGTTTTGCACAATCAGCAAACATCTTGAACTATAAACTACCTCATTACAAGTCTAGCTCTTTATTTCCATCTCACTGGATTCATGCTTTCACTATTAAGAGGTCAAGGGTTCAGGCCACTTTGATGGTCTGAAGCTGCACAGACACAGACACTCTGGCAGCCTCTCGAATACTACATTTGCAATTCTATATATAATCTATATCGCATCAAGGATCAGAGGTTCTTTATAAGCAAAGTAAGCAATCAATTGCAGTGTCTGAATGTGTCTTTGCAGTTTTCAATGACTCACGTCTGAGAAATGTTGATGACGGAGAAAAGAACAAGTTTACAGGTAGAGAGTAGAATACAAATTATCATGACTGGCGTGCTAAATTTCAGGTAATGAAAGCACATTGCAACATTTAAAAACAGCATACATCAATTAAAGGCTGAATTGTTTTTCTTCTGGTGGTGATCCTGTTATTACCTCTTATTAGCCTACCAAACCGATAAATGCAAGCAAAACTACAATACACCTTACAAAACTTTTAGCCTCTTTTTCTCTTAGAAAAGGATGCTGTTTTCTTTCTTGGCGTCTCGCTTTCTGATAGCAGCTCCATAGTGGTTAGTAATAATATACACTACAAATTGCCATATAAACTCTAAAACCAAAAGACATGTTAAAAATTAATTTTTCTAAGTGGGAAAACCTGCCATTCCTCAGAGCAAAAGTCCTTTGCTGAAAGCACTTCCTTGCCCAGCCCCAATAATTAACATCTCCTGGACCGAAAACACCTCTATTTGGCACTTATAGAAAAGAGATTTGCATGCAAGCTTTCTTCCACATACTTTGGTTCAACAGCTGCATACAAGATCAGCCAGGACAGGCACATGACATGCTTTCACATGAAATACACATGTGAGCCATAAGCCTGCTAGAAATTCCCAGAACCACAACATTTCACTTGTCATATTACTTGGCTTCATTCCTACACTGATGGAGTATCAGCTTCAGAGCCTCGCTAGGAAAAACAGGCATCTTACATTTTGGGTTCGGGTATTTGGTCAGCCACATTAACAGCAGTGTTGTAACCATGTTTTAACCATATATCATTATTTTTCTTCATCTTTACTTATGCTTTCTGAAAGGTTATCTGCCAGTTACGAACAGCGGACATATCCTTCTCTTACAGGTAACAGCAAAACAATGCCTGGTGACAGTTCCAAAACAGGAAAAATTGCTCCAAAATCTGTATGGAAAGAAAGCTCTGATGACCAGATTTTAAAAAGTAATTAAGCACCTGAATAAGCAGGCAGATACCTAACAGGATTTTTAAATGGCTAGATTTTTAATGATCTAAAAGCTAGCCCCCTTTAAGAAGCAGAAGACATCATTAAATAAGCCACAGATTACTAGGTTACTTTTTGTAAATGTTCTTTTTAAATTCGTAGTAGTTTGCTTTCTGTTTGACTGTGTTTCTTCTCTGCAGATCATCTGTAATTGTGCCTTGGGGCATGTCAACTCATCCTGGCAAAGACTGAGGGCAATGAAGGAATGAGCAAAAACTGTGTTGCTAAAAGCTTGTGATCGTCAAAGCACTTTCACCACAGCTTCCACCCTCCCAAGACAAAACTCGAGAGTATTCATGCAGGACAACACTATTTACAAAAGCAGTAGACTCAATTTCTTGGCATCTCAGATCAACACAGCTTTGGAGTAGAGGGCTAGGAAGGACAGGGAGAAAAAGAAGAGACATTGAGCCATTCCCTACTCCTTGACCTACAGCACAGAGCCCAGCCCCAGCTTACAAATTTCAAGCCATTCATAGAGATTCATTGCCAGATCTTACCTCATTCTTGAGCTCTGCAAGCTCACCTTTTCTTTCTGCCTTTTCAGGCACTGTGACACAAGGGCTCGCCATCTGCAAGAGGCTGAAGTAGCAGCAGGACTGGTAACTGACCGATGGGAGGATGAAGCGCCAAGCTTCAGACAAAATCAGCATCTCCTAAAGCACAAAAAGGAAGAAATTGTGAGAAAGGAAAGAAGCTCTTTGCCAGTCTGAGCTATTTTCATCACTGGAAGGAAATATCTGCAGTGGAGTAATCATACAGGTTGCATAAATCAACACCAAAGAAGCTGTGTGTCCAGGTGGACTTCTTTGTTAGGGGCTGTTCCATGAAGACGGAGAGTTGGATTCAGGTGGCATTTTTCTGGTCAGAGCATGGAAATATCTCAAATGCAGATGTTTAGATAGTGCCAGTCACAGAACAATATTGTGCTAGCTGAAATTTGTGAGCATTTCTTAGAGTAGCCACACTCGTAGCATTTCTCCCAGTTGCAAACAGCTCCCCGCTAACAAAAGTTTTGTGTGGGCTTCCTGCAGGGAAAAAAAGGAACACAGCAATTGTATTGGCATCAGGAAGGGAGCTGCTGCTGTCCATGTAAGTGTTTAAGCACTAAAGGGTTAGACTGAGCTTATATCTTTATTATTATTCCAGGTCCACCATAATCAGCACAAGTCTCACGGCACTGAATTGCCACTTCATTTCCTATTATATTATAAGTTGCTTTAACCATCATGACATGCTGTGACAGCACTGAGCATGCTCAAGCAGTTACTATTACTTGGAAAAAAAACCCTCAAAAATGTGTCTTAATTATGGGGTTTTTGTTTCTGCTTCGCAAGAAAGATTGTAGTCTGAGTTGTAGATTCTGTACAAACTACGTGTTCATATCAGAAGTATTGTTGCTTCAGAAAATGCTGGACCCTATTTACTTGAAAGCAGGCCCTAGTCTACTCAAGAAAGTCAGTAATTACCTTATTATAACTTTCTACTGTGCTGACATAATTTTGTCTTCGTGCAGGCATTGTTCAGTAACTTAGTTCTTGCTACTGAATTTATGATTAAATACATATTCAGCTCATGTCCATACACATCCTCCCAATGTGAAAAAACATACTGTAGAAAAAAGCAGAAGGAAAGAGCATTAAGCAGCAGGAAGAATCCTGGACCAAAATAAATGTTTTGCTCATTAGATTGTATTTTTGTCCATGCTACTGAAAAATGGAAACAGTGAGATGCAGCTTGTTACAACACTTTCAAGCTTTCTGCGCCATTAGATCTCCTTGAAGAGAGGTATGCTAGTAAAGAAATGGTTGAAATTTTCAGAGAATTTTCAGAAATGTAGAAATACGTTTAACCAGTGGTGGCATTGCTTGTCTAAAGAATCTGAAATTATGAGAAACGTCAACCAATAGCTTCTGATTTTGTAAATTGTAACTAATATGGAAAGACCAGAGTCCACTTCAGCTTTCAGTGATGACAGTGAAGGGTTTGCTATCATTTAGTGAGAACGTGACTAGGCCCTGAGGACCACATTCAGACGGTCTATAACCTACTTAAGTCCCTATGCTTACTCAGTGGAGAAAGCCAAGCACCTCTGAAGACGTATGGTTCAGAGGACTGAGGTAAGCTAAGTAACCTAAGGATGGAGACGTTGAAAAACAGCCTATAGCAAACATTAGGCACAGGCACTCGTGGTATTTAGGCTGCTTGATTCTGGCCCTAATGTACAGGCGCCTTGCCATTTAGTTTGCATGCGTGTTCCTGCAGACTGGCAGTGCTTGACAGAAGTCTTCTTTTAATTGTATTCTTTTAAGCGTCAGGAACCTCTGTTTCAGAGCTGCAGTACCAGAGTTGTAGCCCTGCTCTTTCAGGTGTCAGTTGCTTTCTCGCAGTTATAGAAAAGTTAATCATTTTCATAATTTAAAAATAAGAGAAGTGCACACTCCCACACTCAGTGCAATCTCACCGACCACTTGAACGTTTTCTGAATATTTGCAATAGGTACTTTTTAATTTAAGAGTTCTTATAATTGCTTTTAATACATACTTGGATCCCTTCTTCCGTATATCTAATAAAGATCTTTTGGACTGAAAAATTGGGAACAAAGACAGACCAGGGAGGTTTTCAAAAGTAGAAAACATAAAATATAAACAAAATTTACATCACTGGAAAAAGAGACAATTCTCTTAAGAACGGCAATGGAGACATTCATTGTCAGTCTCAGAACTGAATT
Source organism: Steatornis caripensis (assembly GCA_013398225.1). NCBI lineage: Eukaryota > Metazoa > Chordata > Aves > Caprimulgiformes > Steatornithidae > Steatornis > Steatornis caripensis. The sequence goes on along the minus strand of VZSC01016187.1, from coordinate 160,279 downwards.
GGCTAACCGTCAAGAAGCAAAAGAGACTCCAAATCTGGTAAAGCAACTCCTCATCCTGCATTCCCCCAACAAAATGCCCCCCTGAATTCAGAGGAATTTTCCAAAGGAAGGAGCAGAGGAAGAGAAAGTTTGCCAGAGGTTACATAGGGAATTTGCAGCAGAGCCAGGAACAGAGTTAGCTGCTTGCTAAGGAGTTAGATGCAGGTCCTATCCATTAGACCGCAGCAATCTCCATATTTAGTTAGACCAAGAGCAAAAGCAGTAAAATAACATCCATCTCCTCACTTTCCTAAAGCCACTGAGATATCCAGATGAAAAGTATGATGTGCTCAAAACATTACTTGCCACCGTTTTCAGAGATGAAGCCGTGCAGGTTTCTGTCCCAGCTAAGGATTAAAAACAGAGTACACCATTGTTTTGGCTGCATTGTATTTTACTGACTTTTATCCACACCTTTTTGCTGTGTACGGTAGACCTCCTGTCTTCTCCTTGCACCGCCACAGATCTGTAATGGAAACCAGAAGCCATAATCCGACAGCCTAAGGCCTGCCTTAGCCTAACAATCCCCACCGGCTTGTGCCACCAAATATTTAGAGCCAGACAATAAATAGTAAATACTAAGGAGAGGGATTTAGGTGGAATTCAAGGCTGTGTGAACACGGTCTCAAGCGATGATCTGGAAAAAAAAAAAAGCTGAAAAGTATGTCTCCTGCTGTGGTGAAGATAGATATTGAGTCCTGAACCCATGCCATCACTTCGAAACAAAACTAAGTCAGTCAGTGACAGCAATAAAAAAGGGGTTAAAAAGAGCTAAGCTCTTCCAAACCTGTACGTAACTTTAAACCAAATATTAACAGAAAAAAACCCTGGCATTTAAGTTGGCGCTTAACTCTAGTTAATGAGGAGTTCAGATTACCATTCTAACCCTCTTTTTCTGTTGCTTGTAATTTTCTCAAATAAACTCCATTTTGGGCTGAAATTTTCCATGCTTGAGATTTTTTTTGGAAAGTTTATACAAAATCAGTTAAACAGTTTATTTATGTTAGCACTGAAAACAAAAAAAGCCACACAAAAAAATTTTCCGTGTATGTTCTGATCAGACATTTTCTGCTCAATGAACTCAAAATCAGCCGCAGTAAGGCATTTCCAAATTTTGCTTGGATGTATCATTGATCTCAACAAGTTCAGGAAAGAAAATCAACAACAAATAAACACAAGAACCTCAAGCCAAATCTGGACACTAACAAATTTAGTGTTATAAGTCTTTTAAATTTCATCTTCGGGACGTAACTTAAGTACTTTCTGTCTTTCAAGACTTAGTTCGAAAATTTATAAATACTTAGGGTGGAATCACCACCATTAGCCTACTGATGCTCATTAGATATGTTCACACAGCTCTCAAAGGCAGTTTTAAAAGTGCCTATTAGCATAACACGCCTTACATCCTGCCTCTCTGACTATATCACGGACGGTACATTCTTTTTACCAATTGAGTCGAGCTTATCTGAGAGTGTGTCAGCCAGCCGTGTGGACCAAGGCAAACTGTATTCCCCTTGTAGGGGCTGTGCTTTGGCTGCACGAGTCTGCGAGCTTCTTTTAAATCCATAAATCTAGTTTTAATTATCTTAAAGCCACTGATATCAATGTGAAAAGATACGGTCCAGTAGTGCAAGTTTCTCCTAGAGAAATTGATGTGTTACGGTTTGGACAAGTGGTCTGTGTGGCAGGGGGGAGCTGGGTGGCAGGGCACAACCCAAGGGTGGTGGTAAATAGCTCCTTTTCAAACTGGCAACCTGTCACGAGTGGAGTCCTCCAGGGATCAATATTGGGCCCAACACTGTTTAATACTTTCAAAAGTGATCTGGATGATGGGATTNGTGTTACGGTTTGGACAAGTGGTCTGTGTGGCAGGGGGGAGCTGGGTGGCAGGGCACAACCCAAGGGTGGTGGTAAATAGCTCCTTTTCAAACTGGCAACCTGTCACGAGTGGAGTCCTCCAGGGATCAATATTGGGCCCAACACTGTTTAATACTTTCATAAGTGATCTGGATGACGGGATTGAGTGTACCCTGATGAAGTTTGCTGATGATACCAAACTGAGTGGGGAAGTGGACACTTTGGAAGGGAAAGCTACGCTGCAGGAAGACCTGGATAGGCTGGAAGAGTGCGCTAACAAGAACCTTATTAACAAGGACCAGTGTAAGGTCTTGCATCCGGGAAAACATCATCCAGCAGTGCAGCACAGGCTGGGATCTACCTGGCTGGAGAGCAGCTCTGTGGAAAGGGACCATGGAAAAGGTGAGGGGTAATGGCTACAAGTTACTCCTGGGCAGATTCCGATTGGACACAAGAGGAAAACTTTTCACAATAAGACCAATCAGCCATTGGAATAATACAGTGAACACTTCTAAGATTCAGCTGGACAGGATGCTGGGCCATCTTGTCTAGACCATGCTTTTGCCAAGAAAGTTTGGACCAGACGATCCTTGAGGTCCCTTCCAACCTGGTATTCTATGATTCTATGATTCTCTGAAGTCCTACTCTCAAAAGCAGCAAGTCTTCCCACGCGTCAGTTATTTGTCCTTGAAGATTGTATACAAAGTCATTGTATACACACTTTAGTGCGGTCCTTTTTTGGAGAAGCGAATCAGTTTTTTGGTCCAATTCATCAAAATATCTAAACACATGCATAACTATATATGTATATTGTTGTATGTGTGTGTACATATACATGTAAAGTATATATGTTAGTTGGCTAAAGATACTTCACTGAAAGTAGTTGTTTCCTTGCTGACATGAGGTCAGGAAAAAGATGCCAAAATATAGCCTAGCAGAGATTTTGGTATGGCAAAACACAAGACACTAGCTATGCAAAACACTTCGAATATGTGTGACATTTCTTAACACAGACAACCAACCAAAGCAAGATAAATCAATTTCCCTACTGGCAGTGTGTAATATCCTTTGTTGTATTCACCACTAAAATTTTTGTTATTAATGGCTGGGTATGTTCAGCATGCTTGTGAAGAATGTTTTTCAATCCCTCTGATGAACGATCTATAGATAGACTAAATAGCTTATTTCCACTGAGAAATCTTGCTAGTTGGTAACAACAAAAAAAAAAAAAAAAGAAAAAAAGAAAGGGGAAAAAAAAAAGAAGTCATTACTTGCAACCTCCAGCAGTCAGGAAGAGTTCACTTCCTTTGTATTGTACTTTCTTACTAGAGGGTTTTCAGTTCTGGGAGAAAAAAATCACAAACATTATTTTCATGAATGAAAATCCTGTACATCATTGTAGATTAGTCTGTATGAAGCTTCTCTCTTTCTCTCATATGCACTGTGATTAAAGCCTCATTTTACCAGTGGGAATATTGGACAGAAATATCACACTGGACACAATTCACAAATGCAGTTACTGGGTCACAGTTACATATTGCACATCAGTGGCAGTATTTCTGCTGTATAAACTCACAACCTTGGCACTAGTTCAGCTAAATACTTAAGCACACAAGCAGCACAAGCACAGGCATTTTTGCTTAACTTTTCTGCTTATGCTGTTATTCTGTTGTTTTTAACTAGGAGTCTTATTACAGCATGTCTCTGAGCAGTTTGGAAGAAAACAACAGGGAATGGTGCTGCCTTTGAGTAACCTGCTTTCACAGTACTAGTAAGTGATGTTTGGCAAGATCTGATGTGAGGGAAATGTATTAACTCAAAACACAAAAAGGTCCTGTAAAAAAATCCATATCAACATATTTTGCTGCCTTCAGAGAAAAAAAGAAAAAAACAGGCAGACTGTCTGAACCACAGACTCCCCTCAGTCTCTGAAGCCCACAGACACACACTTTGTACAAATATATGATCTTATATACAGACACACAGATACTCCCCCTCTTCCCCTACTACATTGCAGCCATACTTACTCACAAAGGCAGTATGTAGGCTGTACATAGTGAATACAGACAGTATAACGTATCTTGGCACACTCAATATTGAGCGTTGGCACAGACACACATGAGGATGGGCACATTGTGCCTGCAGCCAAGAAGTGAATAACACATTAAGAGGAAGCAAAAAACCACCGTATTCTCTTTACGTTAATACTACTTGACACTTCCAATGGGCCCTCAAATCCAAGAAACTAAAGCTTCCTTCAAACACAGCGAATACTTCAAGTCACTCATGTTTCCTGGATAAGTACCACCAGCTCCATTGTACAGACAGGAAAGCTGAGGAGCTTGGAAGTCAGAGTAACTGGTTTCCCTCTCAGTGTGAGCAAGTCAATGGCAGGGCTGGAAACAGAAGATCAGACCCCTAATTCTTCGTTCAGTCTCATCCCTACAAGACAGTCTCACACGACTAGCTGAATGCAGATCCGAAGCAGTGTAACGCACAGTGGTTACCTTCTATGTCACAGGGCATACCCAAACAGGTGTTAAAACACCACAGGCAGCAGCAGGAGTAGTGAGTAGGAGGGTATAGGAGTTTTGCCAATGAATTGGCCAGTCCCGGATGCACAAAGCTTCCTTTATTCTGCAATTCTATATCAGCTTCTAGCATGGGCTGAATTGGAAGAGGAAAGGCCTCTTAAAGGGTTGAGAGAAGCTCAAAGGATCAGGGAGGGGGACGAGGAAGGAATGCACCCTACACGCAGGGACCACTTTGCTCAGCTCTGCCCATCTAAACTGCACAGCTGGGGGCCTTCCTGACAGTTCACGATCAACTCTGCTCTCTCCCCTCACACCGCACGGGAAGCACCAGCTTCTATCCATCCACTTGTCTTCTCACATGTCCTGACCTAAGTCTTACATGGTAGAAGATGTGGCATTTTTGGCACCTAGGAGAAATACATATGACTATGAAAAAATCAGGTATTAGCAACAGCACCAAGATTTTTAATAAATAGCATTTTCCAGCCACAAAATGGAAACAATTTTCTTTCTCTCCTGATTGTTTTTATTCTGTATCACAACTTATGAGTTGTAAAATACAGTAATGTATCTAAATGGGTGTTCCAGTTGATATCAATGACTTCCTTCTTTATTTCACCTCCTTTCCTGCCAAAGATTCTTTGCATTGCAGCCTGAATCAGTGGCACGAGAGGTATAACTGCCAGCTCAGCATTCACCGCAATGGCATAAACAGCGTGCTGGTAACAGATATATCAGAAGATCCGGAGTTCAAGTGGACGAGGGTTAGGATTTTTCATGATGGACAACTGCCTTGCATTTCTCTGCACAATATTGAAAAATATTGCCATATTGAAAAGCCATAAATTTCAGTACATAGTTGTTATTTACAACAAGTCACTCTGCTTTCGGAAGAGGAATCTGTTTTTCCCTTCCCACCCTTTTTAGGGATAAATTTCTATGCACGTACCAGCGAGATGGCTGTACATCTAGTGGTGGCAGTGGTGGAGTGTTATAAAAATGTGGTGCCTGTACACCTAGCGATATATAAATTACTTCATTCTGGAGATGAGGAATGGCTGCCTAACTCTGAGCATGTGAACGGTGCAGCATGGAGCAGGTGCTGCTGGTGGGCCACCATGCTACAACACAATTCCCTTTGTACTGTGGTGTTTCCACAGAAATTAAGATTGGTCCCCAGGCCTGGTATAATGTCTAGTCTACTTGAGAGGATTACACGTCTGTTTGGGCGCGAGACAAACCATAAATTGGGTACTGAGGCACCAGTTCTCTTAAGCAAAAAAAAATTTGCTGCAGAAGTCGCTTTATATTGGTGGGTTTCTACAGTACTTAAAAACTGAAACTGAGTAAGCCAGCTATCATCTAAAGCTCCAAACATGATAAACAAATAGTACATGGATGCCAAACTTTATGAGTGGTTAGTTTATTAACGTTAACATGCTTGTTCACAAGATGTCAAGTTAAGCACATGCCTAGGTCTCTGCAGGACCAGGACTAAGCTGCTGCATTTCGCTCAAAGCTGAGGGGTCAGCATGGGCCACTGCAGAGTTACAGACATCCAAGAACATTAAAGAGATCTCCTGCTACGTGGGGATTCTCGCTGAAGTCAGTGCTGTGATGCCATCACATGCAGATTTAGCTCAGAAGAACTCTGACACTGGGATGAGACCCACACACAGGAATGTGTATTAAGTTTGTGCTGGTTTTAATTTCTTCGGGGACGGAAACCTACAGTGTCACAGAGAGCCCCAATGTCCCTCGGTGGGATAGCTGGTTAATTCCACGTAACAAGAGGTCTGCTTGAAGACTTGAGGTCAAAAGAGCCCCTAAAAGGATTCTGAATTTTTCTCGTAAATGTTGAATGTTTAAGTTATGATTAAGTCATGTTTACCTGTTAATTGTGCAGTAAATAAAGCTGTGGCTTTAACCTTCCAGTCATAGCATGGCAGCGTGTTAATTAGGACGGAGAGACTGGCAGCCTGCCAAAGTTACGCTGTATGGGAGGTTGAGAGGTAGAATTTGGTTATCAGTTATGTTGACATGTGCTGAGCGTTATGTGGTCACACTGCATACCCAACAGATCTAGCGCTAGCTCTCCCAGTTATGAAAGGGCTGCTGTTTGAAATATTTGGCTCTCAGTCAAAGTCTCTGAGTCTGAAGATCAAGAGTTGGTTGGGTTTGTTGTTTTTTTTTTTCCCCTCTCATTTCTATTAGTTTTTATAGATCCACTTTCCCACTTGGAGGGGGGGTTGCAGAGGGAGAAACAGACTGACTCATATAACAACAGTGCCAGAAGTAAGGTTGTGGGGAGAGGGGAAAGGGTGTAAAGATTTGACTTGCAGCTCTGCATCTATTTACTCTTTTCCCACTATTTCTAACCTCAGCCATTTAACAATACTTGGAGCTTAGTCCTAAGATGGGACTTGAAACTTTCCCACGGGTTGAACCTCCCTGGGTTCAGAAATTTACACGAGCGATTGCTAAACATTTACCAAAGCTGTCTACCTTCAAGCTCCCAAGATGTTGCTAGGGCATTATACGGAGACACGGGATAAAGAGGCGGAAGGGACAGATAACCAAGAAGTGTGAGGAGGAGAAAGGTGATTAAAAACCAGAACACCCTTGCAAAAATGCTTCCTAGACAGAAAACAGAAATCTAAAGATTCGCATGTGAACTCTGTCATTTGCATCTGCATCTCAAATTTCTACCACTCACGCAAGTACCTTTTCTTTGCACCTCTATTCCTTCTCCACAGCACATTTCTTATGAATTTGTCAGGATCAAACCCATAAAAATCCTATGATCTGTTACAGTAGTAAGTCAGTTCTTCAATCCTCATCCGCCAACCCAGCTCATAAACATACTGCACAACCAAAACCCAAGGAAATTCTGAAAGAAAAAGGAAGATATGTCAGCGGCTAAGAAGTTATTGTCTGGTGGAGAGAAGTGGATGGATCTTGAAACAATTCAATATTTTATTGTGGTTTTTTTTTTTCCTGGTAGTGTAGGGTTTTAAAAAAAATCAACATAGTACTTGAAATATTACAGTCCTGCAAACACAGCTCTAGACTAGAACCCAGGAAACACACATCTAGTTCTCTCTTCTGATTCATTATGTCACTTTCTGCCTAATTTTGTCTGTCACCAATATTTGTTATAATAACAATATTTTATTATAAGCTTGTTGAAACACAGATTTTCTCTTGCTATTTTGTTTGCAAAATAAGCACAATGAAAACATTAAATCCAATTATGGCAGAGAGTGATTTTTCCTTAAACCCATGGTCTCTGTCAGAAAACACAGCTCATCTAATGTTTATTATCTACTTACATGAAAGTAATAGATTTGCTTTCTCATTCCTCCAATGACGAATTATCATTAGACGCCCGCTGTTTGCAGAGGACTGAGTGGGATTCTATCCAGATGATCCTCAAGCAACCAAAAAAGTGGATTAAACTTGTTCCAGTATGAAAGTCATCATGTTACTTGTAAAGAGTCTCTACCCAAGCTGACCTCCAAAATCCTATAAAATTCACACAAGGATACTCACTATGCCGTTCAGATGAGAACTTCCACATTAGGTATGTGGTAATATCGGCAATCCCAGAACAACACAGACATATTTCCAATTCATTCAAAGTGGAAATCAACCAAAGGGAGGTTTATCACCTTGCCTGGTCAAACAGCAGGTTATAGGCAAAGATTAAACTAGAATAGGAAATTCTTAGATCCTCATATTTGTCCTTAATCCATTCAGTTCTGTTGGCCCAGAAACTGCAAACTGGATGCAAAGCAATTATTTTATGTTTCTCACTTTTTAATCAGCCATAACAGGGGCATTTTGGTCTCTTTCAAGATAAAACTTGAAATCAAGGACAATCTCCCTTGCTATTGTTTGTCCGTCAAGGATATCATTTTTAGAAGATAAATTCCATGCACCATTTTGATAGTGCATACTACTGCAGGATCCATGCAAAGAACGAAAATCAATTTCTCATTCCCCAAGGGTGTCTCCACGCATGGGCATATTAAACTAAAAAGCCTGAAGCAAAAGGTCCCTTTTACTTCATCTTGGTACAACTCTTTATTACTTGAAAGAGATATTTTGAAATACCTCACGCTTACATGCAGTTATGCAGGAGGGCTGCAGACACAACTTTAATTGGTCCCCAGGACTTTGCTTTGAAGTGATGACTCACAAAGAGTATTTTGTCAAGCCAACTGTGCCGTAAAAATATTAAGTGTGGCTTAAAACAGTAAAGGTTTTATTATCCTGTTCACTTCCTGTCATGAACCATTGCATTAAATTGTACTTTTAAGGGATTAATGACCTATTTGCTTCATTCCATGCTGCATTTGTGGTTATAAAAGCTATTAAAAGCCATGTTATCAACACCAGTGTTAATGAAGATACTGGAAAATCAGTCAAGCACAAGTATATTCTAATCCATAACATTAATCCAATTGCCTTTCCCTAGGAGATTTTTTAGTGTTCCCTGGTGACCTTGCAGCATTGTTGCCATTTTGTGGGCACAGTCAGGGAAGCTAAATGCTTGAGAAACAGGAAACAGGGAAGTAAAACCCAAACCGATGTCATGTAAGTCTAAAGCCCCGTCACTTATGAAGGACCGTGCAGAAGCGTAGAAAATGTCCATAGTAAGACAGACAACAAATAGCATGACATGTCATCATCACAGCTGAAAAGAAATTCAAAACTATGAGAAACATTCGGGGGGTTTGTTTTTGTTATTTTGAACAGACACGCTGTAAGACTGAAAATTAATCCAATTTATTCAGTGCGAAACAGATCTGCAGAATAAGCTTTGTAAAACAATGATGAATTCTTAAACTTTTTGTTTATAAATAGAACCGAGTAGATTGGTTTCTTTGCCTTTTGGCAAACAGCTTACTCACAGAACTATGTAGTTCCGGGAAGGCTGAAACCATTCATGAAGTTGTGCTGAATTTCACAAATACTTTTGACTAAAAAAGATTAAAATGTAGGAAAGCTGAAATCTTTTACACTGACACTAATTGAAACATTTCGAAGTTTTATTTTGAAACAACATTTTTCACTTTTAGAAAAGGCAGGATTTGATAAAAAGAAGGTAAAAGTAAAACATTTCAGGCAGACCTAAAGCTACATCACATTTTCAGTGTCACAGCAAACCAAATAAAACATTATTTTTATAGCTTAACACACACATATCTTTTTTCTTTTTTTTTTTTTTTTTAGCTATCAAAATGTCAACCCTAACAAAACAGCAACAGACTGATTCGTGCTGGTGTACTGATTGTCATCTCAGTGGATCTCATACCACGTTGCCACCACCCACAGTAACAAAGACACTAGGAAATTAGTACAGTACACTCATAAACCAATACACTGCTGAGACACCACCAAAAAACACTCTGCGTTCAAGATTACCAAAAACTGCAGAGTAGAGGAAAGGAGAGTCAGGAGGGAAAATAAGAAAAACCCAAGAAAAGTAGAAGTGATTTAAAAAACCCCCAAATTTTCTTGTATAGTGGCATAGGAGGATAGATCACTCAGTCATTGACATCCTCCATATGCGGTGACTTTTACCTTTACACCCTCAAGTGCTTTACTGGGAGAGGGGCTGCCACAAATTGGGGCTCCAAGGCTCAGTGTCTTTCTTAACCCCACACAGCCACTCAGAGACAGAACCTTCAAGAGAACCCAGCTCAGCCAGTTCCAAGTCTAGTCCCTCATCAATGGACCTATTATTACACAATGCAGTTTTTAACATCTTATATGAAAGACCCATACATATTAAGACACATGGCACTCAATTTATTTACCTCAGAAAGGTGAAGAGATTCAAAAATTCTGACTAGTGAGTAATTTGTGCCAAAGTAAGGAAATAAATGTGAGCTTTTCTTCCTTCTAGGTTATCTTATTTTTACTGACAGCATGCACAGCTACTGATGGAAGAAAACTTGAGTGTGACTGCAAAATACTGAAAAACATTTGAAGACACCGCTCTCACAAGCTGAATTGTAAAAGAGGCCATCTCTAACACAAAGTGTATATTTAGTATATCATTGCTTATGCATTGTAAATTGAGTTCTTGCTATACTTCGTCACTGTAAAAGCACTAGACTTGTAGAGAAACTCGTAACAAGCCTTCCTTCATATCAGTGTTGAGAAAGCAAGTGGGGGCTACTCTCACGAATGAGCAGGGCAGGAGTGTCTAAGCACCCGTGGGAGGAACCCTTTATGTTTTGGGACAACAAAAGCTCAGACACGCAGAGGTTTCTCTATCTCCACTTCGGCTACTATCATCCTCGCACAGAACCCAGCTATCCCAACAAGGGTAAAAGCTGACCTAGAAGATGCAGTGGGCAATGAAAGCCTCTGCTCCTCTGCTACGACTTCTTTTGTTCTTCACTCTTTCCTTTTGGGAGGTTTCCACAAGATCTATTATCTTTCAGCGTAAAGTAACACTCCTCTCTCACAAGAGAACAACATGTAAGTGTAGGTACACCCCCGACAATCATGTTATTTTAACAGAGTGGCTCCATCAGACGTAAGATTAAGTAGCCAAATTCATCGCAGTGAACCAGGAGAGGCTTGCTTACATAGGTGTTGGACTAATTTTACGCCACAGGTAATGGGCATAGGCTACTTAAGAATGCCTGCACAGGCTCAAAACTTGTTTAATATTCCATTAGAACAAAAAAAAAAAAAAAGAGCGAGGAGCATTTGCATTTTCAAAACTATTTCCAAGGTGGTGCAATTTACTATCAGCTGTACGTTGCTTAAGAACGGGTTGATACCTGAGTGGTAATAGAAGCATAGGTACATCAACTGAACTGGTTACTTGCTTTTTGTACTTCCCGTTTATTTCTCTGATTCTTCCTCTCTTTTTTCCTTCTTTTTCAACACCCCCCCACCACCTCTTTTTCTTTTTCTCTTTCTTTTTTTTCTCTGATTACCTTGGTAATCAAAGCCCATTGCTCATCTATTTCTCCCTCCTTTCTGAACAGTCGTTGTGTCCTCTTACTGCATTTTTCAGAACTCGGAAGAAATCTATAGCTTACTTGGACCAAAAAGTTTGGGATATGCAGGTTGCCCATCGCACAACTGCATCCTTAGGAAGCAGTGACTGCCGAAGAGGAGCAGCCTTCAGCAGACAGCACAGTTAACAGCACATTGAACACACAGACGCCATACCCATTTCCCCAGCTTGGATGTGGACCATCCACCAAGCGATACCAAGTGTTATTGATGTAAATGGTGATACAGGTTGACAGCAATCTGCCACAAGTTTTGGCTCTGTATAATTTGAGTTGACTGTACACATCTCTGAAAACTATTTGAAACAGAAATCTATACATACATTACAGGTTTAAAACAAAGCCAACGGTTTATGAGGGAATGCTCTGCATTAAAGAGCTTTCAGAGATGTTAAAGAAAGGCTTTTGTCTCAAATTTCTAGGGACAAGCTAGGGATAGAATTTTTTATAAGTTGTTTTCTACAAATTTTGTATGCTATATCCCTAAAAGTCCCAAATGACTGTAAACTTCTAAAGCTTTCGATCAAGACAGAGGTGGGGAGAGAGACCAAAAATACGTGCCCACAGCCACGAACACACTTTGGGAAACGCACAAAGAGCATAAGCCATAACACTAAAAAATCCATACCAGATCAGCTCATCAAGTGTCAATGAAACTAAAGCACATCAAGATTTATTATTTGGTTAAAAGCACTCGGGGAGCAAATGCTTGTATCTAATATTACATTTCTCAATTACTCTGATACATTTGATATTTATAAAAATGAAATAATTCCACATACAGGGAGAACAGAGGTAAATAGAAGTTAATATAATGCTGGCTGTTGATTCTGATTGACAGATGTGAAATAAGGCCACATACGGTGGTTTAAATTTAAAAGCATTTTAAAATTAGAAGTAGCGTTTCTGAGCCTAGAGCTGAAAAACCCTGACATTTGCAGTGCTGGGAGCAGGCTGTGAGAGGGATTTCTATCCTGGTTTCCCACCCAGAAGAATATATTTACTGTTCAAACATTTTGAGGCAGGCACCCATGGAAATCAATGGGAACTCTGCCATCGGATTTAATGGGAGCAGAATCTGTCCCTATGTGTAAATATGCAGCAATATTTTTTCTCCTCTGACTGTTAAAAACCACCATCACAACTGGATGGAACCTGGTTTTAAACACTCAAACATGGGGCCTCTCTACCACAGGAGTCTCCAATGATGTCCATCCTTAACACCACACCAGCTGCCAGCCGAAGGCTCTGAAATGCTGATTTTAATCAAAATCTTTCCTTTCAAATCTAGCTTACAGTTTACTCATAGCGCAAAAGTGCTTCTCAGCACTGGAATTTTCAGGATGCGATGCTGAGCCAAATACTGCAGGCACGGCTTGCTCATAAGACAGCAATCTTGTGGCCCACCTTGGAGGCTGTAATAGGGCTACTGTACTCAGCCTCCCACCCTTGGTGAAGCCCACTAATAACATCTGTTTTATAGCATTCACTCCTGCAACCTGCTAGTTCCTTGGCTCTATTGCTGTCATAGAGAGGATGTGCTTTACTATGCTGCAGGTCTGGTGGAAAGTTGTCAGACTTCGAGCCAAATGTAAAAGCAGCCAGCGCTGAATAAATGACTTGAAGTGCTTTCTCCAGGGACCCCTTCCAGGTCCCAGATAGGCAGATTTGGCCAGTGTTTGTAGACAGTCTTGCTCGGAGGCAAATTAAAAATCAAAATACAGACACCGTTTGAAAAACATCGAGAGCTAGACTCAAACATCCAGCATGTATTAAGACATTCTTATATAAAAATAACCACAAGGTTGCAAATTCATACTTTCCTACTTGGTGAGACCAACTGCAACCAGGAATAAACCTGGAAATGTGTGGGGCAGACTGCGGCACTGCCTTCTGAGAAAGCATAAAACTGGAGGCGAAAAGCTGGAGCGAGAAAAACAAGACACTGTGAACCAGGCAATTGAATCGAGCAGTGGGTGGCACGAGGGGTAGGACCCTCACCTGCACCAGCGCTGCCCGTGGGAGCTGCCCCACTCAAGTCAACGGAAGCGAAGCAGGACACTCACCGACTAAATACCCAAGTTTTAACTGCGTACGTCCATGGTGTACTTAATACCTGACTCACAAAAACAAAGTAAGTACACACCTCACCTATTGCACTGGCTCTGCTGTGACTGAAGCCCCCACTGCAGTTTAGGAATCTGGATACCAGTCCTCAGTACCACGACAACAGCAAGCCATCCTGCTTCTGCTGTGCGGGGATGAGGAACAGGAGGTGAAGGTTCGCTAGCAGACTGGCAGCGGCCCGAGACTCAAGTCAGGAGCAAGCCCTATGCAAGTTAGGGCTTCTCTGCATGGTCCAAACTGACAGGACAAGGCTCTTGAATTGTTGTGTGGTTTGACAGGACGGACCGTCTTTTATTCCAGCAGGGAGCTGTTAACAAATGTCAACTCTCTCCTTTCTTTTTTTTTTTTTTTTTTTTTTTTTTT
>VZSC01016187.1:102827-146205 GCA_013398225.1 Steatornis caripensis | reverse complement strand
TTTTTTTTTTTTTTTTTTTTTTTTTTTTTTTACATCTAGAGCGTTAAGAAAACCTGCACTCCAGCCGGCAGGCTTGGCTGCGTGAACAGCTGTGCTGACACAACCAAGAGGACAGTGCGCCACAGAATGAGTACAGAAAATCTGTAAAGTGGAGAGGTGAATAACTTCAAGCCAGTTTTGCTGCCAGACTTTATCTCAGAGAGCTACAACCTCAGACAAAACTAGCTAGCCATCTTTGAAATCATCAACCACTTCACATGCCCCTTTTACTTCGCGGTTTGTTTTTAAGATTCTCTGACTAGGTTTATAGCACAGCTATGCAAGCGATTTATTGGCACAACCCAGTGGGTCACGTGCAGTGAGCACTGTAAGCCAGGACTGCCACCAAAATCTTGATGCCGTCAGACCACAGACTGTGGTCGCACATGCACGATTTTGGCAGCAACCCTGGCTTCTGCAGACCACGCTCTTGAGCACGCAGCCGTGCCCCACCATCAAGCCCTTTCTTGTGTTGGCAGCTTGGCACTTTCCAAATCCGAACTGACTCATGACAGCATGACAATGGTGGCAGTCAGGGATGACTTCAAAGCAACCATGCAATCCTTACTGCAGAAGTATGTTTATAGCCATCACTTTCCACAACACAGAAAGAGTGAGCTCAGCATACATCTCCACAAACTTCCTTTTTCATCCTTCTGCTCTCCTTCACCTGTCATCCTGCCCTATAGCAGGATCATATATCACAAGTCATCTCTCTTCTCACAAACCTGGTTATCACTGCAAATCTTTAGAGATCCAGGAATTAATAATTCTGCCCGTTCACGTTACTCCTCTTGCTATATGGGACAGCCAGAATCATTGTGAAACCTTATAGGGCTCCCATAAGTCCCACTTATGACAGTAGCACTCCCTTGATTCTGACTGTGGTTTGGGCACAGCTTGGTCATCAGCTTATCATTGTGAATCCATGCCACAATCAAAAAAAGAACATCTTGCTGGTCAGTGCTCTATCAGCAACAACATCCAATTCTTTTTAAGCAGCTCATTCTCTGTTTGATCCCAGTTAGGGTGATTACTTTCAGCTACACCTGGCTAGTTCTTTTCCTGCACAAAAGTCCCATGATATCCTTGCTGAGTTACAGAAACACCCAAAGAGCCTCTGTAATGAAGCCGCTGCTACCTTCTCAGTGTGCTGGCTTCCACTGTACATCTACTTGAGACTCTACTATCATGATGACACTTGGGATACCTTTCATTTTGTCTGCACTTTTCTTCAGTATTTTCACTTGTTCACTGATCTTTTTTTGTATCTGTTGCTGCCCCAATGATACAGAAGCAGCAAAACTGAGAGCCTATGCCTCCATTAAAATAAAGTCCATCCTTATATGCATATCTTAGCAGAATCTCTCTAAAATACTTTATACCTTAAGGTTAAAATCTTAAATGCAATTAAATACTGCAGGATGTACTGTTTGTACAGTTATCATAAATGTTCTCATATTATCTGGATTCAGGAACAGTTTGAAATGTGTTAAAAATGTCAGTGAGGAAAAAAAAAATTCCCCCAAGCAGTAAGAAGATTAGAATTTGGGGCATGTTTCCAATTTGATACTTAACATCATCTTCAGCCAACTCATATCCCCCTGTGAGACAATATTTGCCTGCTTTAAAATGTTTGCTTACGTCCCAGAAGTTAAACTCTGCCAAACACCATCACAGCTTCACTACAGTGTAGTGGTGGCAGGAGATGTTCTTTGCAGCAACTTCATTTAATTACCGTCTTCATAAGAAAATAGTGAAAACATGAGTTAGGAGACAAAACGAAGAAATAGCCTGGAATTAACCACATTCTGCAGCTGTTTAAGCACCACAGAGTTTTCTAGGGTAGGCAAGCCCTTTGAGCTGTTTAAGATCCCAAACTTCTACTTCAAAAAAATAACATCAATGTTTCCTTGATATCCGTTAGGCATTGATAGTGCTCTTCATGCTGTATCATCTGAGTGGTTTTGTCAGTAATTCAGTAAATTTCCGTAACCATTGGGGGAAGAAGATGGAAAGAAACAACCTCTCTTAAAATTAAAGCAAGAAAGCGAAGACACTTACCCTGTGCTGCCTCAGTTAACCACACACTGTTACTAGACACCAAATAATTACTCAAAGTGTTGGTATTTTTATCTTTCTTGAAAGGTTTTGCAAATCTGAAAAAAAACAAAGCGAAGCTTCTCAAGCCCTTCAGTGCATAAAAGAGCCCGAAAGCCTGGGAAGATGCAAGGAGAATTTCTTAATGTGCTCACTCAAAGACAAATTGCTTTAAAAGGTTACAAATGAAAATTCTGTCTTCAAGAAACTGATAGCACCTCTTGTCAGTTCGGGAATATTACTGAAAAGGATTGCCAATGTTTATTATTTCACACCCAATTTGTTGTCATAAACAGTTCAAAAGAACATGATTAACTTCACATTAAAGGGACTCCGCCAGCAAGGGAGCACAGAGCAGCAGGGATGCCAGAGCCGGGGGCTTTGCTCTTGGCCCATTGGGAATGCTTTCAAATCATACAGTATCAGACAGAAGCAGTGCTGGAGGCAAAAGCAGAATAAACTTAAAAGTTAACAGAGTGTGATGACGCATATGTGTGCTATTATTGTGTCTTACTGAAGTGCTGTTATTGCAAAGCTGTAATGACACCATGATAAAGCCATAGGCAAGCACATCATATTTTTGTAAACGATCTCTAGTCTCCGGAATATTTTGACTAGAGCAAAAAGCAAAGTCGATCTTCCATCTTCCACAGCTAACACGAACTGACCTTCTCTGAATTTCCTGTGAAGACCGTACGGTCCAGCAATAAACATCTTTCACGCAATACATGTATCTTTAGTTGAGCAAAATCAGAGTCCTACCTTTAAATATAAGAGGTGAAATGGAAGCGTAGGACAGGGAGAGCAGACATACAGTTAAACCCAGGGTACAGTCACAAATTTGCTAACACAAGTGCCAAAAGTGCCAATAACATATTGGCCTGGGAACATGGGATTTGAGAGGCCAGATCATACTCCGTTCGGCAAGTCTGCGCCTTCCAGCCCTGGTGTGTTTCAACACAGTTTGAGTCTCTCCTTAAAAGGGCAATTATTAGTTACTGAAAAGCCTGCGAGAAGAGATTTCCATCATGATCAGGAGCTGCACAAACACACAATTAAAATAAGCCTCCACTCACTGGAACTTTTTATTTATTTCATACAAATAAGAGTCAAAACCATGTATTTATTTTAGATAATAGATGCACCGCTATTGCAAAAGCAGGTTGTGCACTTGGTATAGCACTTAGTATAGCAACACCTCTTTTGGCTCCCACCCTTGGGGAAGTCTACATCTGTGTTAGAATAGGCTAGCTAGCTACTTAAATATTTACTAACGGAAATGTATTATATGATAAATGTTTATAGAATGCATGGTATGCTTCTCAACAGCAGCGCGCTAGAACGGTGGAATAAGTGCGTCAGGTTTATTCTAGGTGTGTAAGTTTTACTTTTTGAAATGCTCTTAAACAATGCAAAGTATGACATTTTTATAATGTTTGACAAATGGGAGTTCGTGTTAAAACCACATGTGGAATTGTAAGTTTGCGTGGGGCAGAGTACGTGCATCATTAAGAAGTCCTTAAATCCATTTTACGTAGGGGGTAGATCCATATAAAATTTGAGAATTTATAAGTTTTTATATTTCAAATGATAAGATTATTTCAGTTTCTCTGTATTTTTATGTGCTGTAAGTGTTAAGCTCATAATTAGGCATTCAAAATCAACTCAAGTGAGAGCAGCTATGTGGAAACAGGAGTTCCAGATCTCTTTTAGATTAAATTTCCTTTCAAGTTAAAGGAAAAGCTTTGCAGAGAAAACAGTGTAAGAAAGATTTTTTGGAGCAAGGGCCTGGATGAATGTGTACACAAGACTCATTTATACACATACACGGGGACCAAACTAACCAGTAATGAAGCCACAACCTTCCTACAGACTCTCACCAGCAGGACTGCTGAAGATCTCACAGACTGACACAAAAAGTACCCAAGAGGTACCCTGGTGCCATGGCCAAGCAGAACTGTTTGAAACGCATGGAAAAAAGGGAGCCTTCCACTCCTAACTTCACCGGGCTGCTTCCACAAAGGCAGATTAATTCCTATCTGAGCCTGCTGAGCAACATTTCTTCATACCAAAAAACTCTGAACGCTGTGCAACCCCTTTGACCCAGCACAGATTAAACTGTCAACTACCTGGAACAAGTCCACTGTGAAACACTTGCAGGGTTATAGGAAAGAAAATAGATCTTTGCCTCCCCTATCCAGCCCACATCTTACTGCTTTAAAAAACACCATATGGTGCAAATCAATATGGTTCAGCCTGAGACTTCTGCTGTGGATACTCTGTACTGGCTCCTTATTCATATAGCTGATCCGCAAACCGTGGAGACCCGTGACGGCAAAGCCTGGGAAATAGCTTTTCTGAGGTCACAAAAAAAAAAAATACTCTTCAATATTCTACAAGCCTGCCATGTATTGGTAGCAAACGATCAGCTAAATAACTTTCACAGCTGTTGGCAATTCTGGGACTTCATCAGTTTCATAACATATGACATCAAAACTGGTACTTGTTCTGCAGATTTGAGTCACAAATTAATAAATTAATCCTTCCAACAGAATGGCAGTTTTAAGTGATAAAGCTAAAAAGTGCAGTAAAGAACTTTGGGTCCTAAATATTCCCTAACGGCTACTGCTGTCAGAAAATAATGGAGAGATAGAAGTGCAAGGCTGCCCTCTCCTCCCAAAATCATCTATAGCATGCAAGGAATCTCCCTGCCACAGAAAACACGGTAGATGAGAGAGGAAAAGGGTGAAAAAAGAAAAGACATCTCTCAGAGTTTGATAAAACAAACTCTGGCTTAAAGAAAGTTCAATAGTGGGTAGACAGACGCCTGCACAGAAGGAGCATGCATCCAAAACCAAAAGTTTCTTTATCACGTTGTTGCACAGATACAGGCCGTTTATTTCCAGGTACTTCTGTTTTTCTCTCTCTTCCTTTGAGTATGCACTCCCTCTCTGTTGCTTAGCTTAATGCTTAACTAAATCAACGCTGAGTGGTTCTCCTGCGTCATGCTATTCTTGTTTACTGATCAATGTTCAACAGCTCTTAAGGGACAGTACCAACACAATATATTTTGCAATCTCTTATCTAGAATTCATTGTATAGAAGCTGTGGAGATGTGAAATGGAAGAACTCCACCTCCACACTGGAAGTGAGGCAAGCGCCTCACCATTTCTGTCCAGATGACATGGCTTAAGGGAAGCCTACCCAACTTAATCCGTTCCATTGAGCAAACAGTGCTTTCAAAGTTGCAAAGCATTCAGAAAAGGAAGATACAGAGAGCTGCTTAGTAAAACTTACAGAAACGGCTCAGAGCAATTGACTGTAACTTCTAGATGCCTGTTCAAAAACATTTTCAGAAAGCACTTAAGTGCTGAACTTAGGAAACATCGGAGTCCATTCTGAAGTGCCTGAAATTTAATGCCCCAATGCTTAAGGCACTGTAGACCATACTGAAAAACCTTTGCCCCTTTTTTCTAAGTCTATGCCTGTGTCTATTGAGTTGTCATTGCTGTACATACCTGGGAACACCGCAATTACTCGTGTACTCTGTACCCCAATTCAAATTTTCTTGAGCTTTGCCTTCATTTGCTTTTAAAGTACATTTTTATGCTGATAAAAAGACAGATTTTAGTATTACTATGCATTGTCCGTGCTTGCTACAGCGGGTGGAACTCAAATCCCAACCTTGCTGCCTGTGAAGAAAATCTTGAACTTCTGCTTAGACCTCCCACAGAAATCAGGAAAGAATTAATGGGCTGCTGAGTTCCTAATATGTCCCACCCTACAGCACCTGAAGGAAGTAGGTGTTAGACTGGCAGGGAAGAGCTTGACAGGGTGAGTATCCAGCTATTAATGGTGACTAACTGAGAGACCTGAAGCCAAGGGAGACTGTTCCCAATTAAAGCCTCCCTTTGGTGAAGAAGGCCTGGCAGAAATGAGTGATTTTTCTGGCTGCCAGTGACTTACGGGTTCCTGATCCCAGGTGGGATGGAAGTATTTCCCTTTTTTTTTTTTTGACTTCTATTGACCATTGGAGGAGTGAGGAGTCTGCTGAGTGCTGGGCCCAGAAGGGGTGAAAGAGTTTATGTTCCTGTATATTTATTTTGGACTTCAGGGGCCATATAGAGAGTGGAATTTTTTATGCAACGCAGCTGGCAGAAGAAGATCACTCTGATTTGAAGGTGTTGGACGGGAGATGGATCAACCAAAAATCCAGAAGGAAACCATGTCAGAGTTACTATTGCATTACGCTACTTCGAAACGGGACTTTCTAGGGGCATTATGGCCACACTGGTCAACAACTGTCACTCCTCAAAAATCGCAGACAGTCTTTACAACTAATCTGGAACAGCAAGTTCAAGACACTCTGACCAACTGCACTAATGCAACCAAAGTGCCAGTAAAGCCCATGCCCAATTCCCACAGATGTACAATTATAACAGGCTGATGGACAGAGAGACACTCTTGTCTCGTGAGCTGCTGTGCAAATACTCAGAGGATATGGCATTAACAAGATTCATTTGAATACTCTAGTGGTTGAAACAGATTTAGAAAAAAAAACCAAGGGAATTAATACATAGGAAATGCAAGCTCGAACATCCTAATTTGGGGGTATTATATGTAGACAGCTTTGGGGAAAAAAATATTTTCTGAAAAAACACAGTTTCATTGTCCCAAATAAAGCCTGCAAAAATTTTTGGCTTAAGCAAGTAGCAAAAACTAGTTACACGCACAAACTGAAGAGAGAAAGAACTATGTTTACCCGGAAATTTGCCAAGACATAAAGATTTGGGTTCAAGTCTATCGTCTTTTTCAAGGATTTCAACTCACTACTTGGGACACACACTTACCTTTCCCATAAAGGTGTAGCCCTGAGGTGCTTTGCTCTCAAACAGTTCCTGGAGCTGTTTCACCGTGCATGGAATATAAGCCAAAGTTCCAATCCTTGTGCAAATAAATCTTTGGTATTTGTATATATTGACAATGTAAAACAGGAATGATGCTTGTCTGTTCCATCTGACCATACTCTGCATTTTGGGGGGTATGGCATTATTATAGCATGTGAGAGAAGGATCCAAATGCCTATATACAATTTTTTTTTGGAGGGGTCACTATAGAAATAAAGAAAAAGCAAACAAATCTTACAGCACCGTAACTTAAAAACCCCCACATTTCAGTCCCCTAAACCACATTTCTTGGTACAAGAAAAACTAGACCAGGACACACAACAGTGCTTTGCTGTTCAGTCATGAAGAATCAGCAATGTTTTCTCAGACACTCCTCAACAGCGTAATTGCAGAGATGTTCACCTTTCCTCAGATATCCTTAGGAAAACATCATTCTCCTGACTACTTTAGAGCCACCATATTTGAAAGACTTGTGTTAACAGAGATGGACAACTTCACATTGACACTCAACACAAAAAACACAGATGGGGCATATCAGAGATCACACTGTAACAAGGTTCTCCAGGTCTTCAGTCTATGCCTCTTCTTTCATCAGCCAATTGTACAGTTAACATCTCTTCAGATTCTTTCAGAATTAACTAATTCACTGAAATATGTGCCTAATTCAAAGCTAGTTCTTTTTATTAACATCAAAGGGCTTTGGATCAGGCCCTATTAAAAAAAAAGTCTCTCTACGATCCTATTGTGCATTTGCTATTAGATACACAATAGGGCTTCTGTGATTCCTCTCCTTGCCTCACCTATCATTATGCATAGGTTAGCAGATAACATGTCATTAAAGAGTCATAAATGTCAGTCAGAGAATCATCCAGAAAAGCTGAAGGAAGGTTTCTTGGTCTGCCAAGTAGTTGTTCTGATAAGGGATCACCTGCCCAAGCAATGCATTCCTACCTCACCACTAACATTTTCTTTCAAATGCACAGATGCCTTGCCACAAATTATTGTGGTTGAAAGGGTTTGAGTTGCAGGGGGAGAGATGGGAAGAGGGGAAAAAGGAGTTGTTATTTTAAAACTGTTTAAAACTTCTTCTGCCTGCTTCTGCATTTGAAAATTGCTTATGCCTGCAGGTTAGAGAATGCCTGTTCCTAAGCATCTGTTTTCTGACTTTATCTCCGCCTCTACCACCCAAAATCAGGGTTTTATGGGCTTCAGAGCACTTATCATCAATCAATAATTTACAACTGCAGAATACACATTGTCAAACGACACAGCTCTGGTCTTCACAGTAAATCAAGGCTCTACCTGTGAAGGGGCAAAATTTCCCTTACAACCAACTAAAAAGGCAATAAAATGTGATAGCAGACATACATAATATCCCTAGTAGAAAAAGAAAATTGTAATAACAATATCCAAAGACGAAAATAGAGCCCTTCTAACATCACCTCCCTAAACACTTACCATGTTTTTTAACCACAGTGAATGGCATAAATCTTGAAATTAGTCCAAGTTCCAAAGGAGACTAAGCAATGCCACTTTTTACATTTCAAACCTTGCATAGCTGAAGTCGCATCCTTGAGGAGCTACAGATAAGATTTCTGTACTCTTAGACTGCGTAAATCCCTTCTACTGTGAATACACAAGAAAGCACTCAAAAATTCTACAGAATGATTTTTCAAAGCACGACCAATAAAAGTAAACCAGAAAGTTTATAGGTTAAGTCATTTTGAAGATGCAAGAACTTAAAATTAGGAAGATTCTTGGAAAGGGGATTTTAGGTTTTTCTAGTTATAGAAGGTGAATGGAGAAAAAAGACATCTTTCCTTGGAAAACATTATCTGAGGAAAAAGCAACACACAGAAGACATGGATGGAATTATGTGTCCTTGAAAAAGTCAATGGGGTATCACAAAGGGGAGGAATGGGAAGATCAAAATCTGCATAGCAGTTAATTTTAATTTTGAAGTGTAATATTGCCAGAAATTCCCTACAGTAGGGGTCTTTACCATTTGACTTGCACTTGTTTACAGGAATCTTGGGTTGGGTGTAACTCCAAATGAGACAGGCAGCTTCCAGCATAGAGGAGGTCGACAGTTGCATCAGAAACCCGATTTCTGCAGCGATTTGTGGACTGACTGTGTCACGAGTTGAAGTCAAGTTACTGTACAGGAGAAGCAGTGCATTAAGGGTTTGTTCTGAGAAAGGAATGCGGGACTTGCAGTGTAACATAGGCTATTATACAATCAGCTTAGCCTCATCCAAGAGTGCCACCAGTTTGTGGTGCTAGAGCTGTGGCTGGGCAAAATCGTCATAGGCAAAAGACAGCGAGTCAGAGTAAACTATTTTAATTTCTGAAAATTATTTATAAAGGGTATCTTATCACAATGCACACCCTTAAAAACATCTGGGAAATATCAGAGAGTGTAAAATCCACAACAGATCAAATAATCATAAATTTCAACTGAAAAATGGAGTGAGGGAAGGATTCAGAGAGTTTGCATTCCTTGCTGAAACTGAAATAATGGTATGAGTACCAACAAACAGGAAATATCCTTGCTCAAGTGCTGAACATCTTTCTCTCCTACTGAAGCATATACGAGTTGAAGATATGCAGCACATTACATAACTGGATACTCTAAAACTGAACAGTGTCTAATCTGCCTTCCACTAGAAAAATACAGTAATTGCAGTAACTCCTTTTCTTTTATAAGAGATAGCTTGTATTTCAGGAACAGAACAAGGTTCACTCTTCTAATTACAATAAAAAACCTGAAACTTACTTCAGAAAATACTGATATTCATAGGATATTCATGTTTACTGGTAATGTCAGTGCTTTTCGACAAAAATCCACACACCATATATAATTGGGACAGCAATTTTAAAGCTGTGAATGCATGATCCCTGTCAGTTCACAAAAACCAGACTCCTTTTCCAAACTCCACTCTCCTTTTGGGGAAAAACAAACAGAGGTGACACTAAAATAGGCTGTAAGTTGACTAGACATAAAGCATACTATGAGAATGGCAGTGTTAATACTGTAGAGAAAGATGACTAAACTTTATCTTGAGCATTTGTTCTAGTTCCTAAGCCTTACTGTGGGGATGGGGAGCCACCCTTTGGTCATTATTGTAAATGCAAAACCAATCTAACGTACCACAGATGCTGACAGTTTCTGTCCTCCGAGGAGGGTTCTTGGTAACCACTTATAAATTCATAGGTAATACTGACAGATACTCCAAGGATCATCTCTGATTCAACACCATTTACAGTACATATCTTACCTTACAGGGATGATAGGGATGAATAATCTTTGCTTCCACGGGGCTTTGAGCATGTTACACGCTGAATGTTGCCATTACACTCTGTGCCTTCCGTTCTCTATCACATTACTTACACAGACCAATTTCCACACAATGAACGTCTGTAACATCATTTCTCACTAAAATGAGGATTAAATGAAACAAAACATTTGTAGCTTCGTAGACTCTTCCAGGAGCCCAAAACTGAATAAATGAAAAGGTTCAACCTGAACTACAAATTAGTTTTTCATCATGGTGACTGACAGTCACAGATCAGTGTGAAAAGCAGATAAACAAATAGAAAAGACGAACAGACTGCTACCATATAATTTCAGCAAAACGGGCTGGACACTGCCTTTTGATGAGGCAAAATCCTCTAAGAATGGAAAACATGGATATATAACCCAAGAAAGGTCAACCGACAGGGCAGAAAGGGAAAGCTATGGAAACCGGCCAGGGAGATTAAAGTTAAGCCCCACACAACTCTTATTTCACATTGAAAACCACAAACCATTCCCGGAAAGGAAGAAACTATTATGCTCTCTCTTAGCCTTGATGTGAGCAACCTTCTTAAATGCTTCTCTACTTTATGAGAAGGGACTAAGTTCCCAGAGTTTTCCATTTACTCCTCCCTCATGACTTTGGAGGCTGTTGTTCTTTCTTTTGACTTGGGATCATCCTCTACCATAGTCAACTTCTGCCGGTCAGCATCAAGCAGAATTGGTCCATGAGACAGAGAAGATGAAGAGCAGATATGTAAGCACCAGATAACCCAGACACAGCTGGAAAGCAGCAGTTTTGCATTTGGATACAGACTTGAGAACGCCAAGACTAAGGAACTTAGATGAACTACAGGCTATTAGATGACTGAAAAAAAAAAAAGTAAGAAAAAACCAGACTGGAAATATCCACCAATTCAAAATTGTTAGAGACCACAATCAGATTACTAGATGAATTCTATCCTGCCACTTGCCATGAAGCAGGTTTAATAACCAAGTAAGCGGTTACAACAATGAGAATATATGTACTTTTTCACATGCTCAAGATGTCTTACAAACACTACACTACTACACCAGACAAACCACTTATGTTCCCACAAGTCAAACATTCGTACTCACGTGTTACATTTGGGGATGAAGGTGGAGTGATCTCTCCAAGCCCACATGGTAAGTCAGAAGCAGTATCAGGATAACACTGAGGAAATTCCAGTTCATCAGACCACAAGGCTCCTTGGTCTACGCTGTCATTCAAAAGAGGCTTATTTGTCCTTAAGGACCTTTTTCTCCCACCATCAAAGAAAAGAAAGCACACTGCATCATTAAACAACAGTTCCATTGGCTAAAAAGCAGCTTTTTAATGATTCTCTTTTAGTGACTCTCAACCAGTTTTCCTTGCCCCAAAGGGCAGAAGCTGCCCAACAGTGCCTTATGTGAAATATTAAAGTGATAGAAAGAAAATGAAAAGGGCATGGGACAGTCATTACAGTGTTTGTTTTTTTTTTCCTGGAGGCATGAGGGACACCCACATTGCATACTTTTCTGTAATTAATTTTATTTTTTAAAATTATATTTCTTTCAGCCTGTAGTAATACAGTCCATTTAGATTAGTACAGTCTGGTGCTACATCTAAATTCAACATGTGATTGTAGATTCAATTTGTGATTGTAGATTAGATGTCAGTATATGAGGAACTGACAGAAGGGTCTGACTGTATTTACAGCCTGAGCCGTCTTTCTCTTCTACATTTGAGCAGGTTCTCCAGATTGTCAAGGTGGTCACTTGATCACTGGAAGCTGAAATCAACACATAGATAAAACCAGCGTGGAAAGGCCTCTTGTGATAAAGATTAATCACACCTAAAAGATGATGTCATAGCTCTTGGAATGATGAGTGCACTAAGAATTGAATGAGTTTGAAAGGACTTGATTAGATATACTACAGTGCAAATCTGGATACTACAGTGCAAATCTGGAAGTGACGGGTTTCCACAGTTAATTTGCTAGGCAACAAAATGTCACAACTCAGATGTGACTCCCTCCACCTATCGATCTGAGTTCACATATGAATGACTGCAGGGTACTGAATCTGGAACTGAAAAGAAATTAAGGCAAGCAAGTAACATAATCTGATTGAGATAATTTATCACCAGGCACTGACTTGCTGCTTATATTTCTTCTAAAACACTTCTGAAAGGAGAATCTTATTAAGTCACCTTACTTCTTTGTTGCAGAAGAGCCACTGCTTGGTCTGATACTGCTGTCAGAAAACAGCACCTGCTCAGTGCATTGTGTTCAAAGGAATAATCACAGGGTTAACTCATTAAATTCATGCATACGGCCGAATGGTAGACAGTAGTTTGTGTCTAAGTGTAACATACTCTGACATGCTGGAAAAATTCCACCCAAAGGTAAATCCTGGATATCCAAATACCTGTATCCTAGAAGTGGTCAAACCCAAATGCCCTAATTTCAGACCAAAGAGTTTCCCAGGATTTTCTGTTTGGGTTGCTATGCATGATCAGAAGCACCAAAATTATGCACATAAGCACAGAATGTGTGAGAGGTAATTGGCAAGGCACTTCAAGTCTGACAGCTCTTTTAGGCAGCACTGATTTCATGCAAATCCGTGGAGAAGCAGGGACTTAACTTCGAAGGAAACATTGCTGCCACCTCCTCCTCTGTACAACAGGCACCTATTTCAAAAGGTGATTCAGACTCCTGAATTCCAAGTTACAAAAAAGAAGACAACTCCACATACTAGGAACCTGTTCAGGTGAATTAAATCTCGTCTTCTCATGTGGCGAAACAGATAATGCACAACCAGCATCCCTGCACTGTGTTCCCCACATGCGTAATCTGTTTATCTCTTCCCTAAAGGCAGCAGTAGCGAAACGTTCCCATGGTGACCAAGACCACCTCCTTTTCCTATTGTGTATTTCTACACCTAGGCAGGTGCCTTCAGAAGATGCCTATGAACTTGCCAGCTACAAAAAGAAAAGGGCCCAGTCATGATTAGAATTCTCTCGGGCAATAGACAGGAATTGGGAGAAGCTCCCAGAGTATCTACTCCTGAATACCCACAAAGGAGCATTCATGGTGACCGTCTTACCGTAGAAACTAACAGCTTTGGGTGACAAACTTAACGTAACATCTATCAAGCTCCTGGTAACAAAAGAAAGAGCCAACATTCATGTGCACTGCTCTGGGTGGTGTTGGCAGGAACTCATTTATATGAACCAACCCTTCCATGCCAAGTGATGGATGTTCGGGATGACTGTTATCAAGCAGGATGCACCTGGTGCAGATCGCCATTGTACGTGCTCATGCACATTTTCCAAACATGCAGCATGTTGCCAACTATAATTTGATCTTAAAAAGTCAGTACTACAGAGTAGAACAAGGTAACTAAAACTTAAAACCTTTCTGAAGATGAGCAAACTTCCCCATTTGAATTTACAGCCTTTTTTCCTCTGTCTTAATGGTAGCAATAAATGCTGCCAGCTTCCACTAAAGGAGCATCTAGCATCCAACCAGCAACCTTCAGCCTCTAGGCAATTCCTCCCAGTCCCTGGCAAAGCTTTTAATTACAAATAATTCAGGGAAAGTTCTTATTTCTTGATGGTACCCCAATTGCTGTCACCTTTGAGAATCTTAC
Organism: Steatornis caripensis; assembly: GCA_013398225.1. Lineage (NCBI taxonomy): Eukaryota > Metazoa > Chordata > Aves > Caprimulgiformes > Steatornithidae > Steatornis > Steatornis caripensis. The sequence goes on along the minus strand of VZSC01016187.1, from coordinate 132,210 downwards.
TTGCTACTGCAGAAGAAATAAAAATGTGAGAACTTAACAATTTAAAACATTGTGCATTTGACAGGACATAGTTTGAGTTAAAACTGCATTTTAAAATGAATAATTCTTTCTGTGATTTGTCTTAGACTTCTTATTTACTTTATTGAATTATTTTCACTTTTATCATGTATACTCCTTGCTTATGTTCTACACTGTCTATAAAGGTGGAGAATAAAACCAGACTGATCAGTTTTGCCTTTGGAATTCCTTTATCAGTTACCAACACAATTTTATGTTTAAATTGCAAACAATACCTGGTGAAATTTAAATCTAAACCAACAAAATTTTAAAACTAAAATCCTAAAACTGTTCCTGGAAGCATTTCTCTTAGTATTAGATTTTGCAACTTTTTTAAAGGACAGAATCAGTATTTTATGCATATGTTATGCAACCACATTACATTCTGAAACCAGAATTATTTAGAGGGAGCAAGATTTCTTCCAAAAATGATTAATGAGCTGAAAAGAAAAACCTGATGCTGTTACACTTCTCGCACATCAGGCAAATACATAGAACAGAGCAGCATGTTTTGTCCAAAGGCTGGAAAGCGTCTTAGTGACTCCCAACTGTCTGTAAATATATTATACTTAAGAAAAACACGGTGCTCCAAGCTTGTAGACAAAGTAATATCCCTACTCAATATATAGACTCCATCATTGTGGAGAGTGCAAGTCAAGTTAAGGCCCGATTTTGATGCGTTCTCTTTGAGGTAGAGCCATTCTTTGGTAGCAGTGTTGTAAGACTGCACAGTTAACACGTCCTCACTTTGGCTGGATTTTTGGTTTGGTCCAAGTTCATGAATACAGCCCCCTACCAGATATATAGTTTCTTCAACAGAGAGCATCTGTTGTTTGCGAACATGGACGTCACAAAGTTCAAAGTTGGTCCAGGAATCAGAAGTGGGACAGTACTGCAAAATGTTCATGTTCCTATCTGAAACAGAGGAGAGATATTTACAAATAAATAAATAAATATATTAGAAGGTACTCATGGAGGAAGAGCATTCCCCCCCTAGAAACTGTATCAAACATTATGACAGATTGCTAATGTATTACAGTACAAAAGCATAGCAGATCAGGGAAGAAATACTGATTATTGAGAACTGCAAGTCTTTGCCCTTGACAATAAAGTCTGAACGTTCTGTTCCTTCGCAGAGGGAAAAATTAAGCTGCTACTGGCACATTACATGATGTAAATGGCCTGGGGATGCATATTCTACCAGAATAGTCCCTACCTTTTAACTTATGCTTTTAATTTTGTCTCTGACTGATATGCAAGAATTTTTTATGAAAAGGGAAATGAGGCAACTTTCTGCTGTCCAACAGTGATCACAGATGAATCAAATTATCATGAAGAAAGTATGCTTTATTAATAGCTGTCAAGTGATGATTTATCATACAAGCTTAACTTTGACACTTTGCATTTCATTCTATAAATCCAAGTTTTATAGAATAAAACTCATAAAGCTAGTTAGATTTCAGCAAGTGGCATGGATGACCTAAGGGCACATGTTCAGTACCTTATAAAGAGAGAAATGCGTATTGTCAATATCATTTAAGAACCAGGAATTCTGTGCTCCAGCATCAGACAGAGGCACAGAAAAAAGCTGAAGCCGTATCTGTACTCCAGTCACAACACACTGGATGCATGTGTTTGCAATACTGTAATTCTATGAAATTGTTACAATACCACCCTGATTTCTGGTGCAGTGGAGAGCCTCGCTGTGTTCAAGGCTTCACTAAATTAACACAGAATGCACAGGACTTGTTAGCTGGTAAATTCAGTTTCAATCTCTGGAGACCTGAGCTTAAATCCAAACTCAAGTGGCAACAGGTTTGTAGACTTCAGTCTGGTCTTTTAATAAAATCTGCTCCATATTACAAGCCTATCCTGCATGACGATCTCCAGATGAGCTCCCAAGTGGAACAGCAGATGGTGACATACTGACAAGTTACATAAGGGCACAGGTATAAATAGCCATAAATATAACTGGATTGTCATGAATGAAGTGCATTAGCAGCATGATTAGGGAGGTGCTGCTATAGCATTTGCTTGCACTCTGATGACTTTTAGTCATTGCTTATTACTTTACACAGCCCTCTTGAACACCTAATCCACATTAAATAAAGGAAAAAAGAGGAAAAATATTATGGCAATGCTCTATGAAATTGCTCATCAAAGCTCTACATATAGATGATCTTTGTTTACAAACAATGTATCATTCTCTAACTCATTAAAGGGAAAAAAATCCCAACATTTCTAGCAATGTCTATCCATAGCAGTAATCTTCCCAGGAAAAAAGGTGCTATGCTTCGAGACGCGGCATATGAATTGGAGATCTATTGTCATATGGCCCTTGTTTGCTCAATCCAGAAACGAGGTCTTTTATGTCTGCTGAAACAAAAAAAAAACTGACACAAAACATGAACATTATAGGTCCTGACATGGAGTTTCAATTAGGATCTAGGTTCACAAGTGAGAGCTGAGAACTGGAAGGAGTCTCTTTATTCAAGAAGTGTCATTATAATTTACAGTGGGAAATTCCAGATCCCACCATCTTTTGGCAAATGCAGTCTCAGGAGAAAGCTCTACACAGATTAAAAAAAGTTATCCACAAAACCTACCAAAACTACAGTCTTACTGAGGTACATGTAGAAATGCTAACAAAAAAAAAAATTACATATTTATTGCTGCATGCGTTTTATTCAGTAAATATGGCAACAAGGCACATAAACCTCAGCGTCTCTCAGACAGTTGGTTATGCCTTAACCCTCTCCAACACCTGCGTAACTTGGAAGGTGAATCACCAGTGTATTTGCAACAATTCTGCTTTCTAAGTCTGATAGCTGTCCGAAGCCAATGTGTTATAGAAAAACTGATTCCAGACTCTCGTTCAGGAAAGGACCTTTATTCACAACCAGAGCAGGCATTTATTGTCCTGAATGGTCTTGGATTTAAACATAAGCCTAAATGTGGTAGTTATCCATTGCTCATAATTTTATCCTCTTTTACTATCCTATTTCCATTACAAATGGCCTTTAGGAAAAGACCTAAGAAAAGACAGGGGCCTGAATATCAGTGGCAATCCCCTGAGGTGTGGAAGAAGCAAGAAGTAACTCACTGACTATCCTTCTTCAACTGAAAACACAGATAGTAAGTACCAAATAAAGAGCTTGACACAGGGCAGCAATGCTGACCACATACGCTTTATTAATTATTTTTAAGGGAACAGAATCTGCATTAGCAAGATGCTGATCTTCCTATCCATGCTACCAGGAGTAGATGGCCTGAAGAAACAACAGCACAAGCACCATAGAAAAGGAACTTGCAAAGTGCATGGGAAGTAAGGAGAAAAGCTGGCACTCCCATAATGACAAAATCATAACTCCGGTCTCTAGAGACAAGTCTTCACATTACTCTCTGTTTCAGTCCCTTCTCCTTGTTCTCTGTTTTCTTGTCTCAAAGGATGTCTCCCCTCAGGTCTAACTTTTCAGCACAGCAAGTGTTGTGTGCTGGACATCCTTAGCTCCTAGTGTTGGACATCAGGGAACACAAGGCACCCCAACCGGTCCTTTAGTGGGGATGACCAGAGGACTGTAGTCTACCACATGGACACAGGCATACCAATATCTTTTGTTTTCCTCAGTGAAGCCACCAGGTTCTGGGTGAGAATGGACCAGACAAAGTGCTTTTGAAGGTCATCATTGCCACAAGGACCATAATGGCTCAGAGCTAAAATCTGCTGAGATACTAGAAGGGACAGCTTGCTCTAATGTCAGTTTAGCTTTGCTTGCAGTACTCTCTGTAAAAGCTGATCTCTCTTCTAATCTTATTCTCCATTTGGAAAAAAACGTTGAAAACTACTGTGGTCAAAAGAAGTGGGCAAAGGCCTAAAGACAGGAATTTAAATTTAAGAAATCCTGATGAATACTAAACATTTGACATGAAAACAAAATGACTTCTAAAACACTTAGAAAACTGTATTCCTCCCAAAGAACGGCACTATGTGCTTAAGGAATGAACAAATGGGAGCTCTTTAAGTGGCGTAATTTTCTATTGGATAAAGAAAAAAAATTGTCGGGAAAGAATGCAACTTCAATTCCTTCTCTCTGTATAGTATCCTCAGAAAACGGGGTATAGAAAGGAAGCAAGTAAAAAAGGCTGGTTCTCCCTTAAGCCTTTGATTAATTATTAAAGTAAGTTATTTCAGCACTGAAAATCCTACCTATAGCTTGAACTTGCCTGTAAAACACTGAAATGCTATAGCGAAAGGACGATACACGAGAAATACTCATGCAGGTAGATATTTTCTTCATATTTTTCCTTCTGACAGTCTAAAACACGTATTTAAAAAGAAAATAGTGTATCTGTTGAGATCTCTCTTTCTATTGTGTGATCAAAATCTAAAAAAAGGAGGGCTAAGCTGGGTGCTGAAGTATCCATCAGCCTGTTCCCTCAGAATAGCAGAGCCCCAGGCCCATGTAGGCCCTGAAAAAAAGAAGAAATCTGATTCCTCTATGACATGGCTAGTGGTTTTCTTGTTTCATTTGTCAATTATTTTCTACCAGTGATTTATTTCTACATGTTTTCATTATTATTATGCAGCTTTCTACATAAGTTCAAAAGATTTCCTGAATAAGAGAAGAAAATTACCTGGGCCTTAGAAGCAATCAGGTCAAAAAAAACCAAAAAGTAAAAGCAAGCTTTCTACCTCGTGTAGTGTATCCTCCGATAACGTAGATCTTGCCCTTGCACTCGCAAGCTGAGAATTCTGCAAGAGGGTTTGGCATGGATGCTACGAAATTCCACCAGTCATTTTCTGGATTATAGCACTCCACGTTGGAAAGTGATTGACCACCGACGGCATAGAGCTTTCCATTTACAGCTAAAAGCTTAAAATTGGACCTGAAAGAAAAGATTGCAGCATTGCAATAGGTTGCATAGATGTACAGAAAAATATAGGAAAGAAAGTTCGTCCTATCCAGGCTCCAACATACTCATCATCACTTACGAGTCGTACCATCACTTCATGTATTACAGCATCTGAACTCTTCTGTGCAAGGCCAAAATTCTGTAATTACATTGTAATTACTTAGGACAGCAATCAGTGACATTCTGAATGTTAATTATGTTGAAGCTGAGACTGATGAATATTTTATTGTGGGTTTCAATCTGTCACAGTTTGAGCTCTAAATGTTTAGTTAACTAATGCATTCAGTAGACGTCTTGTTTTTACTAGGCTTTTAGTAGAGAAAAATGTATAATACACACACAGAGTCAATGATATTATTTTAGTTAAAACTGCAGGAATTTCAAACAAGGCTCAATGAATGCCTAAGAATGTACACTCATCTTAGTCTGTAATACAAAATCTCTTTAATAACCCTAATAAACAGAAATCTAAAGTGGTACACATTCAATCATGTTCTGCACGAGAGGGAAAGCAGAACCTCCTGTGCCTTATTCAGCATTAATTTAAACTACTAAATACACCCTCCGTCCCACGGAGGCAAGATGTTGCTGTAAATTAGTGTTCCACCCATAGGTGAACAAAATACAGTGAACTCCACAGGCAATGCCCCGTTCTTTTATTTCTTACTCTGTTCCAACTTTCTAACTACTGAAGCACAAGAAGCCTTACACCTTACACTTTAGGGTAATACAGGCGAAACCAAATGGTCTGTGGACGTTCCAGGTGCAACTCTGTAGGAAGAAATTAGAGGGCTTGAAGTTAGAGGGCTTGCGTGCTCAGCTATTCCTCCCCTCCTGTGGAAGCTGGTCTGATAAAAGAAGAGCTCTTCCTCTCTTCATAAACAGTCTCACTGCCTAGAAAGGTTGTTCCTTCTCTACTGCTGGGCCAAACTGAGATTTTTACCATGCAGTCTCCCAATGAACTACATGTGTGAACGTCACTGGAGTGCACCAGCTAGGCACAAAGCCAAAAGGGGAACTGCTTTTTGTCTGTAAAAATGAAGTGGTACTTTAGACTTGCACTGGCCTGCTGAGCACTGAAGTGAGTTTCACTCTGCATGAATCCAAGATTCAAAACTTACCACTAAGTAGTTTTGCAGGGTTTTGCCTGGACAAAATGAACCTTGCCTAGCAGCAGACTGCCCTGCAATTTCTTTTTATTAAGTATATTTGGAAAAGAATTTGTTTCCAGATGGAATCATTTTGTTCTTGTCATCCTGATATAGAGTTGGAAACTAAAATGCTCCTTTGAAGGGATTAATTGCTTTTTATTCTTTTTTTTTGCTGACATTTACCATTAGGTCACTCTGTTCATGTCCTCTCTAAAGCAATTATGTTTTCCATCTTAGAAAACCCAGAAAACATGGCAATCAATAGTGGGTATGAAATGAGGATAATTACTTGCAAAACATTACGATTTTCAAAGCAATGTACCTGTTCTAAAAGTTATGGTAGGAAAAAAAAATACACAAATTAACAGAGGGACAAAAACACAAAATGTAAATGCATTTTCAAAGCAATCCTTTAAAATCTAAAGTATGTTAGAAAGTCTGTAAATCTGTGCCTATGATGGATTTTTGGCTTATGAGTTCACATGCACACAGAGAGTGTTTCCCTACTCTGGGATCTTCTAGCCACTTTTTAAACACGCTAAAAGTTTCGCCACAAAGGACATGAATTAACTAAACAAGCGTATAGTGTCAGAACGTTAAAGAATTCAGGTTTCCTAATTCACACGTGCTTCTTTAGCTGTCCTGCAATTGTAGCCTCTTACTATTTTCTCCAAATGGATGTCATTTATACAGTTTCTGCTTGATGGCCTTTGTATCACTGAATTTGAGCAACCTGGTCTAGTGGAAGACATCCCTGCCAACAGCAGGGTGGTTGGAACTAGATGATCTTTAAGGTCCCTTCTACCCATTCTATGATTCTATGAATTTCTTCTTGCAGCACAGGGAAAACCATCTGGTGAAAGATGTAGGACGCAACTTTCAGCTTCAATTACTATACAAGGAGGCCACGTATACTGGTGTCAGTCATTTAAACACTTCCAACACTTGTTAAAATGGATGGCATTCAGTGCAAGTACCTCAGATTTACGGAACACATTAACTATAAGGTTCGTTCTACTCAAAAGTAGCCATAAGCGTCATTAGCACATTTCATGTGAAAGTTTGGACAATGGCTCGTTATGTTATGAAAAACTTCTGCCATTCACCTTTCCATGCCAATAACAGCAGGTGTTTTTATGGAGAGTGAACATTAGGAAATACTTAGTGTATTTTTACACTCTTTTAATGCGTTGGAGCAGCTGGAAACAAGGAAAGCAAACATTGAGCAACCAGCCAGCTCTCCACAACTAACTGTTCCATGGACTACAGCTTGGAAACAACAGAGATGAACAGTCCATCAGATTCAACTGCGATATAACTCCACTCACATCGATGAGTTATCTAGACTTGGGGTATCAAGAGTACTTTCCAAATGACAGGCTTAATGAGGCTTCTTGTTGGGACAAGGCTGGATATGAGCTGTATTCTCACGTCCCTCATTTCCTCTGAAAGGACCCCACGAACACAAGCAAGAGCGAGCTCTGGAATTTTATCATGGTTCAAAATACACCATTTTCCATTCAATAAATACAAATGCAAAGCACTAGATGCATGAAGGAAGAAAAATCTAACACACAAATGCAAAAGATGTGCATAACTTTCTGAATACAAGACAACGTGCAACAACCTGTACGTTGTTCTGGATTGCATTAACAGCCAGAGATGTTTCTGTAGGAGACCTCTACGAAAGTGGCTATAAAGAGGTCAGCAAGCATCCTTCCTGTTCACTGACAGATGTAATTCATTTAGTACACAACAACAAAACGTTAGCATAGATTAAATCAGAGAGGACTTCCAGATCAGAGGGGTAGCTAAACATGGGAACAAGTTACTGGGACGAAGGAGGTTGGAACATACATTGCTGGAGGGTTTCAAGAACAAGTTAGACGTGTATTTGCAAGGTAAGCTTGGTCCTGTAGAACAGGAGGCTTGGACTAAGCTGTGGTTCCTTCCTGCCAAATGATCAACTTTAACGTTAAAAATTCCTCAAAAATCAAATGACTTCTTTTTTCTAAAGCATTTACTTACAACAGGGATGAAGAATCATGAAAGCACAGTTCCAAAGGCAATTCCAAAGCATTTTACATTTTTTGTATGAGCCACTTTTTTACATTCTTTATATGAGTCTGCAGAGCACACTGCATCCAACCTTTTAGCTTCAGAAGTGTGTGACACATCCGTGGTAAATGTGAGAAGAATATTTCTAACTTGAAAATTTTTGAAATTTCCCCCTGATACTGAGGAATTTTGAGTGAAAAAAAATATTAAAAATGTGGAAAGAGAAGGTCTCATAAATCACTACTATACCCCAGGAGCATCCTGTCCTATATTCCTGTAAGAGTCCTGAGAGTGGCAGCAGTTCAGGCACAGATTGCTCACAAAAACCATGTTCCACGTGCATGTGCATAATCCCCGCCAGGGGCTTACAAGGGTCTTCCAAGCCTGGAAGATTTACCTGCTATGAGTAGGAAGGTTCTGAAGGAAAATAAAAGTGGAATATACAGCTGTAACTGGCACATGCAGTAGAAATCCTGTGAGTACACTATTTTTAAACAGCAAAGTTCAACTGACAGCATCAAACTAAAGAAAACTATGGAAAGGTATTCAAGGGCACTACTTGCATAGTCCCCAATGCGCTTTGTTACCTTCTCGACTCCAAAGACCACAAGTGGTCTTGGGCAACCCTTACATGAAGTTTCTTTCACGAAAAAGCCCGGATTGTTCTCTGAAGACCCAGTTTCAACTACAGCAATACCTCTAGAATTAAAAGATCTAGAAACTGTGAACTGTTATGGACTATTTGTGACAGGCAACACATTTAGCCCTCAGATGATGAGAAATTCCAGGCTCAGTCACAGGCTTCCTATACGAGCTTGAGGACATTATTTTATGTATATGCATAAACAGGGAATAACTCTTTCTCAAGCTTATGTGGGTATAACAAGAACAATATACAGGACTTACCTACTGTGAACAAATTTGAAACTACAGTAATAAGACCTCTACATCTAGAAAGAAAGCTAGGAGCTATAAGCTAAACCAGAACGACTGCTAAGTGTTCAGTATACATCTGATGGCTTTTGTCCTCTACTTAGAAGTAAGTTGGGACTATTTCTTTTATGCATATGTAGAGAATCACAGAATCCTGGGATTCCATATTACAATAATGCAAATAATTAAATATACAAATATCAGAGAATTTACAATGTTTGCTGAGGGCAGAGAACTTCTTACATTAGCAGCATATCAGCACAATTACTTCCATAGCTCCCCAGCCTTCTCTTGAGGCTAACATATGCATCCACTCGTACAGGCCAAATCCAGATACTCTTTGTTGTCTGAGGTCAAACCAAATTCAATGAGAACTAGAACCCTCCCTCAAGGCACATAATAAACTCATCCATGGGATGTAATTATATCAGTTGACATAAATTCATTTGGCAGACAGTCACATGACTGTAATTCCTAAGCAGCACGCTGCGCAACTGCCCTGTGTATTTGACTACAGCACAATGAACTAAACATACAATGCCGAGCAAAGTGCAGATCTAACTGCAGCACATCCGTGTGGTAGACAGGGATCAGTGCCATTCCTGTCGAAGGCAAACTCTGATCCTAAAAATCTCCCTGCTTTTGGCTCCTACGGCACAGGCCATCTCTTCCCATGCTCTGGCCACTAAATGTCAAGCTGGTCACCAAAGAGCTGAAATGTTACATCAGACAGAAAAAATAATAACTTCAGAGTAGAGACTCCAGGAAGACATTAGTAAAAACCATGTTTTGTAAAGTTGCCATGAAAAACAGAGTTCCATTAAAAAACCGTCTCTTGATGATCATTCAGGGAGCAACATACTCATTTGCTGCTACCTTGCAGTCCAGAGGCAGATGTAATTCTGGGTTCTTTTTGGCCTGCAATACCTACAGTGAAATGTAAGAATAGAGGCTATTCCAAAGATATACATCCACATGGTAGTCTTCTGCCATAAATTGCCAATGTGAAATTCTATGCTAAGGAATACCTTGCTGTCACCTGTGAAGGGCCTAAAGATTAAGTCAGTATGGCAGTGCAGTTGTAAATCGTAGCATAAGGAGAAAATACCCATGTGTTTATTTCAGATACAATGATTACATATCCCAGAAAAAAGGAGAAGTGTCAGGGGAAAAAGGCTGACCTAGAGTTTGAACAGCCAGGTCGTAAAGTGCAAAAAGGGCCTCAAAAAAGCATTTTTTAAAAAGCCCTCATTCGTCATGCTGCAGGATCATCGCACATAGTAACTTCTTTCTTGCTACACACATCACACAAACCAATGCCAAAACCTTGTAACTGGATCATCGCATGACTTGTATGTTTAAGTGAATTTCCATAGGAGACACTGCGTGGGCTGACTCCATCGTCCTTTCCTACCGAGGCCAATGTGCTCTCGATCACACTTACGTAGGCAAGACTGTCGAAAGCGAGGCCGGCTAAAACATCTCTGTCCCCACAGGTGCATCGGTGAAGACTGCTTATAGGCTCAGGCTCTAAGAAACATGTCTGCAAGAAAAGGTGTCTGCAGTGTTTAAAAGCTAAACACTCATTTTACACATGCTGTATTTCACAACACCTTTCTGAGCAGCCAGAAATATCTCGGGTTTCCAATCAATTCTGACGACTGATTAGGGAGGCAATCTTTCAGCGAAATTCTCACAACAATACAGGAAGTGAAAAAGAAAAGGGTGAAATGGGAAAGAACTAACTTTAGGTCAAACCTCTGTTTTGAGGGGTTCTAGCTGGCAAGCTCACAGGAATAGACCATAGCTTTGCTACCCAGATACAAAGTATTTATGCCAATGGTTGGGGTCTCTGGATCATCCTTGAATTCACTGGATGGAGAAGAGAATTTTCATTCTACAGTGAATTTTGGCCTCCTTACTTGTTTTAGTTCTGATTCAGGCAGAGAAGATAAAAATCTAAGCACTTTTTCTAAAATGGAAACAACGAGGAAGGTCACATTGAATAAACAGAAACATTTTGTTTCAATGAAGTAAAAGGCCTTGTTTTGATAATGCCGCAGCGTGATTAAGGTAGAGCAGCCACAACCTTGGCCAGGGAAATGGCCTCTCTCTTTGGGTCTCCCTCAAGGCTAGCTCTCTATTATTCTTTCAAACATAAATTATGCAAGTGTTTCTGAATACTAACTTAAACATAAATGTCAAACAAACAATTCAAAAGGATACAGGGAAAAGCAAAATGGTCAAAATGATGAAAGTTTGCCAGATCAAAATAGTCTCATAAAGTGAGAAATTTCTCACAATCTTCCTGACACTTTTCTGGTGAACATTTCACTGAAATGCAGGCCTACAAAGCATTCTGATTCTTATGAGAGCGCAAACCAATGAAAAACTGCTCCAACTAAAATTTTTCAGCAACTTCTAGCTCTGATAGACTGTACATTCCCACTAAGAGAAGGAAAACTTGTCACTTACAGTACTGGAGCTAAAATATACCACAAAGGAAATAGGAGAATAATTTTACCTTTGGGGGGGCGAGGGTTATCTTTATTATTTTAAGAAGAATTTCTACTACCAGTGAGACAGCTGTTTGGAGAGACCGGATCCTTGTATACTACAATTTATAGGAAAACTAGGTGCCCTTCACCATCTCATACTGAGGTGAATGATCATACATGGTAGAGAGCTGTAGCAGTCCTCCTCCGCTGATGCCTAGCTCATGTTCTCCCACAGCCGAGGCCTTAACCACCAGCATTTACGCAACGAAGTCCCATCCTCCTCACCCTTCCCTTGCCACAGCAGCTCCCTGCACCACGCAGAGGGGACCCCTAAGCAGGAGAGAGGCTGCAGCATTGCGCGGTGGTGGGATGACTGTGCCAGTAAATACAATGTTTGCCAGGCCTGTCGGGTGGCGTGCTGCCAAGCCATCGCTAAGCGCTGCGGTCCTTCCCACCACACGATGCAAGAGCCACAGCTGATTCACAGCACAGAGACGGGTCTGAATCACTTCTCCTAAGGTTGAGTGCAGTCAACACCACGTGACTCAACAGGGTCTATTTTGACAATATACATGGACACATGTGTATTTCAGGGAGCAGGGGTTACCTCTTCTGGTTCATTGAAGCCAGTTGACTCCATTCGTTTAGGCAGGGATTGTAACAGTGGGCAGCCGAAATCTCCTGGCTGGTGATCCTGTAGCCCCCGACGATGAACAGGTAGTTGTCCAGCACTGCCGACCCGTAGCCTCGGACGTTCACCAGATCTGGGGGCAGGTTGTTGGCGAGGGGCAGCCACCTCTGCGCTTCCTCATCATACCTCAGCATAGACCAGGGGGCTTCCACCTGAGGGTGACAACCTGGAGGCAGGCTCAGCGAGGAGGCACCCATGAAGTCCCCGATGGCCACAAGGGTGGCGGTGCCCCTCATCCGCCTCTCCTTCAAGTGCTGCTGGAGAGCATGGGGCAGGAGGAGATGTGGCCGGGCATCGGGCCTCCGCAGCACCTGATGGTAATGGGTGGCCATGAAGTCTATACAGGCATCGTGCAAGTCCTGGAGACCGTAGACCTGAGCCAGGCGGTGCAGCTCGAAGCAGTTGCCTAGCCTCACCTGGGAGAGGAGCAGGCGGAGCAAGGGGGTGACCTGCAGGTAGGAAGCAGCCTCCACCAGCTCCTCCAGCAAAGGGGGCTCTTCATCACCCCCCTCCTCCTGCTCCAGCCTGGCCAGGCAGGAGGTGTTGATGAAGTCCAGCACCAGCTCCAGCCCCAGAGCGCTCAGCCCCCCGCGCAGCAGCTGCTCCTCCTGGCCCTGCCCGGCCTCCCGCATGCCCGAGCGGTAGAGGGCTCGGAAATAGTCACTCTGCTCGATCAGCTTCCTCTTGCACACCGGGTAGCGCTTGTCCCCCAGCCGGATCTGCACCACCTCCTCCCCCGCACCGGCCCCATCCCCGTCTTCCCCTTCCCCCTCCTCTTCCTCCCGCCGCCGCCGCTCCGCCAGGGACATCGCTCACCCCCTCCCCTGGCTGCGCCTCAGCCCGGCCGCCACCGCCCGCGGGCAGGCTCCTCCTCCGCCCCGCCGCACGCCGCCGGGGAGGGAGGAGCGGAGCGGAGCGGAGCGGCGCCGGGCCGGGCCGGGCCGAGCCCCGCCGAGGGAGGCGGGCTGCGAGCGAGAGAGGGAGGGCTGGGGGGAGGCGCTGCCTCAGCGCCGCCGGCCCCCGCCGCCTTTCCGTCCCTGCAAGGAGAGAAGAAGGGGACGGGAAAGGGAAAAAAAAAAAACCACCAACACAGCGAGGACAGGGGGGAAAAAAAAGCCCTAAAAAGGCAATGTCGAAGCGCTCGGGCGGTGGCCGGGCCTCTCCGCTCTGCCCGGCTGCCCGCCGTCAGCTCCAGGCGACACGGCAGGGCCCGCGCCCGCCCGCCCGCCCGCCCGGGCCCTGTGCGGGGCAGGGGGCGGATTTTCAAGTTCACGGCACGGTGACAAGGGCCGAGCGCTCGGCCCCGCGGAGCAGGGACACGCACGGCGGGCAGCCAGGCCCCCCGCGCCCGCCAGCCCCGGCGCTGCCTGGGCCGGGATCGCAGCTCCAGCCAGCAGCTCTCGCCTCTTGCCATAAATGTACTTCTGCAGCCCCGGAGAGGGGGAATATTCTCGAACCACGCACGCAGGAAAAAAAAATATGGTATGTGTGCGTGTGTTCGTGCAGGGCCAGGGAGGAGGGGGAGCGCCGCGGCGAGCCTGATGCCACGGCCCTTCGACGCGGCGGCGTTCGCTAACAAAACAAACAAACAAACAAAACCCACAAAAACAACCAAAATCATCGTCTGGCACACCCAGTGCAGCAGCAGCGTTTAGGAACGGCAAGTACTATACACGATTCTGCTATGACTTTCCCGATTCCTCCCGTGTAAGTCCCACCGTGCCTCAGCTCCTGGTTTAAAGACACCACATAACCCGTTCTGCTGCTCTGTTCTTTCTGTTTAAACTCAGTTCCTGTAATCGGACATGCACGTTATTGACAAGAGTGATCTACACACCGTGGCCCTGAGGTGGTTTGACGTGAACAAGGAAAGAGCAAATGAATAACTGAGCATCTCGGGCATGGATAAAAGTGACTGTTCTGCTGTATGCCTTGTTACATTCTTGAAACATGACAGTCCTTTAAAAAAAAAAAAGCTGAAACTGATGAGGAAGTCTGCCGTCCCCTGTATTCTTATGTGATGGTGCTTAATATAAAGACTTCAAAAATATATTTTATTTTTTATCTTTATAAAGACATTTTGTTCACTGCATGTATTGCAGACCATAGAAAATCTTTCCCTTTAGCAGCAATGTGACTCATCTCCAATTACTGCAGATTGCCTTGTTTTCAGACAACTCCCTATTTCCACTGCTCAGAACAGATCATTTCCCCCAACTAATTAGAACTCTTCAGAGTGGTATTAAGCTGTTTCTTAGAATTCTTTCTTTTTCTTTCCTTTTTTTTTTTTTAAGGAAGACAAGGTTGTTCGCTTTTTAGCATTTCCTCTGTGAAATTATCCTCTCTCACTATTTTGTTGATCTTCAGCTTCTTAACTCCAGCCCATACAAATGACATGAGCGTCAGTCTCAGAGTTACAGGTGTTCTTTTCTGCTGACTTTTATAAAAGCATTTGGTGGGGTGGGGTAGATTTCTGTGCATTTTTGCTTTCCACCTCACTTCAAAGCATTGTCATCATCTTGCTTTTGAAGGGCCCGTTGCATGTTCTGAAATCCTTTTATACAGGATTTCAGCCAGTTCCCAAGAGCTCTCTTCAGCAGCCTCAGTCCCTAGCTAGGTCACTATCACCTCTCGTTTCCCCTTTCCTACCAATGAGTTCCACTGTTTGCTTGTTTTGCATTCCTCTCTTATTCTCCCTCAATATTTCATTAATTTTAAAATTCCAGTTTTCTGTCTTCTGTTCTTGACGAAGCGCTGCACCATTTGGCTTTTCGACTTTCTTACACCTAGCTGAAGCTTGAGTCTGAGCACCGGCTGTTGGTATTCTGCTGCCACAGGTTCAGCCTTGAAAAGATTGTCACACACAACAAGGGTCTTACCCCTTCCGTAGGAGTCCAACCCATACTTCTTTCTTCTACTTTAACTTCCATAGGCAGACATTTCAAGTCATTGTAATCATTCATACTTCAGAGGTAAACAGAGAGCTCGTGTTTACTGTGGCCATTAAGCTCCCCTGCTGGAACACAGTATGATTGCCAACACGGTGGTATGATTGCCATCTTTAGACATCTGGTTTGGAGTCTCGTACGTTTGATGTATTGGTAAGTTAGCCTTTAATTGGTGAGTGATTTTTTCCACGTAGTCAGTTATGATAAGTTCTGTTCCCTCGAAGTGTTGACACCGCAGCCTGGGTAGATGGAGTATTTCTTCTGTTGCCTATGTGCCTGCATCTGCCACTGCCAAGGACTTCAAGTCCATCTTCCATCACAGTCCGTGAGGTTTTTAATAGACTGGATCAGTTCTGTGATGTACTAATAAAGTATTTTCTTCCTGTCAGCAAACTTTGGAGAGCACTGACTTCTAGAGCTTTCATCAGGAGCTGTCACACACACAAGGGGTCAGCAGTACTCTTTGTCGAATGGCCACTTTTGCAAAAAAGCCTAAATCTGTTTCCTTAACAAACTGTTTTTACTAGGCTGATTGTCAGCTATCTGTGCTTTATCCAGGCTTAGGACTGGGCAATTGTGTTAAGTCAGAGTCTGCTGACAAGGCAGTTCCCTTGTTTTTTGACTACACTAATCGGTCAGTCTATATGGTGTGCTTATGTAGTACTTACACTGCAGATGCACCAAGGCAAGGACTACCTTTTTGTTCCATGTTTGTACAGATAATTTCACCTGCTTCCCAGTCTGCAGCTGTACTGTTTTACGCTAAGATCGATAATATGTATTATTATATGAGAATCCAAGAAAAGGTCTTGCTGTTTCACCAGCAATCATCTTGGCTTATCTTGAGAGGGTAAAAGAAACTCATTTTCCAGCGTTAAAAATGAAACTCTAGTGCTAGAGCTACAAAGTCAGACTCGGTAGTTAAGAGCCGTAAAAGATTTGCGTGATCTTTGAAACAAACGTGAAAGACCATCTATCGCTCTTTTAAGAACATGCTGAAGCATGAAACAACACGAAAACAAGTTTGCATCATGGTAGATATTAAATGAGCGCGTGATAAAAGAGCACAGCCTGAAGAGCAAGACATTTACACAGAGAGGAAGACAAGGGTAACTATGCTCAGCTTTTCAATACCTAGCTTTTAGAGTTCGGCTTCTGGAGCAAAATCTTCAAGCCTGTTTTAGATACTTCTGGTCTCTATCTACAGTGTTTGGGAGACAAATTTATCTCAAGGAAACCAATTCTCAAGTGCCAACAAATGGAGCACGGAGGCAACAGAGAGTGTCAATAAGGGCGCTCTCGCTCTAGAGTCGAGATGGCCATTTCTGCTTGGGATTCACAGTCTAGACGCTTTTTCCTGTGCTTGGTGCCTGAACTATTTTCTTGTAGTTAATGCTTGAATTATTGCCAAGGCTGCAGAGAGATCACTCTTTTATTTTAGAAAGACTTGGAAATGGAAGAAGCTCTTCTATACAGAAGCTACATTGTATTAGACCATTCAACCACGATGCGGAAAACCTAAGCTTCTGGCCCTTTCTCTCCCTGGGCATACATTTCCATAGCCCTCTGACTTTTCGAGCATAGCAAAAGCAAGAGAAAACAGCGAGTCAGGAGGAGCTACTGCAACAAAGACAGGAAAAGCAAAGATGACTGGATGACTAGACAGAAGTAGCGCTCTTTCTGTTTTGTGTGGAGCTCAGCTCGTGCTTCGTGACTGGCGAGGGACATGCACAGGGCTGGTGCAAGCCTGCTCTGGGTGCTAAGACTGAAGCCTGCTTAAACTTTAAATTCACTTCAAGTATTTAACACTGCTTAGATTTATTTAGAAAACCATGGCCACTTGTTTTCCCTCAGTGAGCCACTCAATGGCTTCCTGTGGTAAGCTGGATGGGTCTCCAGCCTGCTAAGGTCACAAGACACAGCAAAGGAGGGTAACAGAAGTACCGGTGACTGGGAATCAGAATGACAAATGCTTTTCTTGGCAGGAAACCTGGTTTACATGTACATTAAATATAGCCTGCATTGCTTTGTGGGTCTAACCCACAGATCACACAGAAAATCTGTAGCAGAGGAGAACCAAACCCCTAAGCACCAGTACAGCGCCTAAAGGAAGCCTGCAGTGGTTTTGTGTTTGTTTCAGGCAAACCTCCTCTTGATTCAATGCAGAGACACTGTGTCATACATGAGAACCAGAAAGTAACACCAACTTGATTGCTCTAAGGAAAGGACCACATAGAGGGTAAAAAACAAAGGAAAGATTTAATTCCTTTCAGCCTTACTAGTCTAAAATGTGAACTGGAACAGAATCAGGGGATATTTAAAATATACATGCTATCTAATATAAAATATAAAGTGCCACATTCTTTCCTCTGAGACGCCAGGGAATTGTACTGTACTGCCAGGGAACTGTGTATTGAGTAAGACTGGAATTACTCAAGAGAGGAACTGGTCTTTTGGAAATGATTCACCAACTGCTGCCATTGTTTAGTATTTTCCTTGTCACAGGATACAAAGTAAGCATCTGTGGAACATAGGAAATATCCTGCAGTATTTCAGCATTAAAAATATCAGCGTTCTAAAGGATCTTGGCATTTCTGAGAGGAACTGACTGGAGCATAATTTTATTTCAAATTAAATCTCTAACATTTGTGAAGGATGAGCTGCTAAATAAAGGTAATTTCTTTTTTCAGATTCACAGCCAAACAAAGCACTTCTTACCCAATGCCATTAGCAATGCAATTAAAAAAAAAATCCACTCCTATTTCTAATAGGACTTGTTTAGACTTTATTATTTTCGGTTTAATTTTTCTGCTTTTGATGTGCTATTTAATATTTATTCCTTGCAACAAATATATGTTGTAACACTACTGAAAAAATACTTGGAGCATATTTTTTTTTTTAATACTGATTGTTTATTATCAAATACTTAACTTATCCCTGCTTTAGCCAAATTTAGTGAGTGAATAATACTAAAGGGCGTGCTACTGAGCTCTCTCTGAGCAGCAGAAACGCTGTTCCAATAGTCTATGTGCTACTGGGCATTCTGTGCGGATCACGAGAAGAGTTCGTTCGGTCACCACGCATCAGAATGGAGGCACGAGCGTGTAAATTGTTAAAATGGCATTAAATCTGGTCCGCTTTTTTATGCCAAAGACCTATTAAGGAATTTTCTTGAAACTCTTGAAACTTGAAGTGAAATACGTGTTCCCTGACAAAACCTGAACAGCGGTCAGGCTGCCGGAGTGCTGTGCCTGCCGCTGAACCTCCTGTTAGGGATGTCTGTTCTGCACAGACGCACCGTGCATCCCCAGCCAGAATTTTCTTGTGTAGCTCTGTCTAGATGAGAGTAAACTGTGTGCTTTTAAAACAGCATATATTTTTAAATCCTGGTGCAGACAGGCCGAGCTAAGTTTTAGTACATAATAACTAGGTAAGATGAATGGTGACCCGCATGGAAGACTTTCACTAAGTATCCAGCTGTATGAAATTCATCACAATATTGAAACTCCATCCCCTTTGCCTAGTTTCAAGTTCTGCCATAAATCAGCATTCATTCATTAGGGTGTTTTCTAAACATTGTGCCTTTTGTCATAAACCTTGGCTCAAGTTTATACGTATGCCAGTAGATTTATATTTGTATAAATCTAATCTGGCTAAGACTTCTGTTGCTCTTTGTTTGAACACACAGATTCCAGCCTTTGTGCAGAGGTTTTACCAGAATTTGTTTGAAGCCAAGCTCTGAAAGGATCTCGGGGCCTGGCAGCCCCTTTGAAACAACGGTTTAAAAAATGGTTTGCACAAAGTCCCAGGAACAGAAACTGTAATATTTCACCTCTTTTTACCATGTTGCTGGGATGGGGCTGAAACCAGAATCTTGGACCCAACTGTCCCAAACCTTGGAGAAGGTAAGATTCATTAAAAACTTGCTATATTGCTCCAAACCAAATCTGACCACTAATAGCTGTTTTTGACAAAACAGTTCTCTCAAAAAATGCTGTTTCATTGGACTTAAGACATTTTGCAATAATGTTTTGATTTCAAGGAAATTTTAAAGGAGAAAGAAAGTGAGCACAGTATTTCAACAACGTCAGAAAGATTTGCTTTGATTTTTTTTTCAAAGTACTTAAATTTCTTTACTTTATGATGCATTACATTAGTATTTTATAACTTTTATACTGTGATAGTCACAGTGACATATCTGGCATTATCAAAATACTTAGGTAAAATTTTGACCTTAATAAAGGGAAAACACACATACATATCTAAATAAAAACGAGATAAAGATGATTTCATCACAGGCCTGCAATTCAATTTACTCACATAGAGTGCAACACAGGCACAGAGCTCCACTGATTTCCGCAGTGATGATTAGGGCTGACGTTGCATGGGATTATATCACACATTTGATTAAATAAGCTTACCGATGTTCAAAGGAGTTCATAGGCAGGATCATAACTCACCTGGGAAACTGCAGGCCTTGGGCTCACTTCTCAGCTGGTAGCCGTCATCTTTTGACTGCTGTATCAACCTAAACCACAGATGATGTAAGCTAGTGTGTTTGACTTTCAGCATAGCAGTGAAGTGCTTTACAGAGTTAGCACTGGTCTCTTCCCACGCCTGAGACAGGCTGGGTCTGCGTGGAAGCAATCATTCGCTGGGTACCTCTGCATCATCATGGCAGCATCAAGGAGCGTTGCTTTGAGACATTTTGGCCTCGGGGAGTATCTTGCTTCTCTCCTATAATCTACTTGGAAAAGGGAAGATGCAGACAGGAGGCTTAACTGCCCCCTCTTGTCGATTCTGTATTTACATGAGGGATGTGTCGCTCTCTGATCATACTGGTTTAACCACCACTGACAGAGCAGAGGAAAGGAGAAACTATCAATCAGAGACAGGCACTAGCCTTGGCTGGGACACAGCAACTAACAGCACAGTCTCCCATAGCTGTTCAAACAGCGTAAATGCCTAAGCTTCAGCTTGACCCAGGACAGTGACTGTCCTCCCCTGTTAGGGCTGAGAGGGGACTTGCAGACCTTCAGCGGAGAAGCACGGGGTGATAACAGTGTGGGCAACAGATGACCCGCGAACAAAGCCAACGTGCAGTGTAGTAGCAGCCAGGCAGATCTGACTACAGAATCAAAGCCTTGGCATTTTTAGTCCTTTTCAGGAATGCTTTCCTGTATTCTATAGATCCTGTTTCTGGTCTTTACATATTCTGAGTACTAGAACCATGTATTCTACATAAGCTACATACAGTTCCAAGTATCAATATATATACCTGTTATTTTATATGGAAAAACTGTTTGCTTTTGTATTTGGCAAAAAAAGAGTTAATGCCTGATGATGAATCCTTTGTGCTGGGAAGCTCTGGATTGTGCCATTATCACTGCCAGCCCAGGTGAAAAACTTCAGGTACTGTCTCTGCTTATAAGAAGAATCATTAAAAAGATCTCTCTCTTCCTTTGTCGCAGGTACATTTATATCTCTTTTACTGAAAGGTCTGCAAAGACATCCATGTTCTCACAGAGAATAGGCAACTGCCTTTTTGTTTTCCAGGAAGAAATTTGAGAAGACCGATGAAAAGAATTACTAAATAACATGAAGTGCTGGTCTGATACTGGCCAGAGACTCCTTGCTAACAGTGAAAGTCTCTTGATCCCTCCTTGCAGACCACATGGAACTGTCGGTCACTGGTTTGCAGGTAAGACTCGGGTTATTTCCTTCTTGCAAAAAGTCTGTGATTTAAAACTTCAGCATTAAATTATATACAAGTATTTCCCATAGAAAAGTCAAAGTGAAATTATGGGGAAGCTGGCGGAAGACTATGAAAGTTAATAGACAGAACTTCTCAGTTTTTAAGGGAAATTGCCTAAAGCAGCAATTTATTTACTTACTTATTTCAATCTTTTTATGTTTCATTAAATAAAAAGGTTCCCTGCAGCTATTCCTGCTCTTATAATTTATTCAGAAACAGAGAAGGGAGAAAGAATGACAAATAATGAAAAGGGAAAAAGGCTGCTTGGTTGAAGCACAGAGCAGAACAGAATAAAAACATGAAGGTGCTGAGAAAGACTAGCAACATGTCGATTGATAAACAGGGGCAAACAAAAAAGATATTTAAAATATGCATTGAAAACAGATAGATCTCTACAAAATGTGACACGTTACCCAAGCTAAATTAAACATTATGCACGGTGCGTACTCACTGTGTTTGGTGACTGCCTCAATCGAAGTAACAGGTACTTAAGTATTTGTTACTTTATCAAAACAGAGAGAGGCTTATTGAACGGTCTGAAAGATGCTGAGATGCTCAGGTGTGTTCACATCCAGTCTCACACTTTACCTTAATGTCTGGAAAGAGCCCCACTGAAATTGAAAAAATCGTGTGGTACTTCAGGTCCATCTAACTGAAGTAGGTTACAGGGCTAGGCCTTTATTTGTTTGTTTCTTTGTTCATTTGTTTATTTTCCTGGAAGGGAAGAAGTAAACATATTTGTTATTTACACATACACTTTGCAAGGCATCAAATGTATAAAAACAGAGGAGCTGAAACAGTGTAATTTTTATGTAACTACAAATACGTATACTATTAAAGCTACCTATTATACCTAATTTTTTGTTCATGCAAATAATCCTATTTATTTCAATAGACTAGAGATGTATTCAGCTTTATCCAATATAAATACTTGTTTTGTGTCAGTTTAATCTTGTTTCCCCAAGTTATTCAGAATCTTCTAGATTTCTCTTCTTGGAGATATCGAAAGAGTAGGAGTGAGGAAAGCAACCAGTAATCAACATCTTTGCGTACAAGTCTTACAGAACAAAATAGATCCAAAATTCATACTAAATGCTGGAGGTAAGGCTAAAATACATGCATATCTTTCAAAATTCCGAGTGTGTCCCATATCAAGTGATGCCTTGGAATATTTGGAAAGTTGAAACAAAAGTTTTAGAAAAATACACTGTCAGTAGTGCCTTTGGCAATAGTAGGTAAATGCCTAAAAACATCCCTATGCAGTACACTGAATGCAAACTAGCAGGTGTATTGAAACATTTTTAAGTAGTGATTTTCATACAGAGATGAAAATAAAAATAAAGCACTTCAAGCTACCAAAAATAAATAAAACAACACAAATACCAAGAGATGGTTTTCAGGACAGAGGCTTAAGCACTTACGCTCTTTTTTACAAGTTAATTCGTGTATTTCCCAACAGACACGCAATCTGCATAAAACCAGACATTTATTTGGAACCCTCCTCATTATAGACAGTAGTTCCACTGAATAAATAAATGCTTCGGTCTTGCTGTTGGGCAACAGGAGTTAACCTGCTCTGAGCTCTATTACCTTCTAAGGAGCTCCGTAAGGAACTAAATTGTATACGTCAGCTCTTTTCCAAACTGGGGACCTTGTTTTGCAAAACAAACACCAGCCATAATGACTAAAGAATTAAAATGAGTTTGAGGCTTCCCCCCTTTATCACATCACTGATGTATACTTCATGTAGGACTGGGGAAATTCCTTGATTCTAATCTTGAAGAAAAAAACCTGTAGTCCAAAATATGTTTTTATATATTCAACACACAATTTTTACTGCAGACAACTGTATTTCTACCTAATTCCCCCAACCTCACTGTATAGTCCATTGAGTTTAAATGAACTCGTGTATTGTAATGAAAGGCATACAGAAGGGGGAACCAGGGATCAGCCTGGGTTCTTTTAAGAAACACAACACTTGGGAGTTCCAGGTTTCAGACCAGGTGCTTGAAAAATTGCCTCCCTATATGCCAACTACGTTTTCTTTCTTGCACTCTCACAGGCCTTTTCCAAGCTTAAACATAAGCAGAAGAACCCATATAGACTGTTCAATATTCTTAAGTTTATGGAAGATTAGGGGCAGGACTTTGATTACTTTCCTGGTCTGGAGATGAATTTAGGTCACGGCCTTCTCCAGTCATACTCATCTATTTCTAGATCTTTGCAAATAAAATCGTATTATTCTTGCAATCAAAACAGAGTAGGGAAGAGGAACAAATTTCCACCTCTGGCTGGAAGACAGAATTAGTTCAGTTTGGTAGTAAAGAAGGAAACCATACTTGCAGCCACCAGATAATTCAAAAAGCGTTACGAAACTGAGCTGTTTCTTCTGTGTTGAGTGTAGTAATGTGCCTGAACAAAGTGGCAGACCTACCTGCTCTCAAGTGACTGTACCACATACTTTCAGAGCTGAAGTGAAACAATATGCTGAGCTTACCATTATTCATCACATATTAAGGATGTCTGCCCGGTTTGGTCTTCGAATGACACAAAACACAAACTTGGGACCACGGAAACAAGTTATCTGAATGACTAAAAGCAACCTGTGCCTGTTGTCTCTCAAAAACTGTCTCCAAATAATTAAGTTAGAGAACAACAATAATAGCTATTATAATTGTATGTAGCTCATAAAATGGCTGCTTCCTTCCAGCAGCTGCCCAAACAGCATCACGGGAATTGTTTGGGAAAAACATTTCCTGGCTCATGTCCCTGGCAGAACTGGCAGTATCCTCACGACCCAAGAGATTGTCTCTTAAAATGCTGGTCCAAACTTTAGTGCATCCGTGGAGGAGAAGGTGCGCTGACTAAGCCTGTTACATTGAAGAGATGGTTCTGCTGGTGGCAATAGCAGAAGTGCTGTTGGTCCTGGGTTTGGCTGTGGACTCAGACTCTCTCTGCTCACCCACTACCTTTTACAAGAACTGCTGGATCCGACGCTTCCCAGGTCTTCTGATTGACCTGCAGGAATCGCAGAAGAGGGGAGCCCAGGTGCTGAAGATTTACACAGAAGTCTCACCCCAACAGTGCAGCAGAACCTGCTGCCTTCTGAGGAATGGTGAGTGTTTATTATCGAGATTGTGGCATACCTTAAAATTTGCATCATGACATATAAGGAGAAACATATTGGATATTTTTTACATAAACATTCCTTTATTTGAAGAAGAAATAATGCAAAAAAAAAAAAAAGAGGGATATATGTATTTTTTGAGGCAGGAAAGCAGAGGCACATTGTAACTGTTTTCCCTATAACTGACTGTTCAGTCCTGTAGAAAGCAACTTGATAATCTGAACTTGTTAGAAGACCACACTAGAAACACATGAAAATCTTAGGGTCTGCTTTCAAATTTTAGGTGTCTGTTACAAAGCTTGTGGGCAATGCTAACATTAAAACGATAACTCTTCTGTATCCATCACCATCTACTCCTGCAGAGAAATATCAGTGACGCTGATTCCAACAGGACTCTTCTTCACGGAGTACGGTACTAGTACTCTAGTGGTGAGAGGGAAAGGGGAGGGAACACAGAATTTAGCCTTCTCTGAGATACAGGAATATTAATTTTCTTGGAGAGAGCACTCTCTTGTTCTGTGTTTACACCATGTTTCTGGTGCAACCCAGGTATAACGTTAATATAAGCAATAAAGTTATAGTAATAAATAATACTAGTTATTCAGCTGGCAACCCTTTTTCCCTAGTCTTATAAACTCAGACCCAGAATAAAAATTTAAAAAATCAATTGTTTATCTTAAGCCCAAGACTATGCCTTCTCTGTATCACACTGCATTGGTACACTACAAGAGTATACTTAGGAGTGTACACAAAGTGTGTGTCTGTGGTGCCTAAATTTGACTGCAAAACTCAGAAGCCTTGAAAGGTTTTTTGATATGGAGGATGCAAGTGAGATTCCTAAAAACAGTCAATATAAATTTTGATGAAATTTTGAATTACGAGCAAAAATATGACGTTGGCAACCTGACACTGCGATAACTAGCGTAACTGCCAGCAGCATTTGTAGTGGAAGTCAACTTCTTTCTTAAATATTATAACGAAAGCATAATTATATACATTTCAGCAATGTTTCTCCTATTTGAACAACAAACTTTTTCCTCATAGAACATGTGACTGGATACCTTACAGAGATAAGTAATGGAATCTTGTTGTTATAATGTTACATAGTCAAGCACAAATTTGTTTCAATCTTAACTAAAATACAGAGACATTAGACGGCATTTCAAAGATACTCTTTAAAATAGCTTGTGGTTCCCTTATAATCCCAAAGAAACAGATGTAGTCACTACCACAAATACTACTGCCAATAAATGTCCTAATTAAGATTTCAAGAACTGTTGATGAGAAGCTGGATAAGAGAATTTTCTTTGCTGGATTCTCAGTAATAGCACAGTTAATAAAAGCTAATCTTACAGGATAAAAAGAAATTTTGAAATAATTTAAAAAATAGAATTAAAATGTGTTGGTTATATCTCCCCAAACCAAAGCAAAATATCTTATAGCATGCTTTTAAAGTATTCTTCCTGACCAAAGAACCATCCTTCCTTACCAAAAAAAAATACGTTAATCACTTACTTTTCTTATGCGATTTTGTGCAATTAAATCCATCACAGATCCCAAAGAGACTATATCCAGAAAACCACAGATCCCAGAGAGAATATATCCAAGGAAGCCAAGTTCTGCAGATGAGATTTTTTTTTCCCCTGCTATTTAATGACATTTTCATAAAGCTTGCAAAGTAATTCTTCAAATAAAAACCATTTATAATTCTGTTTTACTAAAAAAAAGAGAAGTTTCTAATGACAACAGAACTTTGCACAAACTTGGAAGATTGGAAAGCTTTCAAAGATTTCACTCCTCCCTTCAAACAAATACACATATTTTCAGGTGCTTTATATATTCTTCAATAAAATAGTCTCTGTATCAGAAACCTGCATAGTAGTCACATATCACTCTGAAAACCAAAAAATAAACATACTATTAGCACAAAACACCCATTCTTTAACAAAATCCAGAACGTATACCTGGGTCTGAAGGCAAGGGTACATACTGTTACATGTGATGCAAGCCAAGAACAGTTTTTTGTTGGAAGAAAAATCATAAATGTGAATAAATGTCTGAAAACTGTGATTTTTCAAACAATTACTCCAATAATACCATATTGTTAATCTTTGCAGAGTCTTTAAGAATCCTTATATCGATATCACAGAAATCCTTATATTATATATCTGCATAATCCTTATATATCACAGAAAAGCAAGTACTACATAGATGTTTCACAGAAATGTTTGAAGGGCTTTGTTTTTTAAACTGTTAATTTATGCTAAAAATGGTGCAAAATGTTTATTGGTGCCTAGAAATATTTCTGTATGCATAATTGTTTTCTTAAAAATAGTCACCGGATTGTAAATTTCTTTATTTGCAGAAGCCAATGGTTTTTATAATTCACCTGTAGAAATGCCTGTAGTCCCCAGGAAATATATCAAAATAGTTATGTACTGGCTAAATATGCCTCTCTAACACTACGAAATGTTTCTAATCTTTTAAAGAAAAGTGTAAACCAATTGTTATACAATGATTTTTTTCTTCCATACACCTGCTGAATTTGTATTGTTCAGACAGACAGGATACATTTTCATTGCAAAGTTTTATTTAATAAATAGTATACGTTTTTTGGAAATAATGCTTCTCTCTTAGGGCAGGTGAGTTCACAATGACGGACATTTTCAAGGCATGTGTTTATTGTGTTAAATCCATGATGCAGTATTGAGGCTACTAGATGAAGAAATACAAATAATACAGAAAAGATAAGCACAGGTTTCATGTATTTTCTTCTTTTTCTCATTTGTAGCTAGGCTAGGGATTTTATTTTTTTTTTCAGTTACACATAAAATGGAAAGAGTTGCATGACTTTTTCTGTTGTCCATGGCAGAAGCATTACAAATTATTTGCATTACTTGCAAATGTAAGAAAAACATTTCGAATAAATACCTAAGTAAATAGAATACATTTATAAAGCTAGGTAGTTTCCTAACAATTTATGTACAATAAAGGTTTTTCATAAGGGTGTTACACGAATACATTGTAACTAAAATGCTTTTCCAATATTTAAAAAAAAGTAAAAATCACGGTATTGTTTCAGAATTGTTTGCCGGAAGCCACCCTTCAGCCCTATTAATTCACGTTCTAGGCAGTTATATTAATAAATACTGATCTTATCTTAAAAGCTTACTTCATACACAAATTGTCCAATTTAGAGTCAGAACATATGCTACAATTTTCTGAAGTGCAAAGCTTGAGAGTCAGCATCAGTATCAGAAAAGTTCTCCTTAGCTGTTTTAATAATTTCCAGTATTTTGAATGTGTCCCCTGCCCTGCCCATACTTTTTTAATTGCAGGTAGCCATTCAGGTCATTAGTTCAGGCACGGAGGTTATATTCAAGGCAGGTAAAATAAAATAAACAAACTCCTTAAAACTTTGTACGACTGAAACAAAACCTAACATTATTCCTGCTCCAAGCAAGTTATTATAAAATAAAATTAACTTTTGATACTTTGACATGAGATTTTGATGTCCTGTGAGACTCTGAAAGAAAAATCTTTCCTGCTTTTTATACAGTGTGACTCTGACTATAAGTATTGTAGCACATATTTTCAATCTAAATGTTAAGCCACTAGGATTTGGGTATCTATATACTTTTGAAAATTGGGTTTCAGTGACAAGTAGTTGAGGCATTTTTTCATTATTGCTTTTGCCCTGATTTCCGATGTGGGAACATAGAACTCAGCCTCCAAACATAAAGAAAGAATTGTCTAAACTACTCTATTCACAGAAATACAATAGCCCAAAGGCAAACAAGGAAAAAAATTGGGAACTGGCAGCGGGGCAGGATGTCACTTACTTATTGTAGTTAAGAATGCTTTTTTACTAGTCTGGGTGAAACGAATGGTTGCAGTCCAGTTTTAAGTACACGGGTATATTACACAGGAGCAAACATCTCAAAGTTGTCTTCCATGATAACTTTACTTTTAGAAATGGTCTACTCACTGCAGCTGAGATGTGAAGGAAGGCAACTTGTAGGAGGACTACAAGCTAAAGCATATGATTTTATCAGAGGCACATTTAGAATTCAGACAGCTATTCTATTCCTTCTTCTTAAAATAAGAATGTAGTTATAAGTAGTTCTACTTTACCTACTAGGTGCTTAATTAGTTTGCAGAATAATGAGAGAACCACAGATTTAAAGTACTATGGAGCTGCCCAGTATTAATGATCTTCTGATGTCAAATAATGTAATAACATGCAAAATGGAACATTTATTACGCTGATGAGCTCAACTTTATTCTTTTTGCATTATAGTTTCCTGCAATCTAGCAGTGTTCTACCATGTAGCTATTCATGAGAATAAGAATTGCCTGCACGTATCTTGCCCAGCATTGGAAAGTTGCATACTAAAGGCTAGAATCAATGTCATTTTGTACAACATCACAACAGGTAACTGTTTTCCTTATAAAGGCTGAAAACATAGCAACTGTAGGAAATGTTAAAAATTATACTAGGCTAGTTGCCGTGCTAAAAGATCTGAAGTAACATGCAATGCTAAAAAAGCGTAAGACTTTTTTCCTTTTTCATTAATGTACCTACTTCTAAGAATACTTCCCCCTTTCTTCCATTAACTATTTGAGAAAGGACCTTGAAGATACACCCTGCTTTCAAGCTTCATGCTCTTTGTACCTGATCAATACCATGGGAAAAAGAGACTGAGAGGTGAGGCTGCCCACTGCTCCATGACCCCAGATCCAACCAGTAGCAAGGCTGAAAATGTATTCCCATTAGGCACATGCACAAAGAGCACACATACATACACAGCAACCCACACAGGTGACAAATGCATAAAGCAGACACACAAACACAGGCAGCACGAAGAGACCCATCCTGCTTTCTCTGGCTACAAAGGATGAAGATCTGCTAGTGAAAAAATATATACATATACAGATCTGTACAATGCGGATCCCTCCATCTGCAGCTGGGCTCACGCTGCCTGCCCAGTAGCTGCCCCTGGGCCACTGTCTCCGCAGTTGCTGGCACTCGGACATATGAGCCCCCGAGGCCACAGCCGCCCTCCAGTTACTGGTGCAGGCTGTCACACACACACAGAGCTGCCCAGGACTCCTCTACACCCCAGTAGCGTAGATCACTCCCTTTTCTCACCTTTGGTTCCTTCTCTAAGCATCCCATGGTAAGTCCTGTGCAATCCCAAAATGCATTTCCCTTGCAGCCCATAATCATAGAATCATAGAATCATAGAAT
>VZSC01016187.1:91044-101878 GCA_013398225.1 Steatornis caripensis | reverse complement strand
GGCCTTCCTGGCCGCAAGGGCACACTGCTGGCTCATGGTGAGCCTGCTGTCCACCAGCACTCCCAGGTCCTTCTCCGCAGAGCTGCTCTCCAGCAAGTCAACCCCCAGCCTGTACTGGGACATGGGGTTGTTCCTCCCCAGGTGCAAGACCCTACACTTGCCCTTGTTGAACTTAAGGTCTCCCATAACCCTAAGCAGTGACACGTCCAGTCTAAAAGTTGTTGATGGGTATTACTTGGGCTCCCTGACCTGCTGTTGTCTCCGTATGCTCCTTTTGTGGGTGTGCAGATGAGCTTTCAGCACACAGACTAACATTGTTTACTATTTAATAGGGATTGATCCAGATCTTCTTATTTTCGAAAGACTGACATCGAAAGAGCCAAATACTGACTCTTCACCGAATAAATATGAAAGGCAAAAGAGCACAAAGGCCACTGAATGGGAAAGATGCCAGCACTACAATGCCACGTCAAGTTCTCTTCTGCTCCAAGCTCCATCTTCTACCGCTAGCCACAGCTTAACAGCAAACACTTACACATCCAGTACAAGCCTGACGGTCAAAAAACCTGAAGTTACTACCTATTCTAGGGCAGAAACTTTTCCACTGGGTGATCATTTTGTTAAGAGGACAAGCACAGCTTCAGTAAGCACTAGGTCGATCACAGCCTCAGACAAGAAGACTGTACGCTCAACTTTGATATCCAAGTCTGCCAAGGTATTATCGCACATGCCCACTCCTCCTCGCCTGAACAGCAGTAAGCAACACTTAAATGAAACCAAAGGCTACAGTGGTAAGAATTATACTTCAGATAACGAAGCACCTGCTTGGGAAGCTGCAGCTTTGGGTGTCTGGTTAATTCCTGTTATTCTTTGCTCTTCTCTCATCTTCCTTTGCTGTTGTACTGTTGCTTTCACAGCAGGGCGTTGCAGAAATAGGAGAGGTCAGTATAAGCCCAAAAGGATAAGAACAATGTCGAGACAATTCATAAAATATACTACTGTCAAAGGTAATTTGTAAATACTGTCACCATCCTTGTTTTGGAACAAATAGCTTTCTGAAAATATATTGTATATACCAGCTTATTTGTTCTACAGAACCAAAGACATCTTTTTCACTGATGGTTTCAGAATCTTTTGCTTGTAATTTAATTCTCAACAGATGAAACACAATTCCCCTGTCTCTTTAGGTAAGGAGTACACACTCATACCTCCCACTGCATGCTCAGGGATGTTCGAGCACATTTTGGTTCAGAATATGACCCAGACTAATGCCTAACAGCATACACTTTCCCTAATTCAGAAAAGCAGAGTCACTGCAGCTGTATGTATCCTTTCCCCTGACTTTGACCTAAGAAAATTAAGTCTAAGTGCAATCAGTAAAACTGACTGAAGCATCACAGTATCATAAAATCATTTCACTCGTCATCCATTAATTGCCTCAGATCTAGCTGTATCTATACAAACTGTCCATTTTTTCTCCAAGTTCTAGACTGACCTTTTTTCCACACTTAAACCCGAATATTGAGAGAAAACAATTTAGCCAGCACTCTTTACTTCTTCAAAGAAAAACACAAAAACAACTCAAGTCCCCAAAACTACTCAATTCCATTAACTCATCCCCAAACATCATTTGATCATTCAATCTTTATGCTTTACTTTCCCCTGACTTCTCACTTCACTCTTCTGATAACAATCACTTCGAACGTTTTTCAAGCCCTCCCAGAAGCACCTTCAGACAACTGCTTTTGTGAAGTTATGTGCTCTGCAATGCGCTGACAAATCCATTCTGTTATTGACTAGGGAAAACACAAATGCAGCTAACATTTGTTCATGCCTTGCAATTAGCATCAATCTGTGCTGTCCACCTTGACGTGCTTTTTCTTGCTTACTCATATTTATCATTTACATTGTTAGCTTTTTAAAATAGGTACAGTCATTTAATGTACGCTGCACAGGAACACACAAAATGTTTTGAAAGCTCTGAGTTAGCTTTATAATAAAAACCACTTTTTTTGTTTCCTGATCCTGCATACTGTATTCATAAAAGAGCTCCTCCTGAATATAAATCAAGCGACTAGATCAACAAGGTAGCAAGGTATTTCCTTGCCTTACCTTATTCAGGAAGTTTGCTTAGCAAAGCAAACATTTTCAACAGTAACCAGGAGCGTTCATCCTCTTAAATTTGTTGATGTCTTAGAGTTTCTCACTTTCTTCACTTGCTGTAAGAAGTTTCTATTACCCAGACAAGTGTAAATGTTATAAAAGGAAACAAAGAATAAAACTGATTGTCACATGTACATGTGGCAGAAAACTATTTCAAAACTAGCAAGATTCATGCCATGTTCAAAGACTACAGCGATGAGGTTGTAAGGCCACATGAATACCTAATTATAGTTCAGCAGGTAGGTTTCAGAGGAAAAGACCTCCCTAATATTATATTTTAGCCCACATTGATCAGCACCACAGCTTTGGAAACTTAAGTTTAAAAAAAAAATTGTTTATAGTTTGTATGCCAATTTTTATGTAATAGAAGAGACACTGATACAGGACAAGAAGAACATTTTAAAGGAGTGGGGCTTTTTAATCGTTGAAATAACACAGAAGCAATTCCTTCCATTTTAGCTAGAAAAATTAGAATTAGGTATGATTTGCTTTTAAGAGCAGTCCTATGCTTGTATGTAAAGTGATACAATCTCTACAGAGATCTATCCATCGCATGATGTACCTTAAATTTCAACAAGCTGACTTTCATCATCAAATTGCACTCCTCTAATTCATCATGTCACTGAATCTAGCACATAGTTTAACTATCACTAAAAATTTCAACTAAGAATGACAGGACCCCAAGGGCTTTTCTGAGTTAGAGGAAGTTGAATTCTTTTCCAGGTTTTTAACATCAAAAGGAAAGGAACTGGGAGAGAGGAACCAAGATACTCTGCACTGTATCAAAGGATGAATGTGGTGATATTGTAAATAAAGACCATATTTCTCATGTGCTCATCATCTTAGGGTAATCTTCATGGATCCGACCCCAAAATGGAAAAGTCTCAGGTCTGACTCATTTCATTAGGAAACAAAGGTACACACATATCAGAGGAGAAACTCAGTTTCTTAGCGTGTAGATTACTGTGATGCGCTTTATATCCTTTTGCTGCAACTTGCACTGGAAATGGTGATGTGCACAGAGACCATCAGTATGATCTTTTTCAGACTGGGAGCTGCAGACCAAGTGGTTCAGGATTCTCCTTCTACAGTGCTCTGCAAAAACTGCACTTTGAAGAACATCGCATTTTTATATGAGGAAGAGTTAAAAAGCCTAACCCTAGACTCAGAAAAATAGTTTGTAAAAGAACTAGGGCTGCACTCTGTGATGCCCTTCTTCAGGCTGAATACAGCCATCGAAATTCTGCTTGTGCTTACATCGTAGTCTCAATAGCTCCCAACGAGAAGATGCTACTTAAGAAATTAAGGCATTCCAAACTGCACAAACTTTCGAGACCTTGCAGCACTAAATTCCAAATCTAATTTCTCCTGAAAAATCAGGGAACATACTAAAATTATTACTGCTACATAATTGCACATAGTTTCTAGGATACAGAATTTACATGCAAGCATTTTAGTCCATTTCAGGTAGAAAAATTATGTTCTGTTTACCTAAAAATTTCCCCATAGTTTCAGCTGGATAATGTGTCTCAGTGTTCTTAGCCTAGCGTTTTGCCAAGCATTGCTGAATATTAGTTATCTTCAATTACAGAGGCATACACATTTTGTTCTACATTAAGTTGTTTCATACTTTGGATTTTTAAAAATTGGAATATAAATTTGTTTTTTATTTTCCAGGTTTTAGAGACAAGAGATGCACAACACCTCTTTCTCCCTGCTTCACATACTAAGATTTGCAGAACTGTTTAACAGTTTGAGGCGGTAATATTGAAACACAGTGCCCTTTACTCATTAATTTATCATACTGAGATGAATACACTTCTGATTTAACTCATTATTTAATCATGCATATAAAATAGGGGAAGACACTTCAATCCNCATACTTTGGATTTTTAAAAATTGGAATATAAATTTGTTTTTTATTTTCCAGGTTTTAGAGACAAGAGATGCACAACACCTCTTTCTCCCTGCTTCACATACTAAGATTTGCAGAACTGTTTAACAGTTTGAGGCGGTAATATTGAAACACAGTGCCCTTTACTCATTAATTTATCATACTGAGATGAATACACTTCTGATTTAACTCATTATTTAATCATGCATATAAAATAGGGGAAGACACTTCAATCCGTAATATATATATATATATATATATATATATATATATAATTATTGCTGAACATGAAACTACATAAGCAAGATCGTTGTATGTCTAAGGCAACATAGTTCTTGCAGTATCAATATGGGTAACATTCAAATAGGAGAGAAGTAAACATGGCATGGGTCACACCCTGTCTCTTCTTCCTGTACAATCAAGGTAGTACTGTTCCCAAATATTACACAGTTCAGTTGAAAACTGACAGGTTCTAGCATATTGCAATACCTTCATTGTATGAGACTTGGCACTAATTTTATTGTCCCCAAAACCTTAATATCCATTCTTATCCTCACTTTTCTTCCCATTCAGGCTGGGCTGCTACCTAAATGTCCAACGAAACGTCTGCTGACAGTCTGGAGTGCTCCAAAGTCAGTAGCGCTAGGCCTCTTCCAGCTTGTTTAACTCTTCCTTTGCTATAAACAATCTGCCGTAGCAGCTTGATTCAAGAATAAAGAAGAAAGGTTAGTGGTAAGGGATGGATACTACTATTAGATTTTTTTTAAGAAAAGGAAATAAACTACTGAAAAAGTGAAAACTTGCTATTCTTACTCCAGGGATGTGGTATACCTACAAATACAAAGGCTGGCAAAGAAATAATTTCATTAGGCAGGATACACTCCAACATGCCAGAAACAGAAGTCTCTGCAAGAAGGTATTAATTTTAATAGAAGTAAGTCATGGGTAATATACTATTTGCTTTAAAACAGGTGGTTTCTTTCCACCTCCTTTCCCTCTCAGAAAAGTAACTTCTATCTGATCATGGATCAGTTGTGTGATCTGCAGCAAGTCACACTCATCCCTGGTGTCCATGGTATCTTCATCTTCAGATTAGCAACTGCATAGTGCACTTAATAGCACCTTGATGCTCCTTTGACACCCTCAATATTATGTTCTGTAGAATCATATAATGGAACTAGGACCTCAATACTCACCAGAAAAAGAAAACGAGACAGAAATTAAAACTTCTATCTGTCCCATGCACAAATGCTTCTGGGGGAAGACAGAATGACTAGAATATAGAAGATCACGTTCTGGGGAGTCATCTTGGTTTGTTGGCAGAGAGAAAAAAATAGGCAGGAAAAGGTTTATGTAAAGCACAGCAGCAGTACTATTTTATTACAGACTAGTAGAATCACAAGAAAATAAATACGTGCATTTGAAGCATGAAGGAAAACAAGAAACACGTAGAAAGGTAGTTTGTCCAGACAGCACGCCCCTTTTTAGGCAACTGTCCCTTTATCCCTTACTTTTGTTTGTAGTAATGCTATGCATGAAAACAGGGCAAAAAGTGTCAACTCCAGTCAGGAGTATAAATTATTTCCCTGAAGACCATGAGATGATCTGTATAGGTTTACCAGCTCTTCACACACAGTCAGTCACGCTCAGGTCTTCGGGCTTGGTGACGTTACAAGTAGTTGTAACACCTACTCTCCTTGCCAAAGAGTGAATGATGTCTCTGTACAGGCCTTCCTGTCTAATCTGAGCAACAGATTAAGTTTAGTGTCCGACAGCCCTTCTTTAAAGGGCAAAAGTGCAATAGAACATAGACAAACACCCTCAAGAAACTATTTAGTGACACTTCGAACGTTTCACTTCACAACTCTTAGCACACTGTTTACTAAAGACATCTTATGCCAGTAATTACAGTAGTTTCTAGAGGCAAAAAATTAGCCAGAATACTGACAAAGCAAGTTCTTTTCCAGTTTGACCAAGCACTAGATCTCAACCTTTCTTTGGAATGTTTGTAAGGGAGATAAAAGAAAGGTTAGTCTCCTCAATAGCACCAGCAAAGCTATGCATCACAACTATTCCAGATGGCCAAGAACTTAATTGATGTGAGGTTTTTTCCATTGGAGACAGTTTATTTTTCCTTACCATAAGGGACTTACTTTTCCAGTTTGCGGGGGTAACTGTTTGGATTTGAAATGAGACATCTGCTACTTGGAGGTTAGAACAGTGACCGCAAAGAAGCACATATAGTAGCTTTCCTGCTCAAGTTTCAATTTGTGAGGGACAAGGTTGCCTGAGGTCAGGGCTGTCATGAACTAGCTCCATATTCCTCTTGGCCAGTAAATACCAGTGACAGAATTAACTCCGGAGGCAGCCAATGCCTCTAAATATTATGTGTGGTTTTTTGCTCCTCCTTCCTTTAGAATTTATGCACGAGGGGTCCTAGCCTCCTTCTTAAGTGTTACCTATCTATATTTCTATTTAAAAGTAACACGAGCACTTCCATGTAAGAAGAATGTACATACAGACAGGTATGTGTGGAAAGATACACAACTTAGTCATGCATTTACATCATAATGTACATGATACACTAATATGTGACCATTGCCAAGGATGTACTTACTACCATGCTGTAGAGTTGCTTAACCTGTAAATGTATTCCTCTTTTAACTCTTCACAGTATTTAAACTTAAGTGCAGGTTTCCAATGAGAATGTTTACAAGAGTATTATACAGGAAAATAAAGATGTGTACTTTAGTTCATAAAAACACATGCTATATTATACATCATCAAGGTTGGGAAGACTCCCACTGGCATTAAAACCTCAGTGTTCCAGGTATTATACCTAATCAAAGAGAAATACT
Source organism: Steatornis caripensis (assembly GCA_013398225.1). NCBI lineage: Eukaryota > Metazoa > Chordata > Aves > Caprimulgiformes > Steatornithidae > Steatornis > Steatornis caripensis. The sequence goes on along the minus strand of VZSC01016187.1, from coordinate 94,963 downwards.
GCCACCCTCAAACACAAACAGCTTAGAGGGTGAAGCAGAAAAACAGAAACATCCAAGATGACAAAGAGCTCAAAACACAATCCTGGCACTTAGAAGACAGCCACCTTTTATCCTGCCTGCACTTCTTGAAACATTTATAGAAGGTATATAAGCTAGGCTTGAACATTTTAGGTTTTCCACAAGTTAGCCGTGAAGCTAATGAAATGCTAAAACAATGAAATGAAAAAAAATCATTTTCCCTTGCTGTGCTGTTCTTTCTACCAGCCATTATTATTAGTAAAGTCAAATTGTTATTTTAACTACAACTTTCATACGGAGTTCTGCTTAGGTCCATTTAAAAGTCTGTGAAGAGCAAAGGAAAATCGAATTGTTCACTCTTGCAGAGAAGATTTTACTAGGTGCTTACATGTCCTGAGTACCTAAGGACAACTTTATGAAGAAAAGCAAGTTTTACAGGGTTTTGAGTTTCTTAAAACATGTAAGGGCGTTCCACATGACAGTCTGGTACAAGACATGCCACTGCAAAACAGAAGTTAGTTACATATGCTTGCTAGTACACCAGTCCTTATGCAAGCAGTGACAAAGCTAATTAAGGAAACAGATTTCTCCTGTGTATATACTAGAACCAAACCACTGCTGGAATAAAGCCAGGCACAATTCCACCATCCATACCATTCTCTGAGTCAAACTGCAGTTACTTCCTCAGTAATTTTGGTTTCACAGCTGTTCAAAAAAGGTCAGGAATTACACAGATGTACTATTTCAAATGAGAACTTTAAACATTACCCTCATTATCCTTGAATAAAGGAACAACCTGATAACAAATTTCCCCATATTAAGCTTCTGCCAAACCTTCACATTACTACAAACCTAAAAGGAAGGACCACTAAATAAACAAGTGGGTAAGTGCAAAATTTGGATTACAGGACAGGCATTTTCGATCCTAGCTGCAGCTCTGGAAAATTACCATAGGGAGTAAAAAGCTGCATTAAACTCAAGTGTCCTGCCGTACGAAAACAATCTGTACCTAAGAAGAAAACCTCCAAAACTTACGATGTGTTGGAAATGGGAACGCATACACTCTTTGGCTGTACATAAACACAAAACAAACAATGAGAAATCCTAGTAATGAGTCAAGCCACACAGAACACTCTGCAGAAATAAATTCCCTTCAATGTCCTCATTCTTACGCTGTTTCCTCTCAATGAGTTGCTGGCAGGGCGACAGACTAGGTTCTTTTCTAGGTATGCAGAATCCTTATGTCTGAGGAATAAAAACTCCCTCTGCCCCCTCCAGAAAATGAAGGCTTTCTCTCTAAGCTGAAATCTTAGTAAGCCAGGAAGGTACAATAAAAGCAAGAATAGTTATTTATGTCCTTTCAAGCTGATAGCTTTAAGGGTTTTACTTTCTTAACCATGACAGGGCAATAAAAGTGGCCTGCGATTCCAGTGTTTCAAATCAATTCCTTTCAAATAAAAAATACCAAATATAAACATCCATAAAATAATTTCTCTGTGTGCTTCACAGTACTGATCGGGATGCTACAAACTTTTTTTTTCCTTGAAGAGCCTGCATACTCTCAAGAGAGAACTCAGCAGGCCTCAGGGTACCAAGACTCAGTCCATTTCTATTTAAGCTATATACTCACCTCACTACTCCCCAGCTCTCACTTTCAGCAACTCTCATCGTTCTTCTTTTCCCATGTACTTTGGTATCCTGTCAGTAACTGCCAGTTCACCTTCCCACTACCATCCCATTTTCTACCTTATTTTATTCCATCATTTTAGAGACAGGTATTTTTACTCTGGGTATTTGTTAGCCCTCATGACAACTAAGGACATCCCATTGCTCAGTGTGCTCCAACACCTCTCCAAAGTTAAACTACTAAGGCAACATTACCTTTATTTTACACATAGGGGGTACAGACACAGAAAAATCTGAGTGACAGTTGAAAAGCATTTAGAGAGTTTAGAGCTCTTAACTAATGGAACTTGGAGCCCAAGTCATTTCATTGTTTTTGACACTGCTGCTCTAAGTTATATGCCAAAAGAAGTTGTGAGAGAAGTCGGAATGTGATTAAGCAGAGGACTGAACCAGGATCTCCCAAGCTAAGAAAGCGCAGACTAGAACGCTCAATTCACCAACATGACTCAAAACATACTTTATTCAAAGAAGAAGATTAATGGACGGAAAAATTATGTTTACAAGAAAATCCAGTGGTAAAGAAAAACCTGATTACTACTGAAATTAACTCATCATCAAGTTTCCTATTTTTGGTTAAGGTTCCGAATAATTGTTCATCCATATCATACAGAAATATTAACCTAGTAGTTTAATATTTCTGTAATAATCAGATGTACCTGCAGAGTCTACTCTCATGGTAATGCTTGTATATTCAGTAGTTTCTTTACGGATTCCTTATACCTAGACATGTTATTTTCTGTTTCACCTTCATTTTTAAGTGCAATTACAGAGTTTCTGTAATCCTTAACCACTTCAGATGCAAGAAGCTCTTCCTTAGTTACACTACTGACATTCTCCGAGGCTTTTATCCGAAGTAGTGTATCCAAGGCATTTTTCTGAGAGCAGCTGTTTTCCCAGATATACTCTTCCATGTCTTCCTCCGTCTTCTCGCTCTCCCACATCTCAGTTTTCTGAAAGAAAATATGCATAATCTTAAAGACTACTCAACTGAAATAAAGCTACAGTAATTTGAAGAAACTTATCTCTCATACCAATTCACTTTAAAAATTACTTTCATTGTGGAAGGTATTTCCCCTCCCCTAAAGCCCAAGGCTTGTAACTCAAGCCTCAAACTGAGTTCAAAAGGTGCCTGTATGCTGTACATTTTCTGTGCAGAATGAGTTTCTTCCCTCCCACGTATCAAGTTCTTTATGTATCTGGCACATATAACTAGACAAGTCGGAATGGGAAGAAAAGCTTTGGACTATACATAATGGATAACAAAAAAAATCTTATACAAGTAGTAATTTTAAATAACCCTAAATGCTCAAGCTTTGGAAGTAGCCACCTGCCTATTATGTCCCTCGCATATGACTTTAGTATCGTTACATTGGCCTTAAAACACAAAGTAAGACAGCTCATAGAAAGGAACCTATGATGAGAGACAGCAATCCTTTGCCATTTGGGAAATGTTTTCATTGTGACTCAAAGAAAAGCACCACCAATTAATCCATTTCCTCTTCCTGCAAAACTAATTGCTCCTCAAAAGAATCTATCCACAAGGTGCTAATTTTTACCTAATTAGAGTTGCAAGATTAGACAGGGTCAAAATTTGAACATGGATGGAAGACACCGTCGCAGTGCCTGTAAATACTTGGCTTCTGCAGTTGTTTATAAGTTTTGCCTTCGAACATTTCTCCGATTCAGCCTTCATCCAGCTTCACAAAACTGTTCAAGGGATATTTCAAATGTTATAACCTGCTATTTTTGTATATTTAATTTTTATTGTACTTTTGTAAATATATATGCTTCATAGATATATCTGTATTTTTGTAATTATATATTTATAGTTTTTAGTACATTACTGATAAAAACAATACACAGTATCCTTATATTATTTCAACTATACAAGAATCATAACCTGAAATATTTTGTTTACTTTCTTTGGTCATGTTTTTCTTACAATTGCTGTAGAAATCATGTCTAAATAAAACTTACATTGCTCTGGGAGTAAGTTCAAAGAATCATTATAGTAAAGCATTCACATAATAACCTTTTTTTTTTGCCTTTAAGTGTCAGCACTTTTAAGAGCCAGAAAGGGCTCTTCAGTAAATTTTTAGCCATGCTATGCAGAATCCAAATAAACCTGGCAATCAAGGGATGGCTGAGTGTTTTGTTGCAGGGTTTGCTGGGTTTTGGTGGGGGTTTTTTAGGTTTTTCTCTTTTTTTTTTTTTT
>VZSC01016187.1:67804-89378 GCA_013398225.1 Steatornis caripensis | reverse complement strand
GTGGGGGTTTTTTAGGTTTTTCTCTTTTTTTTTTTTTTTGAGGAAGGGTGTGGTGTGTCCCTTACAACCCTGCGTGCTTGGGTCCACGTATCTCAATTTAAAAACACTTTAACAAATGCTGCATCCTGCACCTGGCAAGCGGAATCTCTTGACTTTTACATCTCTGACTCCAAATGTTTAGTTAGAAACAGTGATTAACACTGCTAAAAGGCTCATATGACTGACATTAAAACCTGGACACAATACAACACAGAAGTAAAAGGACTTCAATTTCTAAGGGGGCAGGGAGCAGAAGAAAACCATGCATACATTTTTGCAAACTGACTGTAATGAATAAAACTTAAACTACCTTTCCAACCGGATTTATTGCAAGAGAAAAAGTGAATCTGGAATTATATTTTCAGTCAAAAAAGCACCCTAGGTAGACAAGCACCCATGACTCTGAATAGCTGAAATGTTACAAGTGTTGTAGCCTCAGTTTAAAGTGTTATGAAGAAAATTAATGAGACAATAAAAGAAACTTAAAAAATGAGGTCTTTGTCACTCAGTTTTGTTAGTTGATTATTTGCCCCCCTGCAAATTGAAAATGTTGGTCAACAGTGCAGTAAGCATCTTACAAGAACAGAACCATGAAAACTGGAATGTCTGTATTGGTAAAACAGTAGCAGAACGAGTGGGTATAGTAAAGTACTCCTTGTACGTTTGAAAAATACTTCAATTTAAATGTGGAGATTTACATAGTTTCAAATTAGTGACATCATCCTGTTTTACACATCCTTTGTTTACCTGCATAATGGCTATCCAAGACATTTTTTTCTTAAACTCCAAAAGAATTTTAAAGTAAAAGCTTCTCTCACAGGGATAAGGTTTCTCAGGAGTAAGGTAATATGGGTATCGCCCCTGGTCACTCTCTGGACCACACTCGTGTTTGAAGCTCAAACAAAAGACCACTGTGAGGCTTTTAAACATCTTTAAGTTATAGCAGACACAACAAAAACTAATTACAGTTATTACATTTATCTCTTCAGGAAAATCCTTCTCTGCACACATCAACTTACAGGATTTCAGAGATGCACACCGATAAATAGATTAAGATTTTCCTATCTCTTTTGAGCTATGGAAAGCAAGAAGATTTCAAATGAGGCCAAAGAAACAATATATTAAGTATTTATTTCTTGGAATCCTTCCCAGCAGAATGGTGTGTCAAAATGGATCTTAAAATAAAATCTGACTTCTGGAGGGGGAGTGAGGCAGGAAGGGATTTGGCAGTAGAGGGAGATTTCAAAATCCACTCCTCAGCCCCGCTACAAGCCAGTATCCATTGCTGTGATGCTGGTGGCCGTGCCTCAAAATGAAAAAGTTGTCCTACTGTACAAAGGTCCACACATATATCACAAACAGGAAACTGAACAGAAACCAGATTTTTGCAAACTGACTGTAATGAATGAAACTTAAACTACCTTTCCAACCGGATTTATTGCAAGAGAAAAAGTGAATCTGGAATTATATTTTCAGTCAAAAAAGCACCCTAGGTAGACAAGCACCCATGACTCTGAATAGCGGAAATGTTAGAAGTGTTGTAGCCTCAGTTTAAAGTGTTATGAAGAAAAGTAATGAGACAATAAAAGAAACTTGAAAAATGACGTCTTTGTCACTCAGAGTTTTGTTAGTTGATTATTTGCCCCCCTGCAAATTGAAAATGTTGGTCAACAGTGCAGTAAGCATCTTACAAACAAGAACAGAACCGTGAAAACTGGAATGCAAGCCCGACATCGGGTAACAATTTTCTACTTAGTGAATAGGGTTAATAATCAAGAATGTATGTTTCTTCAATGAGTTCACTAAAAATGATTGCCTCATTCTACCACACATAAGACAGAATCTCAGTAAGTATTAACCAGCCTGGCTGAAGATGCACTCAGCTGGTAATTTCAATTGTTTCTCTCACCAAAAACTCCACTAAGAACCGCCAAAAAAAAAGTCACAATAAAACAACTTCTCATATAAAGCCAAAGGACATAAACCTATTACTGAAGAAGAGGCACAAAAGAGTGATTGGTTTTTTACATGTCCTAATGCAAATACATAGAATTATTTTTTTAATGCTATGAAGTGAATAAGGATTTGTTTCTAAGCAAATCTCTTATGTGACAGCTTAAGCCAGTATTTTGGGAGGTTTACAAGCCTTTACAGTGCTTAATCTGAAGTGCTGACACAGTATAAATACTAAAATAGTACTCTGGCTAGTGAAATCTCTTTTTACGTAAAAGTCATTAACAAAAAGCTTCAAAATATATTGTTTCCTTAAATACAGAAAAAAGGAAAGAATTTCACCATCATTCTTCTAGGGTTTTTTGCCAGTATAACTTCCATAATTCTGCTGTCATAGCCACAATTCGAATTGTCAGTTCTCTGGTGGGTTTTTTTGGGAAGACAGCTTAACTAAAATTTGTAAGTGGCACACAGAAATCTCCAAGGCAATTAAAAACATGACTCACATTACTCAATTTTCTTGTAAATGGTTTGAACAGTCAAAAATTTAATGCTGTTTAGCAAAGACCCAAGTATTTTAGTGGGATTTTTTTTTTTTTTTTTTGTTAGGAGAAGGAAAATTCTTTAAGTTGCAAGTCAAATTTAAAACTACGTAGCCTGGAGTAAATACACATATTTCTCAGTACTGCACCGAAATAAAAACTAATCTGTGTGGTACAATAATCACAGGTTCTCAGGTAATAAATTATAGCTATGCTAGCATTTTCCAAATTACTGAGTACCTTCAAGCCAAAGAGGTGTTGCCAAAACAACTACGTACTTATCTCTTTGGATATATTACACCTTTGAAGTATTTAGTTAGCAACTTAACAAGAAATATCAACATACATTTTGTAAAGATGCAAAACATATTCTTATCTGATGAGATTGGATATAAAAATTTTTAACTGCTCAGTGATGCAGAATAGGTTAAAATACATTCTTCTGAGCGAGCAGAACATTATTTTCCAGGACACAGCAATGGCGCAGGGCAGATAAGGTCTCTAGAGCATCAAGGGAGATCAGGAGAAAGATTGTAAGGACTAAACATTCCAAACATAAAACAGAAAAGAAGGAACAAGCAGAAAAGAACGAACAGAACTTTGGCTCAAAAAAAAAAAAATCGGATGTTAGAGATGCTCTCATACTTAATGATATTCAGAGGCTTAATCTCTGTTTCTGTCACTAACTTAAGTCCTCAGTAGTCACCATCATCTAGACCACCTCTTTCAACTGAGGACACCACCTAATTTCTCTGGGCTGAAGTGGCTGCATGTATTTTCTGGAAACTCCATGCCTCTGAAAGGGTCATCTGAAAAGTATTTACCTAACTCAGTTTGTTTTCTGAATGCCAATCACATAAGATCCTCATCTCATCATAAAAGATCAGCGATATTAAGGGTCCAAATCTTTGATGATTTTATGTTCATTTTGTTAATTTCTATGCCCTGTAAGACTTCATTTCTCTCCAACATTTAGACTGAAGATCAAACAGCTGTAAAAATTGTATTTATGCATTAAAAAGGAGCCTTGCTTCTCCCATACCTAGAAACACAGGGCTTAAACACAAGGTATGGCAAAAAGCCTACTACAGTCTGAAATAACACAAAGACAATTTTTAATTCAACCTTTTGCTTGAATGCTCATCCTTTGTGGTTCCAAGCAAGAGGTACAAAAAAGTTTAACCTTCTTTCACTGCAATACACATTTCCTGTTAGCAAAACTCTTTCCTTTGATTTTAAATGTTTGAATTCAGATCTTCAGAGAAAGTTTAAGTTTAACATCTACTGTGCCACTTAGCTTTATCTTTTTCACATTAATGATGAAGACTCAAGTTGTTAGATTTTGAGCACTGGTGAGTGGACAATGAAACGTAATACATACTTCAAAACAAAGTATATATTACAACATTTAGGGACCACCTCTACTTCAGCATCGTTTGTGTTACTTAAACCATATAGAATGACATACTGGGAAAGAACACTATTGTAGGAAGGGCACAATTGTATCGCACTTCGTTATTCTAAGATCTTGAACTCAAAAGATTTACACTAAGCAGTCTTCAGTTACACTAAACAGTGCCCAGATCTCCAAATCTGTCTCTCCCAGGCACACGCTTTAATCACTAGGCTTTTCAGTTCAATGAATCTTGAATTTTCTTCTGCTCAGGGAGAGAATTTCAGCAAGACATAAGAGTGTCTCCTTCTACCTCCCATTTTAACCCTACAACCCATGTGTCATAACATCCAGAGTGTTCGGAACATGAAGTTAAAGTATACTTTTGAAACCTCAGTAGCCAGAGACCTGCTTAGGTTTCAAAAGTGGACTCATATCCTTTCACATATTTTAAGCTGAATTACAAGGTAAACCCCTACTATGAAAACAGCAAAATTCTACTGTTAGTAAGTTCTACTGGCACAACCTGAAGTGATAAAAATTATGCTTACTTGTAACAGCTTAAAATGACTGTACATGAAAAAGAGACTGTGTAACAAGTGCTAACTGAAGTCTAGAGAAAAGCTATACAATGGATTTTAGGATTATCACCAATGGTTATGTAAAAATATTCATTCAGCTGCATGCATACACAGACAACTCATCCCACCCGTGCCTTGCAGTTGAATGCTCTACTTAAAAAGAATGCAAAAGCTGTGTGGGATGTTTTCCGCAAACTCCAAATATGCGGCCTCTAGTTTCACACGATCAGTCCATTCTACAGTCTTCCTTTCCCTCACCCTTCTGCTTCAACTTCCCTGCTCTTCCACTTCAAGTACTATTAAAATCTACAATGCAAGCACAACACAAAGAGATGCACTCAGAAGACCCTTTGGCTATTACTGTGGGTATTCAGTAACCGCTTTCCACTTACCCCTATTTCTATATTCCTTCTTCCTTATTGCTCTTTTTAAGTCTTGAATGTTTCTTATCAGACTCCCATAACTACACTACTAGAAAAAGTAAGAGAGTTCAAAAGTGTGTACAGCATTACTGTTATTCTTAGCATGTTAGATTAGACCTTTTACTTTCAGAAGTAAACACTGGAGAATATAAAATGTAAGGGCAACTTTTCACTACTCTTTCAAGATCTCAGCTGTGCAATGCAGAATGGTATCTTCCACTTTCCATCTGTACGTTGAAAATCATGTGGAATTGGACCAAGGGAAATTGCTGCACCTTTTTGTAGTCTTGACTGGTTTAAAACAACTGTAAGTTATTTCCTCCTCACTCGGTATCTTTTAATCCTCCCCTTTATAATAACTATGAATGTTTTTCCTTACTGGAAAATTAACTTCTTGCTCTACTTCTTTCTCCTTCCTGCTTTCAACCCATAACAGAACTTTACTTTTTAGTGATAAATCTTGAGTCCAATGTGAAGAAACCAGTTTATGATCTTTTTAGCCACTCGAGGGCAGCAAACTCTTACTCTTTTAAACCCACTTAATACCATAAAAATACATTTAGGTTGAGATGATGTTACAGCATTCAAGAAGTACCATCATTTAAAGGTAGCAGAAATACAATTTATTGAGCTGCTGTTTAACAATCTACCTAATATATCTCATCGCTTCATTGATTAATTCTATCCAAGCACAATCCTGGGGGATAATTTGAAAGGAATCACAGAAAAAGTCAAAAGAAGATGAAGTTCAATTCTCGCCAGGTGGCACAAGTCAGATATCTACTGAATACATTCTAAAAGCTAATAAACCACAAATATTTGATTAACATCCTGAAAACTATTAAAAATGAAGCAAAGGATCTCCAAGTTTTTCAAAAGAAAATAATTGTACATTCTTAACTTTAAAAATCTAAGTGTTTTTAAAATAACTGAACTCACATACCTGACATTTAACTGCATTTATCAAAACTAATCTGCCAAATGCCTCAGTCCGGAATCTTAAGGTACACTTCTTGCTTCTTGCACATCTCTCTAAGTAACAGACTATAACTAAATTGAGCTCTCTGATAGATTTAGGCAGCCTCATTAGCCAACCTGTAATTCAAATAGGTTGAACCAAGCACACAATATGCAGACCCCTAATTAATACTGTTCCTACTGTTGAGATCCATCTCAAGAAACAGCATGTGGTCTTGCCAAGCAACTACTACCAATCCACCAATATGCTGCCAATATTCTGAATGGCTTCCCATAGTTGTTCTGCTTTACAGTGTATCTCATCTGAACCTGTGATAACAGAGGATGGATCAAGAAATGGAAGATCCATTAATGTTTTGACTCCTCTCTTCCTTCACTTCCTCTATGAGAACAAACACGCAACAATCTTTTTTTTCTGCTGCAAAATAACAAGCACTACAGATTCCACTTGCCAAAAGCAAGGATAGCATTATTGGCTATGTGAATGCATTCTAGAGAAAGAAAGAAAATCATCACTTTTCTTTCTTCAAAATAAAAGGGTTGTATTTGTTTAAATACAGATCAAACAACAGTTGGTAACATAGGGTAGTGTTACTTGAAAGGTAACACAACCCTGAAAGGTCCTGAGCACCCTCAGCTTTTGCAATCTCACATCCATTGATGGCACTTCTGTGTGAACATGAGAAGACAGGAGAGAATACTTTCAGATGCAATACTTTTAACTACGATCCTTAGGGGTTATTTAGCTACCCAGTAGTATCCCATTTCTCCTAGAAGTAATCGTATAGGTCCAGCTACTCTCTTCAATGCCAGGTCATGAGTACCTCTTTGCACTCCTGCAACCTTTGTCAGCTTCTTCATCTTAATTCTTTATTCTGACCATCTATCAACACTCTGACAATTCTTTTCAGCTGTCCCTCCCTCCCTCCCCTCTGCTTCTTCCTCCAACACTCACAAAACCGAACCAAAACAGACATTCCTTTACTCTTCCCGCAAAAAAAAAAATCTCTAGTAAAATCTCTCCTTCCTGTCAATTTCTTCCCTTCTTATTTCCCCATGCATTCAAAAACAGGAGGTCTCTTACATGCATGATAATAAAAACCACCTGAAATTCTCTGAAAGCTTCTCTACACCAGGTTCAATCCTCCAACGTATCTTCAAATCCTTTCACAGTTTGGCTAGTCTGTCTTCTTGCATTATCCACTGATCGCTAGCAGGTTAGAGGAGACATGAATGCTAGTTTCAGTGCACTAACCTACTAACACGTTTCCCTGACTTTGGCTGTGGTACCTCCCAGAAACCAGTTTGCCAAATCTCATTTGGATAACCTTTCATTCATTTATTTAAATGCAAATAAGCTCTCTTCCCCACATCACAATCCAAGAAAAAAAATCGTTCTTAATAATACACTCAGAGCCTTGAGGCAGAGCAATACCGATTGTTCTTAATGCTCCCCTCTTTCTTTTCAATTTTGTTTGCACACAGTTGTTGTGTATTTCAACTGTAACTCTGTTACAACAATGATTCTTGCAAACTAATTCCACCTAAGCCCTCTAGTTGCAATAGCAATAGAACTACTGAGCTGCGGATGCCCAGAGTTTTTATTGCAGCCAACACTGGAAAAGCACAGAGGAAAATCTGTAACACATATGGTACTGTTGATACACTGATAAATTTTGTCTTCTGATCATGCATGCAAAGCAACAGATGAGCCAGAACTAAACTCTTCATACTGATTACTTTAATAATAACTTTATGCTGGAAATGCATCTCTGCACAATGGAGCTTCATAGCATGTAGTTTACTACACACACAACAAACCCATAAAGAACAGTCTAGTTCGTAACTGTAATTATGCATCACTGGCAATTAAAATACAATGACACTTGAAATTACATTTCCTGATCACAGAATCACAGAATGGTAGGGGTTGGAAGGGACCTCTAGAGATCATCTAGTCCAACCCCCCTGCTAAAGCAGGTGCCCCTAGAGCAGGGTGCACAGGAACACGTCTGGGCGGGTTCTGAGTATCTCCAGAGAAGAAGACTCCACAACCTTTCTGGGCAGCCTGTTCCAGTGCTGTTACCCTTACAGTAAAGAAGTTCTTCCTCATGTTCAGGTGGAACTGCCTGTGTTCCAGTTTGTGCCCGTTGCCCCTTGTCCTGTCGCTGGGCACCACTGAGAAGAGTCTGGCCCATCCTCTTGGCACCCATCCTTCAGATGTTTATAAGCATTGATGAGATCCCCTCTCAGTCTTCTCCTTTCCAGGCTGAACAGACCCAGGTCTCTCAGCCTTTCCTCATCAGAGAGATGTTCCAGCCCCCTCATCCTCTTTGTTGGTCTCTGCGGGACTCTCTCCAGTAGTTCCCTGTCTCTCTTGAACTGGGGTGCCCACAACTGGACACAGTACTCCAGATGTGTCCTCACCAGATGTTTATTTGCATACAATTTTTCTGCATATATATTCACATGCTTGCTGGTTCACAAAATTCAGCAATCTAGTTATTAACATAAATCAGAGAATTATGCCATGTTAGATAAACAGGCAAAGTTTTCGGAATTGAGTGCAAAATTTACATGCAGTCAGCTTTACCTTCACTTAGGAAGAATGGAACACTGCCCTCCTCTTTTTATTAAAAAATTCCATCATGCATACGCATGAAAACATGAAGTGGCTCTACTCTGCTGGGAAAGTCATCAAATCTCAGAATTAGTTCTGTGATCAGGACTGATGTTACTGTCTACATGGAAGGCCAGTCCCCATCCATCCCCCTCCAATATTTAAAGTTCATGCAAATTAAAACAAACCACACATTGTTTACTTATGGTTTACCAAATGTATCCAAATTGTCTTTCAGTAAGTTATTAAGAGGCGTTACCACTGATAGTGGAAAAAACCCACAACCACAAAACATATCACACAATACAGAAAATATCTCTCAGGAGATCATTAATTTTTCATGGAAATCAAAGACAATTACAATTGATTGACTAACTCATCAAATATTAACATGGAAGCTGAAAAGTAATAAAAGGGCAAGAGACTTGTGCATATTCAATACACACTGAACGCTCGCCTAGCAATATCGTATAGCCCTGTTTTCCATCACTAAGTAACGCTAGAGCAAAGGACAGATGTGGTGTTTGGCTGGAATTAATAAAGTGAGTAGTGTCTAGTTCTCTTGTCAATTGCTTAATGCCAGAAACTGATCTGTCATTAATGTAGGATTTGTAATGCAATGTAATGCTGTTGAGAAGAATGCCCATGCATACAAAGCACTTGAAATCTAAAGTAAATGTATCTTCTAAACTGAATTTAATTTGATGCACTCTACAACTACAAAACATATCTTTCAAGGCAACTTCCAGTGAAAGGGAAATACACCTCATTTCCTTTATTATGTTTTTTATGTCATCACTGCAGTGATCAAAATCAAGAACACTGAAATTCATAAAAATGCTAAATATGGAGATTTAATTTAAATAATACAGAACAACTGAGAACAGTTAAGTGTAAGTTTTGGTAGCTAATCAGCTACAACTTATTTAAAACAGCACACCTATGGAAATACACTGATGATGAAGGCTTTCACTGTCTGTGTCTAACAATGGGGCTAATAACATATTACATTTAAACAATGTTCAGTTATCCAAAACATAACTCTGGGTTTTCAACAGTAATTTCATTTCAGACTGCAAACTTGGTTTCTGTAAAAAAATGGTTGTAAAATTGTTGAGGCAATACTTATGACTAACAAAATTAACCACAAAAATCCAAGAGACAAGTCTGAAGATGCCACTGTAAAAGAAAGATCTGTGGTCTAAAGACACCTTATTGTATTGAAAGGACTAGTTAAGAATTGTAATGAATTACAGATAAACTGGAATAGTGTCTTTAATACATTTACATTAGATATTTCACGTGTACAACCATTTAACAAAATGAACTACGGGGAAAAATTCCAAATACACCATATCCTGAAAGATTATAGGAAAGTTTACATTACACTTGCTTTGGCAGAAATATTTATCTGAAGAGTTATAATAATTTCATATATTTTTCAGGACACTAACTCTGATGCAATGAAATCCTAAAACTAACAGGAGGTGAGGAGAATGTCCCTTTTCCAAGCAACAGGTAGCTCAAAAAAGCAGCCCAAGTCCTCACTCCTTTCAGCTTGAGGCAAGATTTGCGAGACAGCATTTAAGAAGTAGAACACTTCCAAATTACAGCCATGGTTTACCACAGCCCAGGAAGAGCCCAAGAAAACACAGGTTTTAAGTAACAGATCAGAGTTCGGAATCAGGCAAAATGTAGATACTGTGCTGTATGTTAGTTTTCATAGTCTTAAAGCTGCTTAACACAGCCCTCTGCTTTTGAGAGACTTGCTTTCATCCTTAAACATGGTCACTGTTAAAACTGCATAGAGGACAGGTGATAATCAGGGTACACTATTTCCCTGGATGCACTCAATTCATACTCAAACACTGGGCACAGGCAGCCCAGCAGGTTGCCAAACTAAAGGTATGTTCAGGAATCCTGAGAACTAAGGTGGTTTTTTGCTGGGCTCAGGGTCAGTTTCGGGCTAGCTGTTGTGAGAAGCAAACCATCAAGAAAGAATCTCTTAATAAGGTCAAAAACTAGAGAACTCCTGAAGAGGCAAACTACTATACAAACAACAGAATAGCACTTAGGAAGTTAAAGAAATGAACTCGAAGTTGACTTGTGAATTGAGATTCAAACATAAGCAACTTATCCTCATTGGATTCGAAGGAAAGCGCGGTGGAAGAGAAAAAAGAATCTATGGTAATTTACTTTAAGCTGTGCACGGTCATGGGACTTTTCATAAGTTGTAAGAGAGTGCAAGTTATTCGCAACTGCTTACCCAAGATTCATGGTACAAAACTGTGAGGAGATGTATGCCATAATCATAGTTCTGTCTTCTTAGCGGACACCTGGAAATTCATAAACAAAGCTAGTCTTTTTGAAATCAAGCCACTGTAACATACTTTTGAACAAAAGGTTAAACTTACCACCAAAATTTCTAATTTGTAACACAGGGAATCTTAGGGAAATGTGTGTTTGATTCACACACATTTCTGAATTACACACAATCGAAAACAACATCACGAAAGCAAAAGTATGAAGTACATGGAAGAATGGGCATCTGCTAGTCAGTATGAAAATGTTCAAAATGCAAGAATTCACAGATCTTCAGGAAACGTTAAAAACTTCTTTGCTCTTTGTGTCAAAGCGGAATTCAACATATGTTAATCTGAAATGCCTTAAAACTTCATTTATTTTTGCTAGGTAAGTGAAAACTGTTGGTAGCACAAGCCGTCCCAGTAAACTACCCAGATTGCCAAGTCTAGTCAAAAAAGACATGTACAATTTTATCAGTTTTGTATTTATTTTATGTAGAAATAAAGCAGTATTTCCTACCAAAGGACAGGAAACTTCAGAGGAGAAAGAATTATAATAAAACATGTAAACAGAAAAGACTACCAGTAATGTTTTCCTGACCACTGAAAGTATCTGTGATTTGAGTTGTACTGTGAATTAGGAATACATACATATTCTCCTAAATTCTCCAGAATTTAACACAGAAAACACGGTTCTCCCATACAACCTTCTGAATATAACTGTAACTATGGTGATTCATTTATACCTAGAACATCAAAACGTTGAGAAATCTCTAGTCACCAATGTCCCCATTTTTCTTGCCTGAAACTCTTCAAATCATTGTTAAAAGTACTGGAAGCCATTTGGGAACATGACAATTACTTTAAAATAACAGATGAGACTTGTAAATACAGAGCTTCAATAACTAGCAATATTTAACAAATATTAGGTTTGACCTTACATGATTTGTCTATTACAATTCTAACGGTTAATAACAGGAATACTAGTATATCTTAAGTCATATCTTAGTCTTAAAAATATAATAATTTGCTAAGACAGTAACAGATATTAATGGAAGACACCCAGCCCTTTCTATACTGTGACCACTACAGGCATTTTTTTTTCCTTCTTGTAACCATACCTGTCTGTTGTAATTGTGAGTATATCTGTATCCTTACAGTACCGTTCTCCTACAAGTTTAATGAGCTTCTTCTTTGCATGGTCATCCAAATTCAGGTTAGAAAGTTTAACCTTCAAGCACAAGAGAAAACATCTTTAATTACTTGAATAAAGCCAATGTCTGCACACTGAAAACATTCTGAGATAGTTAGGCACATCTTTTATAAGGAATTAAAAGGATCACTCTTAAGCATGCATTTGCAGAATTTCTTCTGATTGTATCACATGTCAGAAGCCTTAGCACAAGGCAAGTAGAATCAGAATATTCAAACAATAAAATTCTTTTCATCCAAATACCAGGTGAGGCTGGGGGAGAATATTTCTACTGAAACTTTTTTTAGAGGAAAAAAGAGCTGTCAATTTAGTTTGTAGCTGAATTTCATATTCATGGGTACTTCGTATAGAAAAATAAATCTTTTAGATTTTTTTCGAAATACAGATCAGCAGGGTTAATACTAAGATATATTAAAGATATTTACGACCACCATCCAAAAGAGAAGATAAGAGATCAACTTAAGAGACATCAAATCAGAATTCTCAAAGCTATTACCGGGAGATTAATAGAAATACGCACAGATGCACACAAGTAACACTAGAATGGACCAGAACTGTCTGATCTCGCATAATTGATCAAACAATAGCATGAATGGCTTGTCTTCTGTTCCAATACCAGAAACCCCACAAACATAAGATACACAACAAATAACTAGTATTTATTTAAGAAAAACCTAAGACGTTAGTCTGAAGCTAATTTCTATATGCAATAACAAGTATGAAAAAGAAAAGCGAGCTAGTTTTAGCTATCTGTTTAAACAACAGCAAGAAGGCTGTGAACTGTGGGAAGATAACAGACATGTTGTGAGCAATCCAGACATGACTGGCTTAGAGGCCACGTGGCTCTAAGTCAGATGTAAACATGGAAGCAGAGAGGGCTGACGAAGGTGCATGTACTGTGCGTGCTCAGCATTAGGCAACCAATCATACAGAGGCACATGCGTGCACAGCTGTTGGCAATGAGCTTGCTCAATCAGGTGCAACTCGGTATATAAGACAAGCCATTCGGGAGTAAGAGGGGCATTCGCTTGAGGACATGGATCGAGTAGCATGTCCAGGAACCCGCTCCCAGCAGTGAACCTTAACAGTCTAAAGATATATGGCGTTTGAAACATTAAAGTTTCTATAAAGTGAGAGTTGCTGAGGAATATTAAAAACATAAAAACATAATAGTAGTCTTTTACTAATTTCCCCACTGTTTTCCCTCTATATTCTTTCTACTCTGTCATTGCTATACTAAAGAACTGTTAAAAAAAAAAAAAATCAAGAAACTTGCATCAGAAAAACTATCAAAAGTTGAAGAACTAAAAGAAATTAGAAGCTCCAATAAGTATCAGGAAAAAAGTAGTACCCAAAAAGAAAAAACTCCACTACTAAAAATACAAAATCAAAGTACTAAACCTAAATATGACAAGCAAGGACATAACAGCATTTCAATACTGAAACTCCTAATCTTGAAAAAAAATCCTAACATTCACTACTCCATAGATTATATGAAAAATATCTCCTTTTTAAGGAATCACATGCTCCTTTACTATGCATGTCTGTAATACTGGTGAGCAGGACCTCACCTAGCTTTGTTCCCTAGCTCGCATTTTGTCATGTCCAATTCTAACAGAACTATTAGTCACATCCAGTCTTTAAGGCAATGGTCAAGCTGCTAAAAAAAGCTCTATTCTTAGCGCAGCCTAAAATGACCGTGAACAATCACTTCTGAAGTCATGATATTTCCAAGGCCCCTACTCACAAAACCACCCATTTTAAGGCTACCTTACGTACAGTGCCGTTCCATACAGTCCAGCCATGCAGCCTTCGATCAGTGGTCACAAGATAAACAGTGCTATGAGGAGGTGGGCCTGCCCCAGCTTTACTGAAAAGCTGCACCTAAGCTGAGGCATTCAGCCTCGGTCTCTGCCTGAGCCATAACGCAGCTATGTCTGGGCCTAGCCGTGGCCCACACTGACCCAACCACGATACACATTCTTGACTTCCCAGCTTTACCTCACCTACTACATCTCTATGGATTGGCTTGACAATCACTAGACTGTTGACTGACACTAGTTACTGTCACCAGACCTAATCCTGATACACTGACTTGTCTTCTCTCTTCGACTTCAAACTTGCCTCATCACTATAAACTTGCCAGGTGACTAATGGGCTGCTGGATGGACGAGGTTACCATTACTACATCTGTCCAGCTCAGCTTGCTCAGGTACTAGCTGCACCATCTTTGGGGAGGCCAATGCCACCACCTTCCTTACTGCCCCTGGATCATCTTCCCTTACTGCACCGCCTACTCTCACTGCTGCCTGGCAATGCTCACCCACGTTGATGAGAAACACCTTTTTGTAAAACATGTTTTCTTGATATTGTCTCTCTAACATTCCAAGAAAGAAAGAATGCTCCAAACTCTAAAGGGTTTCAGACACAACTCTGGCAAGCATACAACTGCTAGTGCACGTAAGCACTTTACAACCACGACTATCTAATCTTAATGGGATACTCCCGCTCAGAAGGCCAGCACTAGCTTGTTTTAACCAACAATGCAAAACAATTTTATTGAGTAGTACTTTTTGCACTGTCTTAGAAGGACAGCATTATCACAGTTGTATCACGCTGTCTTCATGCAGTGTGATCATCAGAAATTTACTGTTAGAGCACTACAATTTTGTTCCACATTATTTGCTTTTCCTATAAAAACTAAAAAACTATCTGGTCTGTTGCCTGTGTTACAGGATCACAAAAGATACATTGTTCTTACTAATCCAAAGCCACAGAGGTGACAAACATTTATATGGATACTTCATTCAAAAAGGGTATCAATTGGGCAGCTTACAATTGTTAGCTGGAATGCCGCAGACTATTTTACGTTGAATTTTAGAAAAGTTAGAGCTCCACAAAGAACCATAGCTCATTTTTAAAAGGTCTTGTTTTCAATCCTATAGTACTATGTTGTCTGGCACTATGTGGAAAGTTCCATTTGGGAGTGCAGCAGGATAAATTTAGTGACAAGAAATACTGGCATTAGGCTACAAGAGATGAAAAATTAGCATCTCCAGTATGATACTTAATTAAAAAAATATGCTTTTTTTTCTACCAAGATTTTAAAAGTTTAACTTCTAAACAATAATAAAAAAGGAAATCTTATAATGAAGATCCACCGGAGAGTTTCTCATAGTCTGTAACACAGTAAATACTCTCACTGATACAAACTCAACCAACATCTGACCCAGTGCCGTATGCTTTCACCTTTAAATCCTTCTCTTCCCCCTCACTAGGCAGATTTTGTTGTCAGAGGATTAATCAGAGAAAGAATTCATTAATGAAGTCTGGGACCAGTAACTGAAAAAGCACATGGGTAGTTGTTCCATTCTGTCTTCCACTCCAACCCCACCTTTTTTCAAAACGTGTAATACACATCCACATAATGCCTTACAAGTACCAAGGCCAGTTAACATTAATGGACAGATTTAGATAGGATAATACAGACATGCTTACTTGTGTAGCATTTTGAATTATCCTCTACGCTGCAATCCGTCCATAGTCCAACATCTTGTGTGTCAACAGTCACATTTAACAGAAGACATTTACATCTAGTAGTGTTTTACACGATTTAGAAACCAAGAAATTCACATACACTCACCATCTGCTGGTTTTAATGGCAGGAGATTCAAGGTTCATTGAGCAGCTGAGCTCTTACCCCTACCTGTGACACCATGCTCAGCAGTGTCCTGCAAATGTCAGTATTACTCCATCCAAGACAACTGAACATGGCAGCAAGGGGAGTTCAATGTGTGCACACATTCACAACCCACTGTGAAGTCAGGGGTTTCTATCCTCACAGATACATTGCATCTCCTTTTATTTCTAACACATACAAATTCTGAAAACTTGCCCTTGACTATGGATCTGAATTAGGAGTCAAAAGGTTAAACTCCAGTAAGCAGACTACAAGGGGATGGTGAAGTTACTGCTAATAGCAGTGTGAAATGCATGTTCAAGTCAGTGACAGACCAAATTAAATTTCAGCCCAAAGGTTTTACAACATAAAGAGAAAGTGGAAATTCCTACAGACAAAATTAGCTACTGTAGTTCAAAGCTGTCATGATTAGATGTTGCATAGGTGTTACGAGCACTTTAATTCTGTATTGACAGAGTAAGAATACAACTACTACTGACCACGCTGCTGCTGCTCTTAAGATAGGCTCAAATCTCATCTCAAAAGGCATGTTCAAAAGCCACAGCACAGTCCTAACTTTACTACCATGAAGATAGTTAAGTGCTCGAACAGGTTGTCCAGACGGACTGTACAATCTCCAGCCCTGAAGATTTTCAAGACCCAACTGGATGAAGTCCCAAGTAACCTCGTCTGATCTCATACCTAGCTTACTTTGAGCAGAAGGTTGGACTGGAAAACTCCTGAGCTCCCTTCCAACCTCAAGTATCCCACGATCCTATGATCAGAAGGCTGCTGCTCCTACTGCACACGCACTGATGCCTGCAGGCTTGCCAACTCAAATCTTTCAATACTTGTGCACTTCTAGGGTCTATAAATTGGCAACGAGAGAGTCCAAGCAAGACACTGTGTACAAAAGCACTTACCACCTTTTCGATAAGTAGAGTCTTCACAACGTATACTATTTTGTTCATATTAGAGCTTAATCTTCATTTATAAATACATATCCATAACCTTACAACCTCAGTTCTAACATGCTGCAATATACATAAAGAAAACCACTGCTTGTTATTCAGACATTCAGTAAACCATTTCCCTCATTTCCTTACAATGTATCATACTTGCATATGTTTTTAAAGAAAGCCAAGCATTTGGGTTTTTGAAACAAAGGCTGTTACCAAAAATACTACTTACTCTTAAAGTCACCACTCTTGCTTTGGGATTACGAATAGATGTCCCTGAAGAAACATAATCTACTGTTTCAATTTCAATAGGAAAATGCTGTTCACATTTCTCATCGCTGTCCAAAGCACTTGGCCATTCAGTGCAGAAATCTGTAAAGATAAAACACTCCAAGTAACATCTGTTGGTTTTGTTTTGATGGGTTTTTTTAATTTATTGAGTTATCTTTTTAAAAGTACTCTTAGAGAAACCATACCCATTTAGATAACAGCAGGGCCTCTGCTAGACTTGGTCCAGTATTTCAATGTCTGTCTTCGTACTGGGTACAAAGGGTACTGGGTACAAAACAGGATACCGTACTCCAGATATGGTCTCATAATTGCCAAATAGAATCATAGAACGGTTTGGGTTGGAAGGGATCTGAAAGACCATCTAGTTCCAACCCCCCTACAACAGGCAGGGACACCTTCCACTAGACCAGGTTACTCAAAGCCCCACCCAACCTGGCCTTGAGTACTTCCAAGTACGGGGCACCCACAACTTCTCTGGGCAACCCGTTCCAGTGTCTCACAACCCTCATCATAAAAAAGGTCTTCCTTGTGTCCAATCTAAATATGTACTGTCTTCCAGTTTAAAATCATTGCCTCTTGTCCTGTCACTACAGACCTTGGTAAAAAGTCTCTCCCAGTTTTTCTTATAAGCCCCCCTTATGTATTGAAAGGTGACAATAAGGTCCCCCCAGAGCCTTCTCCAAGCTGAACATGCCCAATGTTCTCAGCCTTTCTTTACAGGTGTTCCAGCCCTCTGGTCGTTTGTGCAGCCCTCCTCTAACAGGTCCACATCTTTCTTGTACTGGGGACCCCAGAACTGGATGCAACACCCAACAGAGGGGAAAGAATTATTTCCTGAATGTGCTGGCTACACTCTTGTTAATATAACACAGTATGCAGTTGGACTTCCTTGCCACAAGGGCACACTGCTGACTCACGGTCAACTTTCAAATGCCCACCCGGCTCCACACAGTCTTTTCTGCAAAGCTGCTTTCTAGCTGCTTGCCCTCCCTCACATGCCCTCTGCCTGTACTGCTGCACAGATTATTCCATCCCACATGCAGGACTTTGCAGTTCCCTTTGTTTAACTTCATGAGGGTCCTTGCAGCACATTTTTTCCTGCCTGTTGACATCCCTCTGAATGACAACTCTGCTCTCCAGTGTATCGCTTGTTCCCCACCTAATTCATTATTATCTGAAGACCTGTTGAGGTTGTGTTCTCTATCATTACCCAGGTTGTTATAAAACATGTTTTTGCATGCTTGGAACTGGCTTCCAGGAAGGTTTGCTTCATAATCTTCCAGGGAATGTGGTGATGCTGACTGACCTGCAGCTCCTTGCATCTTTTTTCTTGCCCTTCTTGAACACAGTCAGGATCTTTACCTGTTTCCACTTTCTGCGTACTTCCATTTTGCATCTCAGGTCACTCAGGAGTTCCCTGCACACTCATAATGTCCTTCTGCCATACTTGCTCAAATTTCTGCAAGCTGAAATGGACCATTCCTGCTCTTTTAACTTGAACTTAAACGTCCACCAGCTCTCCTGGGCCACTTTGCTCCCCAGGAGAGCACCCCATGAGATCTGCAAAGCAGAGTCCCAAATAATCCAAAATCACTCTCCCGAAGTCCAGGCTCTAGTTCCACTGTCTGTGTTGCTCACTTCTCTCAGGATTTTAAACACCACCATTTCACAACCACTATTACCAAGTATGTCCTCAACCTTCACATACTTGGCCAGTTCTTCCTTGTTTCTGAAGAATAAATCAAACAGAGCACGTCTCCTAGTCAACTCCTTGATCATCTGCATTGAGAAATTGACTTCAATACACTACTTGCCTTCCTCGCTTCTCTCAACATCAAACTCCACGATCTTCTTTTCGCAACTAAGAACACCAGCAACATTGACACCTCCAAGCAATTCTTCCATACTTGCCAGGAGCACATGCAACACAGCACATTCCCATAGACAGTTTGTCAGCACCTGCATCAAAAAATTATCTGCACCACACGCCAGAAACCTCCTAGATTGCTTCCATCTCATCCTGTTACGCTTCCAGCAGATGTTGAGATGGCTGCAGTTCCCCAGGAAAACCAAAGTTTGCAGTCGTGAGGCATTTTTCAGCTGTTCATACCCTTCCTCTTCTTAACCAAGCAGTCTGTGGCAGATGCTCACCAACACCTTTTCAGCTTCTCCTCTGATCCCTACTCTTAAACTCTCAACCAGGTTGCTACTTATCTCATAGCAAAGCTCTGTAGCTCAACAGCTCTGAGCTGTTCTTTGGGTACCGGTCAGCCCCTCCTCCACATCATCCCTGTCTGCACCTCAGTCACGTAAGCTTTCTGTCTGTGTTTCTGTGACCCCTCAGACTTCTAATTCCTCCTGTTTCCTATGCTGCATGCATTTGTACACAGTCAACTCAAGACAAGCCTCTTATCTCCTCCCTGCCCCCTTATGCCTCCACTTATTTTTGGGCTAATCTCCTCATTATGTTCTCCTCATTGGCTTGCTGGCTGGTACAGATGCTCTAGGTCTTCATCAGATCCTGTCTCTACCCAGCAGACCTTGCTCTCACAGAGGGTTTCCTTTTATTAATAGGATTTTGGGTTTTTTAATGCACAATGGAATTGCTACTGATTAAACTGTTTTCATCACAGATAATCTTCTGAGAACTGACTTACATTCATCACTCATCTTCCTTAAGATACTAAACTATTCTTCAGTACAAGCAGGTCCTAATAGAAAGGTAAAATTCAAGTCTCACTCGTGTGCTGAAAACCTCCTAAGACATACCTGCCTACCACGTCTATGACTCAATGTAGCAGCACGAAAGCATACCATACTAGCCAAAGGCTGACAAACAGCTTCAGAGGTGGACCATATCTCACCTTCTACTTCACCACACAGTTATATTTTGCATTGCCTTAAAAGGCCATTAGAGATATTGTTTAAAAACAGAAAACAGGAGGAAAAAGCCCTATCAAAAGCAAAAAACCCTCACCTTTAAGAGCTGCACAGTGCTTCTTAATTGCAGGAGGAGTCAGATGCAAAAAATTGGGAATCTGAAACAGACATATTAAGAGTTACCAAACCAGTAGCTTTTTGTCTGTTCATAAATAAAGGGGCATTACTGAAGTCTGATTACACTTTTAACATTTGTTAAGGTAGTACAATTGGCTTAATAAACTATTCAGATAAGACGACTCTTGCCAAGTCTGATTTAGCAAAAGACTTAAGTAAAGCTCCATTGGAAACGGGTTAGAAAGCCCCATTATCACAGGCACGATAATCCTAAAAGTCTACCGATTTGGCTCATTCGCATTTGTTACTTACATTCGTATGTTACCATTTAGTTTAGAAATTAAATAGAATATTATCCAATTTAATAATAGAAAACAGTAACCAATACAAACATTCCAATCAAAGCAGTACAGTCTTAGTGAATAATAATTTTCAAAGTTAACACACACCAATGCATCTTACCTTTATAAGTTCTAAGTTGCCTTCTTTTGGTGGAGGTACTCCTCTCTTCACTGGGTAACCCATTCGAATTGGGAGGGGCACAGAGGCAGGTTTAAACGCAGCTGCTGTTGGATAAACACTGCTCCAGTCCTGATCAACAGCCATCTTCTCAGTTCTGGGAGGTACATGCTAATGAAGTGAAAATGATAGAAGTTTGATGGGAGATAATGCTGTTTTGGAAGCACATACACAAGGTTAATTCAGGAATAAATTCCCAAAGCCTCAAATTTCAAGACACCTTTACATCAAAAGTTAGTGCTCATTTGTAAAGGTATTTTTAAAAGACAGCCTCTCAAAGCTTCGGTAGCAGGCGTTTCACAATCTTCAACTGCATTTTATTTCAAAAACGCTTAGAAAGAAGACTTACCATCTTCTTGTGTTATCATAAATCAGTGGGGGGAGAAGGGGAATCAAACCACTATTTAATTGCAAACTCAATTTCCTAAAGTGCCTAAGTATTTGGTGACGGCAAGAACATGGATTTTTAAATTCTGAAAGTCTGAACAAGTTCATATTAAAAGGAATAGATATTAATAACTCTGAAATTACTGAACATAGAAAATCCAGTATAGGAACGATGTATTACCGTGTTGCAGAAACAGCTAATTTCCTCTAATAACTGATGAAGGTTCTAGTCAAATGCTCGTAAAAAAATAATTCAAGTCACTGTTTCTTTCCCAAAAACCTTAATTTTCAATTAAGAAGGGTAGAAGACAAACAGATATACACAGTCAGCTAGTCTGGCTGCTTTATTGTATCATTAGCTTCCAAGAGCACATTTAAAAGAACACTTTAATGCACACCAAGTCCTCATTTACTATTTGCCTTTGAAAATCGCACCACATAGAATCATAGAATGGTAGGGGTTGGAAGGGACCTCTAGAGATCATCCAGTCCAACCCCCCTGCTAAAGCAGGTTAGCCTAGAGCAGGTTGCACAGGAATGCATCCAGGCGGGTTTTGAATATCTCCAGAGAGGGAGACTCCACAACCTCTCTGGGCAGCCTGTTCCAGTGCTGTTACCCTCACAGTAAAGAAGTTCCTCCTCACGTTCAGGTGAAACTGCCTGTGTTCCAGTTTGTGCCCATTGCCCCTTGTCCTGTC
>VZSC01016187.1:51210-67480 GCA_013398225.1 Steatornis caripensis | reverse complement strand
TTGAACAGGACTGGACCCAGCACTGACCCCCGGGGAACACCGCTGGTCACAGGCCTCCAACTAGATTCTACACCACCGATCACAACCCTCTGCGCTCTGCCATTCAGCCAGTTCTTGACCAACCTCACTGTACGCTCATCTAGCACACTCTTCCTGAGCTTTCCTATGAGGATGTTGTTACTGCTTTTGAAATTTATGCGTGAAATAAATCAGAAAAGTCTCTGCGATTAAATGCTCAGACGTCAGTTTTAACTCTACAGAGATAAATTAAGAGCAATTTCACTTATGCACAATATTCAATTTTTTAATTACACCAGAAAACAATCACCACAAATCCTCTAAACCCATGCTGAAACCAACACTGAAACATCTGTTTTTATTCTAAATGCAACTTTAATTTGCTTTTAAGACCTTCAGTACACGGTTGCAACAGAAGCTAATTGTTAGCTTGTTACTGTTAATTGCTTTTGCCTTTATAAGAAATATAGCCCGAAAACAGCTGCGGGATTAAAGAAGTTAGGGGCTAGTTCTGGAATTTAGTCACAGTGGATTGTTTCATCAGGTTTTGACCGCAGAAGGGGTTCCTGTACAAACTGCACATAGTTTCAGTACTTACTGATCTTACAAACTGTGGTGTCCTGCCTCTTCTCCTCGTTGAAGCTGAAAGAAAAAGAAATATTTTTCAATAAAAATTATTATATGATTTTGTGGTGAAAAAATGCAGCATAATCTGGTATGCTGTTTTTTCTTTTAAAGACAATATGCCCTAGTACTTCCCAGTCTTTATGTGGAAGAACAGGAAGATCAGATACTCCTACTGCAGATTGCTCATTTATTTTTCTGAAACTTGAGATAAAAAAAGCTTGCAATCCATTTCGTTTGGGTCTCTCCTAGAAACACATTAACAATAATTTAGTGTTTATAAGCCTAAGCACATTGTGCTAGCATCATATATTCCAGCTTGATGCAGGAGGAAAGAAGAATGAGATGAGAGAAAGTATGCTTTTGCCTTCATAACTGTGCTTCCTTCTCTCTTTCCCACACAGCTGTTCAAGTCACAAATGACTCTCCACCAGCAGTACAAGACAGCTAAACCTAACAGTTCACTATTATCAAAAGGAGAATCACATGGTTCCATCCCTTCCTTCTGACACTACATCTTCACACCCTCTTCTGTGCTACTCTTAAGCTCATCTAACCTACGTACAAAGTGTTAGCAGACTGAACTGTTTGTCTTCTTGAGCTAAGGACAGGGAACAAATTGATGCATTTGTTTTCTGCCATTTTACCATGTTGATCCAGCTTACCGAGCAGTCCCAGGGAAGATAAAACAAAGTGAAGGAGTTTACTCCCTCCCTTCAAGCAGGCCTGAGCCACCATTTGGCTCAACTTTTTAAGCCAATTGACTTCAGCTGGCGAGAGACTCACAAGGATGCACGGAGACACCAAATACCACCAGATTTTCAATCTAAACAGAGATACTCACTTCCTTGCCTTCCATATCCTCCCCAACCTCGCCAAACTCTAATTTAATCACTTTCAACATCCTCCCCCCCAAAAGAAACCCAAAGCGATGTTTCTTGTATAACAGACAAATGAAGGTCAATCTGATGAAATTTATTTGCAATTGTCCTGTTTGGGCTTGGGTTTTTTGTTTGTTTAACACACTGTTGCCACATTACAATATAGTATACATTTAGAAAAATGAGAATTAGAAGTGGCTGTTTGGGTTCTTTCTGCCACATTAATTTGTCTTACACCTCCACTTCACATAAGCTTTGGGAAAAAAAGATGAATTTCATGGTTCTTTTGTCTTCCCTATGTAGGTATTTTATCACTCCAATTCTGTCCTTCCTCCTCTTGCTATATAAAAATTTAAACTAATACACAGCATTCTCTTACCCCTTGACCTGCCGTGTTGTGATGTTTTCACAGACACACTTCATTCGTATCAATCTTATTCCTTCTGACACAAAAATCTACGATCTTAGGGGAGGACATCAGGCCTGCAGTGCCACAGGCACCAACACCAGACCTCACTTAAAGGCCCTTCCAGCACCCTAGCCTGCTCCTGAACCCACAGAGCACAAACGCCCACCCAGCCCCCAGAAAAACGTCGGCGCCACCCCGACCCACAGCTTCCATTTACACTCGGAGCAGCCTCAGCAGCTCAGCTTGCGGCCAGCCACGACTGCAGGCGTTTGACACGAGCGCGCATCCCTTAGCAAACGACGACATTCCCATTTCGAACACCTCAGCCACGGCAACGCACCGCAGGTCCACAGCCGCGCTGCGACCCCGGGCTGCAGACCTGCCCAGCAAACACCCGTTTGCCCGCTCCTTTCTTCAGATTATTCACAGTACTTAAACAAAACGTCTATCACACACGCCTGCAGCCGGGGAAGGGCGGGCGCCGCGGGCCCGAGCTGCCCCCGCCCCGCTCTCCGGGCCACGCCAGCCCGGGGACGGCTGCACGCCTGCCCCCGCCGCCGCGCAGAGCGGGCCGGGCCGCTCTCACCTTCCGTCTGCTGGCCTTCCCTGCTGTTCACCGCAGGCACGGAGGAATAAGCCGCGCCGCCAACGAGAGGCGCCAGCACGACCCTCCCGCAGCACCGGGACCGCACGGCCCAGTAGCCCGCACCGGCCAGCGCCGCCCCACCGACAGGCGCCATCTTCGGGCCCTCCCTCCCCCCGACNTGCTGTTCACCGCAGGCACGGAGGAATAAGCCGCGCCGCCAACGAGAGGCGCCAGCACGACCCTCCCGCAGCACCGGGACCGCACGGCCCAGTAGCCCGCACCGGCCAGCGCCGCCCCACTGACGGGCGCCATCTTCGGGCCCTCCCTCCCCCCGAANGCACCGGCCAGCGCCGCCCCACCGACAGGCGCCATCTTCGGGCCCTCCCTCCCCCCGACCCAGCCTCCCGGCAGGACGGAGGCCGGCTCGGGCCAAGCCAGTTGGGAAGGCAAAGCGTAGCGGTTCCCCGCCCACAAGCGGAAGGGGAGCGGGGAGCGGCGCGGAGCCGGCTGGGGCTGCCGGGGCGGGACAAACCCCCGGCAGGGATCATCCTGTCCCGGGGAGGGGGCCTGGGTCCGTGCTTACACAGTGCGCTCCGTCAGCCTCGTGCTGCCGCCACTGTAGGCCTTGTAACTTCTGCGTGGGCCGCGGGAGAGCAGCTGGCCGCCGGGCCGGCTTGGCAGGTAGCTGCGTACCCTTCTGCCTGTACTAAAGCCGAGTCAGCCTGGGTTAATGTGATTGCTTGGACCACAATAGGAAGACATTTGGCCAGCCTATGTGTGATCTCGCTCTTTAAATCTATGCAGAATAGATTATGAATACTGAAGCTTGACTTTCTGGTCATGTTGCACCTGTGCACTGCGTGTTACATCTCTAGAAGCAGTCATGAATTTAGAACTGCTAGAGAAAGTAATAGACAGTTGTCTTAAAAAAAAAAAATTACAGGAGAGGGAAGTAGGAAATAGGAGATTTCTTGGGGAGGATACGCTCCCTTTTGGGAACAAGGTGTATCATTTCAGAAGAATTGCCACCTCGGACTCCAGATTAGTACAGAAAGATAAGGTATCGTAGACATCTTACATTGAGAATTTTAAGTCTAGTTTATTTCTCTTTAAGTGATCACATTGCTAATTTACACTGGAATTTCCTTAAGAAGATTACCAGGGCCATGCTAATCAGTTAAAGGTGGTATGAACAAGCTGACAGAAAAAAGCTTTATGGAATTTTTAACTGAAATTCTTAAATGTCTTAACTGACTTTTTAAACTTATACATGTAAATGTAAGAACATACAACAGCACTTATTCTTAAAGGATCATTGCCATCTTTCCAAACTCTCTCTTCAGTTATGACACACAGCTATGTAAGAATCCTCTCCTGAAGCAATAGTTACATTTGATCGATCTTTTCAAATATACTTATCATAAGCACCCACTTTCAATGGTATTCTGTTACAACCTCAGTACCAATAACAGTACCCTTCTCCTCCAATACGTCACTAACGATTTAAACAAACCCAATAAAACAATGCTAGGACACTCAATATAATTGAAGATAGGAATCAAGTAACAATTGAGGTTCACTGCACAAGAATTTATATTGTCTCTTATTATTTGAAGGCTCTCCATGACTGCTATTGGATACCTTTTCATCAATTAGAATAGGTACGATATTTCAAGTAGTAACTTTGTCTCCCTTTTATGCAACATAAGCATATCAACAGATAATTTGCCCTATACGGCAGCAGTTTATTTTTGTTCATACAATTTATTTAGTGTTTTTATTGCCATTTATCCAGGTGTTAAAAATATTATGGGTTTCTACAAAGGCATACTATAATTAAAGAATTCTGCTGACCTAGTAAAGAGCACTAAACTTAAAGACCATGCACACCTTAAACTGCATGCTAAGCCGTTCTCTGTTGTTGTCACAGTTTAAAACTGGGCTGGCTATTAAATCAACAACAGATGCTCTCTGTTAACTCCCTCCCTCCTCAAAAGGGAAGAAAAAGAGAAAAGGGAAGGAGACTTACAGGTTAGAAAAGTTAAAACAGCTTTAATAATAAGGTATTATAATAATAGGAAGAATAACAATGAAGTACATACAAAACCAGTATCAAGCTCTCCCCTCCCTGATGATGAGTTCATCACCTGGACTCTGCAGGGCATGCNTAATCAGTTAAAGGTGGTATGAACAAGCTGACAGAAAAAAGCTTTATGGAATTTTTAACTGAAATTCTTAAATGTCTTAACTGACTTTTTAAACTTATACATGTAAATGTAAGAACATACAACAGCACTTATTCTTAAAGGATCATTGCCATCTTTCCAAACTCTCTCTTCAGTTATGACACACAGCTATGTAAGAATCCTCTCCTGAAGCAATAGTTACATTTGATCGATCTTTTCAAATATACTTATCATAAGCACCCACTTTCAATGGTATTCTGTTACAACCTCAGTACCAATAACAGTACCCTTCTCCTCCAATACGTCACTAACGATTTAAACAAACCCAATAAAACAATGCTAGGACACTCAATATAATTGAAGATAGGAATCAAGTAACAATTGAGGTTCACTGCACAAGAATTTATATTGTCTCTTATTATTTGAAGGCTCTCCATGACTGCTATTGGATACCTTTTCATCAATTAGAATAGGTACGATATTTCAAGTAGTAACTTTGTCTCCCTTTTATGCAACATAAGCATATCAACAGATAATTTGCCCTATACGGCAGCAGTTTATTTTTGTTCATACAATTTATTTAGTGTTTTTATTGCCATTTATCCAGGTGTTAAAAATATTATGGGTTTCTACAAAGGCATACTATAATTAAAGAATTCTGCTGACCTAGTAAAGAGCACTAAACTTAAAGACCATGCACACCTTAAACTGCATGCTAAGCCGTTCTCTGTTGTTGTCACAGTTTAAAACTGGGCTGGCTATTAAATCAACAACAGATGCTCTCTGTTAACTCCCTCCCTCCTCAAAAGGGAAGAAAAAGAGAAAAGGGAAGGAGACTTACAGGTTAGAAAAGTTAAAACAGCTTTAATAATAAGGTATTATAATAATAGGAAGAATAACAATGAAGTACATACAAAAACAGTATCAAGCTCTCCCCTCCCTGATGATGAGTTCATCACCTGGACTCTGCAGGGCATGCCCCAAGAATATCCCAGACTGACCTCAGCAGCAAGCAGGAACTGGATTCAGGAACACACAGATCAGGATTGAAGGCACAATAATCAGGTAGAACCCTCTTCCAACACCTGAGCAAGGAACTGCACAGAGCTGTAGAGCAATATCCTGCCACATCACTAGGACCTCACTGACAGCCCCATGCTGGGCTGAAATAGGCTCCTGGGCCTTGGGTGTGGGTGGAAGCACCAGGTGAGGCTGTTTAGGGCCGTTAAAGCCCATCAGTGCCCTCAGGCCCCAGGCCATAAAAAGAGTGACTCTTGTGATCCTGAGCTTTGTACTGAGCATGATGTGTATGGGATAGAATATTGTATTTAGTCAAACCAGGACAATTATCCAGGTAGAATAACATGAGAGCAGCATAATTTGGTTTCAGCATTTTAAAAAATAACTCTCATGGAATACATTATACTTATTACTTAATTTACAATAGTGTTTAAAATAGTAAACAGGACCAGGATGCTGTGATGCTGGTTTTATTTCAATAAACAGAATTTTCTTAATCAGTACATAATGCCAAGTTAGAAAATGCACTCTCATGATACAAACTTCTCCTTATTCTCAATATTTAAATTTAATAATTCCCTTCTTTCCCCAGGCCTATGGAAATGACAGTATAATTAGCAAGGTTGCATACTCTGTCACATTTGTTTCATCACGGTGCATGATTATTGCTGTGCCCAGTGAGGTCAAGACCAATGATGCCTGAAGCCATGACATCCCAGAGTTATTTCCTTTCAGCTATGGATCTCTCAAACTCTTGAGTATCAAATCTCATTTTGCTGGGCCCAATGCTGTCTTTACCATACAACCATTAACCAAAGAGATCACAGCTCTGTGCAAATGGGAGTGCAGTATGCTTCTGTAGCACATACAGCCCACAATGGCATTGGCACGGTGTCTGTCTAATACAGATCAGTGCACTCAAAACTCGGTGAAACTACGGTGCAGAAGTCATGGAACTGAATACTTTTCACGGTTCCTTCCTACAGAGGAAAACTTACTCCATTGTTAGCTCTTCCCCCTGATTCTCCAGCTTTTATCTTTCCCCTCCTTGTAGTAGAAGACAACATAAAGTATCAACAGGATACCAAGCTAAGAGACTGAGGCACAGAATATATATTCTTCGTAGGAAAGTTAAATTCATCCTGAAAGATTGTGAAACGATAGTTAAGCCACAGAAGTCATTTGCTTATCTGAGATTTTTCACACAATAAAAAAAGATAAGCTGAACACATGACATCCTTGCTGAAAGTGAAGCAGAGACAAATGAAAATGTGTGCATTTACTAAGAGATGAGCATTTGACTGCTGCTGACCAAGCAGAACTGATAAAAATGAGAGAAAACCTCAGAAATAAAGGTTCCAAAAATTCCAGTGTTTTGTATGAGAGCAAATGGGTGGATAGATTCATTCCCACCACCATGTTCCTTCTTTCAAGTATAAGGAATATCGGATCTTACCTAGAAATAATGTGCTGGTCTAAGGATAATTAATATCTAAGGTCTTCAAGGTAATTAATAACTAAGATCTTTCGTGAAATAAGGACAGTGTTGACTTAGATGTTTTACTTCACTGGCGACATACAAGAGAAATTGCACAAAAGCAAAGGCTTAACAATGAATAAAAATAATTCTTTCTGTTGCTTCTCTCTCCTCATCTTGAACCATATAGCAATTATAAATTTGGTGAGATAAGGACATAAAATACATAACCTTTGGAGGCATTCACTCTTCTCACATCTTCATAATGTAAGGATTTGTCTGCTGTTCATAACCAAAGACCTCTAAAGTCTGCTTCAGAAATGTTCCCTTAAAAGACAAGTTGTTCATAATACTAGTCCAGAGGGAGACAGGTGACATTTTTTTCCTGGGTTTAATCTCAGTGAATGAAAAGCTTAACTCTTTCTATCTGTTCTGCTTGGACAAAGACCTTGTAATGCATTGTGCGCTGCTATCATAGGTGGCCCAGCTACCCTGTGAATGGATTTATTGTTATGAAATTGGGTTGAAAGCTAAGTGGAACAGGCAGTTGCCTGTTGTGGCAGGTTGTGGGGGGCAAGTGGCAAACTGCCTAGTACTGCCTGCACAGATGGGAAGTCTCACCCGGTCTGAACAGCTCATGTGCATCTTCTGCCTGACTGCTTTAACAAAGTGATGATTTCACATGTAGCCCTGAATGAGCATCAGATAGCACCCATTTAAAGAAAAAGTTTTCAGAAATTCCATTACAGTGTTTAGTTGTCCTGGTTTGACCAAACGCACTATTCCATCCCATACACATCATGCTCAGTGTAAAGCTGAGAGGTCACAAGGGTCACTCCCTCTCCTTTTGTGGCCAGGGGCCTGAGGGCACTGATGGGCTTTAATGGCCCTAAACAGCCTCACCTGGTGCTTCCACCCACACCCAAGGCCCAGGAGCCTATTTCAGCCCAGCATGGGGCTGTCAGTGAGGTTCTGGTGATGTGGCAGAATACTGCTCTGCAGCCCTGCTTAGCTCCTTGCTGAAGTGTCGGAAGAGGGCTCTGCCTGATTATTCTGCCTTCAATCCTGATCTGTGTATTCTTGAATCCAGCTCCTGCCTACTGCTGAGGACAGTCTGAGATTTTCTTGGGGCGTGCCTCACAGTGTCCAGGTGACGTATTGTCAGCAAGGTGGGAGCTTGATATTGGTTTTGTATATATCTCATTATTACTCTTTCTGTTACTATTATTATTGTAGCTAGATAAAAGCTGGTTTAATTTTTTCAAACCATAAGTCTCCCTTTNTTCAATCCTGATCTGTGTATTCTTGAATCCAGCTCCTGCCTACTGCTGAGGACAGTCTGAGATTTTCTTGGGGCGTGCCTCACAGTGTCCAGGTGACGTATTGTCAGCAAGGTGGGAGCTTGATATTGGTTTTGTATATATCTCATTATTATTCTTTCTGTTACTATTATTATTGTAGCTAGATTAAAGCTGGCTTAATTTTTTCAAACCGTAAGTCTCCCTTTTCTCTTTCCTACTTTTTGAGGAGGGAGGGGGTTAACAAAGAGCATCTGTTGTCTGTTGAATAGCTAGCACAGCTTTGAACTGGGACATTAGTGTTCATAAATTGTGCTGTATTTAGAAATAACACATCACACAAAACGTTTAAGCATTTTAAAGGCTCAACATTTGGGAGCACTGTTCTCCTTTACTTATAATGCTGTTGCCTGTGCTGTCTCATGCTGTCCTTGTAACCTGTTCACATGCACATTTCTTTGCATCACAGATGCTTCCGGTAGTGACATTCAACATCTGACAGATGCATTAGCTTTATATAAGGACGCAGTAGACTGTAGCTCTTTAATGATGTAAATGACTGATTTGAGAGTAAACAGAAATAAGGATAGGGTATAAAATAAGTGTTAGTCCAGATGCTGGCCCAGTTTCCTGAGCAATCTAATCTAAAGAACCATTCTCAAAACAGGAGTTCCCTTTTTTTGCCGGGACTAACTGAAGAAAACAATGCACGTGCACCTTGCTCGCTTGCGGGCTGTTCAGCGTTTGGGAGCGTGACCTGGGAGCCGTTCTGCACGCCAGACGCTCTGTGCCCCTCTGGGGGAGTTTGGCACGGCGAAGGTCGTGGTCGCTGGGCGGGGCCCCGGGCACTCTCCAGGGTGCTGAGCCCGGTGCGCGGGGCGTCGGAGCCTGCTGTCAACGTACAGACCCTTGCGCTGTCCCCCTCTTGGCAGTCCTACAGGCTGAGGACAGCCGCAGGAACTCCGGTTGTGGGCAATCCCATTGCGGGCATACAGTGCTCTTGTTATTTCCGGATCGAAAACTGCATCCGTCAAAGGAAGGCACTCTTTTTGTCCACGGATACTTTACATTGATAACCTTCTTGCTCTTCCCTCTGGGTTGTGCCTTCGCCAGGTTGCCCAGTGCTTATAGCACGAAACGTTTAATAGCATTATTGTACCTGCCACTGCAAGCAGCACTTCTTCCCTCTTCACTGCACGAAACACCAGAGTTTGCCTGGATATGGTGGATGGTTGGGGTGAGGGGAAAAGATGAATGCAACAGAACAAGCAAAAACATTACGTAGTTGGTTTCAGTTTGAGATTGCTGTATGTCTGTTGCCAGCACTTTTTATTTTAAAAGAGCTAGCTGTTCTTCCCTGTCTTTACTGTCAAAGGTTGCTGAACAGCTTTCGAACCAAACAGCTGAAACCAGAATTAGATACTTCCAAGAGAAAATTTCTGTCTGTATGCTTTCAATTTTGATGAAATTTCAAAAAACGAAAAGGTTCGGTTTGGTAGGGATGGACAAACTGATCTGGAAGTTGCTACTAGTTCTCCCTGCAATCGTCATGTGAATTAATTAGTATTTCCAATAGGTGAACAGAATTTGCTTAATTAGAGTCAGCATAACAACTGTGATTTAAAGTATAAGATCTAGCTTAGTTTATAGGAGACTGATATTTTCTTTACATCACAGCTGCTACTAATTTCAGACATTTCTTGAAGAACTTGCTTTCTCTGTCCAGTAACATTTTAGTTTGAAGAGATAAAAAAAAAATCCACATAACTGAAGGAATCAATCTTAATTTCCTACAGCAATTCTATTACGGAAATGAGAGATTTACAGAATTGTTAGATGCTACTCTGGGTCAAGCAGTCAGCCAAAAAAAAAAAAGCCAATCTATATTCACAAATAAGAAAGCNCTGTCCAGTAACATTTTAGTTTGAAGAGATAAAAAAAAAATCCACATAACTGAAGGAATCAATCTTAATTTCCTACAGCAATTCTATTACGGAAATGAGAGATTTACAGAATTGTTAGATGCTACTCTGGGTCAAGCAGTCAGCCTTGTAGACAATCTATATTCACAATAGAATAGCGGAACATAAATTTAGCATTTTAGCTCATCCCCATGCAATAAAATGCTACAATTTTACTTGTCGAGCTTTTGGAAGTGAAACAGTGTCACAATCTGCTACCCAATATCACAGTACAGAAGTCTAGATAGTCTTAATTCATATTCAGCATGTCCTCATGAAGAGGAATAGTGGTATTCCTGGTGCACACATTGCAAAATGGTCTACAGACAACTGAACTCTCTCTCATATTTGCAAGAAAGTTATTATCAGATCTTCAGTCTGCAGTTCAGAAATGAAATTCACACAACATTGTGAAAAAGATTCTGTAGCTAAGCCAGAATGGTATATGGCACTTTTGGGCCTAAATTTTAGGCACCCAGTTCTGGAAGTGGAACTCACAAATGTTAAGAGCACTGTATGCAGAAAGTGTAGGTCCTGAGAATGGAATTTGTAATGAACAGAGGAGCATGGGAGTGTTTCTCAAGTCTCATCTATTACCTGGCATTCAAAATTTTTTCTAGAATTGGGCTTCTTGCATGACTCCTTAATGCTTTTCTTCTAAAATACAACCCCCAGAGGAGACAGTGATGGTGATACCAATGGAAAATGTTTTTGGTCTTGTGTTTAGGATAGTTTCCTGAGAAGTGTCTCCTTGTCGAGAAGGGGTTCAAATCCACATCTTAAAACCAAACATTTTGCTGTGCCCTCCCCATTGTGGCCTTTTGATTATAGGTTATAATGCTTGCTGTGCCTAGTGCTAAATATAGTGCTGGCAGTGTGGGGCAGATATGCTTGGAGCATGTGGGCTGCATCATACACATCCAGATTAAGTATGAGATGAGAAGTGAGACCAGCCAGGAAAGTCACAGTTTCATATGCATGCAGTTCAGGGCATTGCATGCTGATATAATTTTACTGGTGAAAACTTCAGCAGTTAGACATTCCTGAAACCATGTGTTTCCATTTCACCCAAGTCATAAATTAGTTAGGTGATTAATTGCCTTTTGAGAATTTGACCCAAAGATGTGATATACTGTATTCGAGGGGGGATGAAAGAATGAGTTCATGTCTTCCACAATTTAGTCTAATAAAATCTTAACACTAAATCGTTTTCTTTGCTTTGATCAAGAAATAGGAGCTAGATGCACTGGGTTCTATTTCTTCAGTGGTTTCAGACCTGCTGCTATTATGTTGTGTTTCTGCATTTGCAGTAAAGCCGGATATTACTTTTCCCTCAAAGTAAACTGTTTTTAAACATTAAAATAGCCAAGATAATTATTGTTAATTTTTTAAAAATGTTTTTATCTTACATACTTTGGCTAGCTTTTGGAGCTTGAATGGATATATTCAGGAGAGGTCATAGGTGAGAACAGACAACAATTTTTGAATTTAGGAAATTACTATCTGGAAAAGTTAATGCAGAAGAGAAAGTCTTAATCGATGTAGAAAGCATTTCAAGGAAAAAGCATGAGCAAAATCCTGGAGAAGGATTTCTATGGTCCCTCTCAATGGTTCACATACAGCACTATCTGGAATGCTGCATTCAGTTCCACGCACAGTGTAAACTGAAAGTCACACAGCAACCAAGGACAGTGTTCTGGAGGGGTTGATTTTTACAGAAGTAAAAACATAAGATTGATCAGACTATAAGAAAAACACAGGAACTAAAACCTCTTTTTTTTTTTTTTCCCCCCCTGTGGCATGGAAATATAACCGGGAAACTAAGAAAGTAACATTCTGGGATAGGCTTTTCAAGGAACGAGAGGTCTAAGCCTTGTGAACAGTTATGATAAAAGTTGAAGACTATGTAAAATGGTAACATTGCCCTACCGCCAAAATAAAAGATGAAATGGTTACTTCTGTTTCATTCTTGGCCATGTGACTGTGGAACAGTGGGGAACAACTCATGTTCAGGGTGCTGGCGTTTCAGGCAGTAGTCTATTTTCTGTTACAAAAGGGAGAAAAGGAGAGAAACAGCAGTATTCACTTTCTCCTTCCTGATTAGAAAGCTCAATAATAAAATGAGGAATTTGATGCTGGAATGGTTATGTTTGGGATTTTCTTCCTCCCACATTAGTTAAAAAAAAAAAGAGCCGNAGGCAGTAGTCTATTTTCTGTTACAAAAGGGAGAAAAGGAGAGAAACAGCAGTATTCACTTTCTCCTTCCTGATTAGAAAGCTCAATAATAAAATGAGGAATTTGATGCTGGAATGGTTATGTTTGGGATTTTCTTCCTCCCACATTAGTTAAAAAAAAAAGAGCCGTAGTTCAGAAAGGCAACAACAATAGAGAACTCTGATTTTTCCATTACTTAATGTAACATAATGAAGTGCTGCTTTGGGTTTTGCCAAAACTTTGATTGGAAAAAAAACAAACAACTGAAGCTGCCTGTTTAGACTTTGCTCTATTTGAAAGCCTGCTGCAGAGCCACCAGCTAGCTACAAGCAACACCTAATTCAAATTTTTAAAAGATGTGAAGTAAGGGAATGCCAGTCTTAACCCATTGCAATTAAGTGTATCCACATAAGAAAAGGACTGGGAGGGAAAGGACGATGATACTTAGGAAAATTAAGCTTTTGCTTATGCTTGCTGGTTTTGACAACAGGAAGAAGCAGAAGTAACTCCTCTCTGAAATCGTCAAAACTGTTCCCCTGTTCTTTCTCTGCCTTTCCCCAGGGCAGCCATATAAGGCAGATAAACGGGAGGGACCCTGTGTTACTCAGGGTGGGACTGGATAAGCTGGGGGCAGAGCCAGGCAGCAGCTCCTCTCCCGGCACCTATCCAGGGAGCCTGCTGTATGGAGCTGCGGGAGCAGCAGAGAGGAGGAGTGGAAGGACGTGCGACAACAGAAAGTAGGTACTGTTTGCCAGCTGGTTTCAGGGTTTTTTATGCTTTATGTCTGACTGTGTGGGATCCCCTGTTTTGATTAAGCAGGCTAGCAGGTGTGTTTCAGGTAGCTTTGTTTGCAGCTACTGGGTAGACAGCCTTTGCTATGAGCACATGTCTATGTAGCCTCAACACCCTAAAACGAATGATACAGAGGGAGTGTACTTTGGTGTTTCTTGTGTTCTTGTTGTACGTTGGCTTGGATGCAGGGCTTTGTGTTTTAACTTCAATGTTTGGTCCCTACAGCTTTTCAGTGTTAAGAGAACTGATGAGGGAAAACAAGTGTTTTATCTATGTGCTCTAGGAGTGATGCAGAAATGCATCAGTCCGCCTTACCGTGACCACTGTTAAGAAATGAGCACATTGTAACAGGTCCACTACTCCATGTAAATATTTAGAGGCCTTAGAGGGCTCTGTTCAGATGTACTGCAATGGTAGTTCATCCACTACACATGAGGATCTTCAAGCAACAACAACAAAAAAGCTTCATTTAAAAAGAGAGGGTGAAGGATGAAATTCTCTCTCTAAATCACTCTATTCTGCTGAGGCTAAAGTAACTAAGGATGTGGGCATGAGTCTCTTCTGACAGAGGAGCAGTCAGCTGCAGCTCCTAGGTGTGTGGACATTATATTGCAGATAACACAATACATTGAAATATGACGTTACAGATGTAATTTTGACATCAACATCATCAGTGCTTTAAAGTTAAAGTCACATCTCATGATACCTTTAATATTCTCATATTTTCATAATCTCATATTTTTGTTTTAGCTAAGCATTTTTAATAAAGATTTTCATGACTGTAAGAAATGAGGCAGTACAAAAAATGGCACTTCAGAAGGAGAGCTGCTCTCAGTCTTGGAAAATTATTAATCTTGCTTCTAGAATCTATGTATTAGCAGCAATGTAAGTCTGCCCCATAAAATATATACTAATCTGTAAGACCCTTATTTTCTATTTTATTTTCTCTACGTACTTGCTTGAGAGTTACAAAGTTAGCAGCAGACATTAACTGGCTTGAAGAAAATCAAGAATCAGCCCAGGAGTCTTATGTTTTCCCTTGTAACAATATTAACCTCCCAGTGACAGTTACTGTTAACGGCATCTTCCATTTTACAATTGAGAAAAATTGTTCCTGAGTACTGTGGACTGCAAGATCAGATCCCATGACTGAAATAATTTATTCAAGTCTTATAATCTTCCTGTAATATTGACATGCTAGACGATAAGATCTCTTGAGGTGTAGGTGTTCTAGTTCAAAACCTCAGTCGAGCGTGTTTCGGGCAGCGGCAAGTTTATACACTCCAGGAAATTTTCACAGGTCCACCTCTAATTAGGATGCTTCAGGAACTGCTCAGCTTAAAGTAACATCATAGGATCATCCCTTAAGAAAACTCTGCTGCTGGACTATTTAAATAGTTTTAAGACTCCTTCTTAACAAATGTAACTTTAAGTCTTAGTATTCTGTCTTCCTCCAGAAGTCTTAACCTCTTTCCTTTCCCAGCCTCCTGTTACTTCTGGCGTCTAGCACGTGTCATTGTCTAATATGTTCTTCTGATTTAATTTGAGGGGCTGTGAATGACAGCAGGTGACAGAGGCTGACAGCTCACACTTGTGTCATAGAAGCTCCCTGATAAACAGCCGAAAGTCATCTTATCAGCTGCTGGAGAACACCCTGGGCGGGGAGGACATACAATACCTTCTATATTATTTTAAATATTGATCAGGGTTAGTAATACCTGTGTGTTGTTACAGAATGTCCTGTGATAGCAGAGAAACTGCTGGGCACCTGATGTATGACTTCTGTGGACAGGTTCAAGGCTCCACTTCGCAGCTTACCAGTCTGAATGGAAATAGGGAATCTGCAGCATTGCTGGAAGTCAGGGGGAACCTAAGCAGTATGCAGTATTCTTCTGTGGCTCTGGATCCAGAAACTCTGGCGAATAACGGATCCGGGATTCCCTGCAACCCTGAGGAAGGCACAAAGGCTGCAGCCTTGACAGAAGGTGAAGTCCGAGGGGCCTGTACAATGAAGCGTTTCCATAGCCGTTATTTAACTAAAACTAGTACGCAGGGAGTCGTCTACAACTTCCTGGAGAGGCCCAGTGGATGGAAGTGTTTTATCTATCATTTTACTGTGTAAGTACCTACATTTTCACGTAATCTTTGGTGTGAGAAAAATTTGAAGCCATTCACTTCTTCAGCCAGAAATCATAGTACTTGAGCTCTCAGGCTGAAAACCTGTTGCATGAGTAATCCCATTGAAACCAATGCAAAAGCCAGTTTCTCAAAGGCTCAGCCGCTATATCCATTAACATCTCGAGAGGAGTACTTTTTATTCTTCACTTGATATTTGTCTTCAAAGACGAACTACTGTATATTTGATATTTCTGAGGTGAGGTCCTGTATGCTTGTGGCAGGTTTTATTGCTGCCTTAGCTGCTTTACATTGTTGTAGCTTCAAATGCTGCAGTTTTTAGCATGACATGTGGAAGGTTCAGCTGTGACCAGATACATCACATTTTTATAAGTCCGTTTTGCTCAAGTTAAAGTGCCAAAACAAGTAATTTGTTGGACAAACATATAACATTACTAATTTGAATTAATTTACAGTTGTGAACAGATACTGAGTACAAATTTGGCAAAAAGTTTTTCATTATGCCATGTATGTAATACATGCAAGGAGGAAATTAAGGCTTCCATTTACCCTTGTAAAACAGTGGTTAATATATTAATACAATAGTTACTGTTTTCTCTGAGCTGCTTATGGTATCTGTCAAGTTTAGCAAGACCTCAATTACTGTTTTGAATGCTGCAGAACAGAAT
>VZSC01016187.1:18611-51082 GCA_013398225.1 Steatornis caripensis | reverse complement strand
TTTGAATGCTGCATAACAGAATGATAATTTGTAATCTTAGCTGTAGAAAGGGTCCAGTTGTGCTCTCACTGAGGCAAGAGGAAGTTTTACTGGCTACAGGGAATGCAAACTGAGCCCAAAGTCCTTGATTTATTATAGAATCAGCATATATCCTAAAAAAAAAATAATGCAGACTATTGAAATTATTCTGTTTGTCTCAGATAAACTTTTCTATGAGCAGACTGCATTTTGGAAAAACCATTATCAGTTACTGCAGTCAGGAACTGC
The DNA here is from genome assembly GCA_013398225.1 of Steatornis caripensis. Classification (NCBI taxonomy): domain Eukaryota; kingdom Metazoa; phylum Chordata; class Aves; order Caprimulgiformes; family Steatornithidae; genus Steatornis; species Steatornis caripensis. The sequence goes on along the minus strand of VZSC01016187.1, from coordinate 50,815 downwards.
CCAGAGAAATATATGGTAATTATAAGAATTAATCATAATGCTTCTATTTGGCATAAAATAGGAGGCCTTATTAATACTGGCTTCCTTTCACCACTCAAAATCATGTATGGATATTTTAAAAAGGATTTTTCGACTCATGAAATTTTGCCAAGTGAAAGGATAGGGCCTCTTTCAAGGACTATGCTTATAGTATATAATCATTCCTAAGACTTAAATAGATGTAATTTGTGTTGATTTAAATATATGAATAGTCATGATTTAAGCCTATTTAAGGTTAGAACTTATTAATCCTGCTAAAATGCATCTGTTTCATCTGTGTTGCTTTTATCTCAGAGTAAGGTTGACATATAATACGTACTTATATTCTGCAGTTGGCATTAAAATAAAATAAACTGTTCCCCCCCACCCATACTAGAAAACTGGAGATAAAATTGGTATTACTAACAGTAAACTCTTCTTTTTTTAACAGTATGTGGATTCCTAACTTAAATCAAAGAATACGTAAATTGACTTCTTTTAAAAGCTTTTTCCTTGAGATTGCTTGAAAGGAAACTTTTTAAACATAGTTTTTGGCCAGAATTTTGTCTTAAGTATATTTGTCCTAATAATTATCCCAATAACTACATGGTGTGTTCATTTATGTAATGAGTTTCTGTTTTGGAAAGAACATACTATGCAACATTAAATATCATTAAAGTTAAACATTGTCAAAGCAATAAAGTGCTAATCTTAAATGGAATTAATTTTATAATAAGAACAACGTGTAATTTATTTTTTTAACGTTTCCCATGTTATATCTATGGTTTTGGGGTAACTTATGTACAGTTGATCGGATTATGATGTTTTTCATAACAAATCCAGTCTTCCAAGTATGTAGGTGATATTTGTGTAGCCTGGAGGAGCTGGATGTGCAGCATCCCTTCATTGTCCTTTTAGTCCTTTATATGCTGCAAAGACTACATAACTCATGTACAAACTCGTGGGAAGTTTCTGTCCAAGAGGGACTGGAGTCTCTTCTGATCTGGAGCCAGTTCTGCTAGAAGGAACCCAACTTTCCAGAAACAGGCAAGGTGAGGGAAAAGCAACTACTCCAGGGGGTGACCTTCCTCTTGCATTCTGGAATTACCCAAGTAATCTCATCTCCTGTAACATTTGTAGTGTGCCTGATACTTCAAGTTTCTTTTAAAGGGGTAAACTCATGCTTCTTGAGGAACTTTATAATGTGTGTTAGAAAAGGGAAAATTGTTTTGCCTAATTAAATCTGGAATTTGTGTTATTTTAGTGGAGTTATTCTAGGCTGAAATTATGGTTTCAAAAGAAAATGTTTGAAGGTGTGAGTGGGTTTGCTTGAGAATTACCCCTCCCGGTCCTGGAAACCTCCTCACTTAGGAAATTTTGTCAGCTTCACTGGAAGACTGGAAGTACTATGAAATACTTAACTTCTGAAATCCCCAAGAACAGAGTAGAGGATCTCACTGACAAGATAGGAAGAGGTGATGGCTTGAGAAGCAGCTGTGACATGCAATAGCAATATATTGATCCTAACCAACCAATTCTTGTGGCTATGTGAGAGCCTTAAGGTATTGGATATCAATATATGTTATAGTCCAGCTGTTTGCCATATGGTCCTCAGTCCAGAAAACAAAGCATGTAAATGGCTTGAATTTGATTTCTAAACTCAGCTATGCACTAGTTTAAATCACATCCAAATGTCAAGATAGTAAAGTATAACCCTCATATTTTATCTTTTGAATGAAAAGTACGATATGTGTTGGTGATGAGTTATGTATGGTAATGAAGTTAGTTGGCAAATCCACACATTTAAATAATTTAATTGTAAGTGGAGCCTTATTCATGTGATGAATTTATGTTTCTGAAACATAGATACATTTAATTACAACTGGAATGGCTCAATTATAGTCCAGAATATTGTGTTCATTTGGCTCAAATATTGTGTTCGCATACATGTGAACTGAGTGGGAAGGGGTGAAGCCTGACAGTTTTCCTGATAATAAGATTATTGACCCTTGTTTGGACACCAGGTAGCAATGATCATAAACCAAAACCAGAAACCAATGTGGGTGCTTAAAGTGCTAGAATGTATTTGTCATGGGGAATGTTACACTGTCAAGTCCTTGCAGGTCACCTTGGCCATAGACAGAGGGCGGAGAAGATAGTCTGGCCTTTTGGCCATGTTTGTAGAGGCAAAGAACCAGAAGCAGGAAGGTGTGACTTAAGCCTATTGGAAGAAGAGGATCACTGTATGTGCACTCACACACTGAAGTGGTGACTGCTAATAGAACAGTATGGTTTCAATTGTGTTCAAGAAGAGGTAACTGCTTGCTGTCGTGTGTTATTTTGTTCTGTGAGCAATAGAGGCCACCTTGTGTCAGCCTTTGGCTATGTATGCATCACAGTGCAGCCCTGCGCTGCACAGCTGCACCCACTCAGGTCCCAGGAAAAAAAAACAACCAAGTTTGCACTGAGGCTAACAGGCCTTACATCTCGGCAGGCAAGGTGGATCCATAGTACCTTTTCCCCTCAGATACACCCTGTTGTTTTTACTCACTGCCGTCCAACTACTTGTCTTTTCCATTTCTCTGGAACATCCAACGACTTCTAATTTTGGTATTTTCAGCTGCTGTTGGCTGGGTAGCTGAATTTTTTTGTTAAAAGCCAGAAGCTTAGAGGGAACTTGGGTGGGTAGCACTTGGACTAAGAAGCAAGGAAGCAGAACAAGTGGCTACACTGAGTCAGGTGAAACAGGGACTGAGGAGAACCTGGGACCAAGAGAAAAAAGGCTTGATTGGATTGTCATAGAAACTGAGACTTGTGCCAGTGATGCTGGAACTGAAGGAAAAACTATACAAGAAGAACTAGCTCAAGAACAAAGAGAAGCAGACTTAAGTGGGAAAGACAAAGAACAAAGAACTAGCAGCTTTTGGAGATCAGAAGGCTGGACAGGCACAAGAAGCTGGAACAGCAGGACAGCTGATAATGGTCAAGAAGCTCAGAGAGCCACTGGGAGGAAGAAGGGGTAGGAAGCTAGGGGAAAGAGGGAGCATGGAATTCATGACGGGAGAAGGAACCTTTCACCCATAGGCAACTAGTTTGAATGTCATCCAAGTCAATAGTGAAGAAGAAGTAATGACTGTGGGGAGATACAAAAGGAGCTGTTGGTCCCAGTCCAGTTCTTAGCAAACGGATGTCAGCATCACCGCTGGAGTTAGCACAGCTGGAAAGCTTTCTGGCAGTCAGTAGAGAAACCACAGGCTGGTTGACAAGGGAGGCAAGTCTAAGGCAAGAGGGAGGCCCATGTGAGGGACTGTTAGATTGTGTTCTCAGGCCTGCCACTTTCTTGTCGTGTAACACTGTGAAACTTTAAGTGAGAACTTACAGCTGTTCCAAGTTACTTTGTGCTGGTTTGGCCACTTGTTAAGTAAGTGTTAAACCTTGTTCTCATTTAAAAGCTAGACCAATCTTTATATCCCATAACTTCCTATGGGATGAGGTGAGCCGATCTAACAGTCCATTGCTAACAAACCACCTCCAGTTCTGCTCTTCTCATTTGCCTTAGCCGTTCAGCTTACTCCTGCCAGCTCTAGTTGTCCTTGGATATCCTTGGATCACTGAGCCAGTTCAACTTACTATGCCAGCAGAAACCTAGTCCAGCAGGAAAAAGTTAATGGTCTTCTGTCAGGTTAGTAATACATGTTCAGCATCTTGAAGTACTGTCCACTATTGTTCTCTTAGTGCTCTTGGTGGATCATAATCACCTGTTAAAATTCATATAAAATTGTACAGAATAATTGCAAAGTAACACTGCAAATCATCTGGCAAGTACTGCGGACCACCAGGTTTGACTGCAAAACATTTGCAGAGTTTGCCTAGCAACAAAGTCTGTTCTCCCAGTTCCCTTATGATTTATGGGGAAACAGCTCCAAACGGTAACTTAGAGGGAATAATGGCTATTGCTCTGTATCATTCCTAGGCGATGTTGCCTGTCTCTCTGTTGACTGCATGGGAAAGATAAGGAGAATGTCCTCCTTACGGTATCTGGTTTCACAAAAGCTGGCATAATAGTTCACCAGTACCAAAAGGGGAAGGTTCACTCTCTCACATTCCCATCTTCTCTCCTGGCCACACATTTCTCTTATGTAATGTGTTCTGCTTCTGCCACTCACTGTAGCCCTCCTAAGCAAAGTCAACTCACTCTAATGGCAGAAATCTAGCCCAGCAAGAAAGTGGGTAGCTTTTGATACCTTAAGGAGTTAGGGCACCTCAGCAAATGGTCTGATGGTGCTGCAACCAGTACTAACCAGTGGGCCAAGCCTGAAATGGGATGAGGTAGAGCTCTCCTTTTTGCCACGGGAGAACTGTGGTGTTAGCTCAGTTGCATATGAAAACATGCCCTAAGTTTGTTTTGTTATTCCTCTCCTCCTTTGTACTGACTTCGACAGCTGCTTCATAGAGAGGCACACATACACGCTCCTGGCAGCTTGTTGAGAAGAACTCATCCAAGAAATTACTGCTGAGTAATTTAGAAGTGCATGATCCTTACAGGAGTATGGATTGTGTCAGTAATGTCACTAACTTATAACTTTGGGAGGACAGTACAGAAGATCAAGAGTGTGTTTGTAAAATGGGTGCTGACCAGCTAAGGGGTTTTTACTTTAGAAAAGGTTCTGTGTGCCGAAGTCTGTGTCACCATGAATAATACAGAAAGAAGATAATTCAGATTATTGGGACATATTAAAAACTACAACTTTCTCTTATTATTGTTTCTCTTCAAACTTTGTTTTTTTTTTTTACTTCCCTCAACTTCATGTAAAGAAATGACATAGTTCTGTTCTGTTAACGCAATGGAAGAAGTTATGAGCCACTATTATGGCTGATACTCCATTCTTGTTTGGCATACAACTGCTGCTGATGTAAAGAACATTGAAAGGTTAAAATGTAAGGGTGTAGTGATTCCTTCTAATGACTGTGGTGCACTTGCCTGCATATCTTGGTTCTTTGAGTGTAGCAGCTCTCAGTGAAATTAAATGTATATAGCAAGTAAGTTAGCATAGTGTTCTGCATCTGTTTTTATCTGTAAATGGAGCCTATAGCCATTATTTATAACTGTTTATCTCAAAGAGACTGTCAAATTCCCATTTCTGTCCTTTCCACAATTATCTCTAGAATGCAAGCAAATACTTTGCTTTTTCCAATGATGTGATTGTAATATGAGCAACAACTAAAGTTCAAAGTAATTATAAGCATATGACTGCTTTTGAGATTCTGGTTTTGACCTTGATGTCACAGCTTCGGTCTGGACATGATGTGCTTTCATAAGGGTAAATTAGGGCTTTTTATCATTATAATAATAATAATAATTATATTATTATTATCAAGTTCAAGATGTTTCTTTCCAGCATAAGAGTTATGTATTTGGATATTTTGTACAGAAATTGAACTGACAAGTTTTCCGGTTTAGAACTAGAGTAGCTACTTTCGTCTGTGTACTAGCTACAGAAAGGTACTCAGCTGATGCCTTGTCTATGATGATGAACTTCAGGTACCAAAAGATGAGTGATATTAAAGGGAAGAAACTCAAGAACTATTGATTTTATTAAAGTGCAATGTTGTTCTTACAGCTTAGGGCTGCATGTTCTACTGGATGATATGGTGGAATGTCTTAAGTTGCTAATGCAGCTGCACTAAGATTAAACAGAATTATCTTTAGGATTCACTAAAGTCCCAGGATTGGGCTGATCTAAAAATACATGGGGACAGTTGTAAATTTTTAGCCTCTTTTACTAAGGAAATGAGGTTTATGCAACCACACTGTCTGAGTGCGTCTGTCTGAAAGTTGCTTACCAAAAACTTTTGAGCCAGTTGGCAAATTTCAACTAATATTGACAGAGGATGAGACATGTCAGAGATATTAAGTTTCCTCACATTTTGTTAAAATAAGTATTTGGGTAGAGGAAATATAAATGAAAAAAGCCAAAGATGAAAACACTTCACTTTGTGCTCAATTAGGTTGTTTGGCACTAAAGAGTCTTTTCAAGAGAGAGATGTTACAAAAGTTCCTAAGGAAGAACTTTTATCTGAGCATACTTCACTTTAGACACAGAATAACCTAACCACAGGGCACAAAGCCACAGACTACGTTAAGTTTTATTTTCATTTTTTGAAATTATTAGTGAGTTTTTCCATCATTTATGTAAGAAATTCTATCCATCTTATTCTAGAAGCTCAATTTTGTAATAGACTGTGCAATGAATATGCATTAATGTACCCACAGGCTAATGTTGTTTCTATAGTGAAACCATTTGTTTCTATAGCGAGAACAAATATTGTAGTGTGGCATTGATATGGTGCTATTGATGGAATTTGGTTATGCTTTTGTGGAAAAACGCTCTGTTCTACAGAAACCAGCAAAAGAAAAATATATTCCTTCATGTTAACATTACAATTGCTCATTAACTTGTGGACTCCACATGGTATCACATTCAAGAAGAAAAGTGTTTCAGATGTCTTCATTATAATCGAGCTGGCATTAACTTATTACTGGATGTGTTTGCACAGCATCATAACATACATTTATTCTTTCCCTTTTTTGATACTGAACCTAAGAAACATTAATTAATGTGAGTACTACAAAAAGGTTGGTGTTATTTTGTAAACGGTAGTAATTTCCTGTCCCTGTGGAGATGTGTCATAGATCACATGCCGAAACCTACTGATTTTTTTGTCTCATAGTCAAGGTTGATGATATACGTATCAGAACACTGATCGTGACGTCATAATGATGAACTGTTTCTGCCAATGTTTAAAGAACTGATTAGGTCTCTTCTACAAAGTCTTAGTGATACAGAATAAAAATGGAAGCTTGATTCCTGTGCCCAGGGAAGGAGAGGACATCCAGACTTTCTGGTAATAAAGCATATGGAGATAAGAGCAAAAAAGCCAAACACAGCAGTACAGATGTTGGTGGAAGATACAGACACCCAATTGAATTGGGGAGCTTAAACCCTAGGAATTGCCTGGACATGTTCCTGAGCACCGTGCTCTAGGCAAACCTGCTTTAGCAGGGAGGTTGGGCTAGATGATCTCCAGCGGTCCCTTCCAACCCCTACCATTCTGTGATTCTGTGAATATCAGGGCACTGAAAAAAAGGTTCCTGTAAGATCAATGCTTCTGGTGATTGTAATGGATGCATGAATGTAATTTGTCAGTTCTGGACTACTGTCAGCTTAACTCAGAGAAAAGGCAAAATCCAAATTTTAGTGCTCTTTGAAGAACAGCAAATATGTTAGGCTGTTAAATGCTTTGAAAATGTGAAGTGCTCATTACTAACAGGAACTGTGGATGTTTTAAAAATAACATCTCTTTGGGCAGTTGATTCAGAAAGTTGGTTTGAAGTGGGATATCTTTTAGTATGATGTGTGGCTTATGCAGTGATTTGAACAGCATTGATATTAGCTATTGATTCAAACTGATTTGTGATAATTTATACATATGCAGGTGAAATGTCTCAAGAAAAATATAGTAGTGTGTGTTTGTAAATTATTTTTTACATTTTCTAGATATTATAGAAGTATTAGCTATTTACTTCTGATTGGAGCCAGCTGACAACTTCATGTTACATGCATTTGGGCTATCAGGCATTTCTGGATGCAACCTAGAATGAGCTGAAGAAAAACTGTAAACAGATATCTTCAGTATACCCATGTCATAGGTGGAATTTTCCTTTGGTTGAAGGCTTCAGATGCCTGATAATATTTTATTCTGAGGCAAAACAGAAAGTCAGATATGCCCAAACTCACTGCCAGGCAGGCTGCTCGTTAGTAGAGTCCAAAGCTAGGCAAGCTTCCATTAAAACCTGTATGGTCTCCTTCTCCAATTCTGCTGAAACCAACACATTCCCAGACTACTTTCTAATTTTAACATACTGGTATTTTCAAAAGAAAAATTGTTCCTTTACCAGAATTTCCAACCAACTCTAATTTGTGTATGATCACATATGTATAAGTGCAAGACCTTTTGACACAATATCAAGCCTCAAAAGCCTGGAAATAGATCTGTGGGAGAACTGAAGGGTTTCAAAACTTGCCTACAAAGGCACATGGACAACCTTCTCTTTATGACTTAGTCAGAAACTCCTTTGGATAACAAAAATATGTAAGCACCAGGAATGAGGTTTTCTTGAGACTAGCAGGAATGTTTTATGGAAGCACATGGCTGTTCAACATTAGACAGTATGATCCCATTTGGAAGAAAGTTGTTTCATAGTCTTTTATAGCATGAAAAAAATGGAAATGCTCTCCTTAATTTTCCTGCCACAAAATAACCACTTAAAATAAGAAGCAGCCCATTCTCTGGAGCCCCCCAAAGAACTTTCAGTTGGCTAAACTAATTTATTCCCCCTGACAACAGGCTGTCTTAAAGCTATCGGTCTCTGCTGGACAATGCTGTAGTCTATCAGCAAGCAAAAAGCTGAAGCTCCAATGGGTGTAGTTTCACATAGATTTACTTGGACATATTACCCTCAATCCAAAATTTTTCTTGTAGTTTAACTTCAACTGAAGCAACTCAATTTATTCTGTCCTAGTGTGTTAGTAGAACACAACATTTTGGCTTCACGTCTTGCTGGAGCAAACAGTAGGTAGGATAAAAAAAATTATCTAACAAATTTTTAAAAATAGGTTTTGGATATAACTTAAACTGGAGACATATACAAGCCTTTTGTGATTATCTAGCTGAAGGGCTTTCATGTAGTGAAGTAAGTCATTGCAACTCAGTTTTGAGGAAGGAGCACAGCAGGGGAAAGATATGTCTGGTTGTGTTAAAAACATCAGTGCCCCATGATCAAGGCATCTAAATACTACAGAGCGTAAGTTTCAATAGCTTTTCTATAATAATTTTTGTTGATTTTATTTCACTATAGAGCTCACATTTTTCTAAAAATGTTTTCTTCTCTCAAAACAGAACTTTGCAGAGTCAATTAAGTTTGGCAAGCCCAAAAGGCCACAGAGCTACTGTTTTGTATTTGGTTGCCAAGGAGTCTGTATCTGTCTTCGTCAAGAGATAACAAGCATCTCATATATCAACGCTTCAAACACACTTATCTGCAGTAGGTAGATAAACACAAAAAAACCACATGCACAGATAGTCTTTGCTAGAAACGGCATTATTTGATGCAAAACTTAAAAGGAGGAATGATTAATACTTCTTCTTTAGGAGCTTTCATTATGCTTGTCTTCCATGGAAAATGAGATTGTTATAGCATGACCTTGGAAGAGTTCACCCTTGATAAAGTACTTGACATCATTTTGCTCTCAGTGTTGTAGTTAACCTACTAGTTCCAAGTATTTGTAGGCTTCAGTAGAGCATGCTCATAGCTGATTAGTCTCTTAAACAGAATTTGTCCCTGGCTACAATAACAACAGAAACATGTTTACAGTTGCACTATCTACTCTCCAAAATGAAGCAATGTTTAGGAAGACTGGGGCACAGAGAGGTGCTCATTTGTAACATTTAACCCCAGCTGATTGACTGTCCAATGCACCAGTGCTGCCTATTTAAATTTGTTAACACATGAAGCAGATTTAAGGATGATGGTTTAAAAACATTGATGAAAAAGCAGTTGTATTTTGTTGTACACATGTGGCTTAAGGAATTTAGGAGAAATCAAGAAATACTAAATTTAGTGTACGTTAGCAAGACCTCTCTTGGGAAAGCATGGAACCTCCATCTTCTTTTGGTGTGAACTCCGCTAAGTGAGAATCCAAAACCAAATGAGAAATTCTCAGATTAGCCTCTTTCCTCTGATAAGTAAAACTTTTTTTTCTTTTTTCTTTTTAAATAGAGAGAGCAAGGGCAAGTCTGCAAATAGGTGATTGGTGATCAGTTTCTGTCTTCAGAAAAGTAACAAATTGAAGGAAAAGAAAGCCAGGTGTTTTGAGAGGAAATACTGCTCTATTTTTAGCATGTATATGGTAGAAAAGGAAAACAGCATTTGCTGAATAAATAACTCAGACTATGGTGTGACATCCTTGGGACTCACCAAAAGACTCAAAGAGGACTACAAAATACCAGAAAGGAGCACATCTGTTCTTTTAGGATAGGAAAGAGTAGACCAACTCTACTAGTTGGTAATTATTTATGTCTCCTCCTTATCGGCTCCTTTATTTTAGGAACTGAATAGCTGCCAACAAGTGAGACTGTTCTCTGTTGACGTAAAGAACTACTTGCAAGCAATTAAACAATCATAACCTGTTTTCACCCCCTTGCAGCACAGAGAACTGCCCATTGCAGGAGAGAGTATGGGTAGCAGGGAACAAAAGAAAGCCAAACTGGCAGCTGGTGGGGAAAGGGAAATTGCCACATGACGAGCTTTAAGTACATTCACCCCAAACCAACAAAATTAAACTCACACCCAACCACTTATCCTGTAAGTATCCCAGAAATCTAAGCAGAAATATTTAGGGAGACCCAGGATGCAGTAGTCACTTGTTGACATGTTAACACTGGTAGACATTGCCATTGTGTTTTGAGGAGCAGCTTGTTTCTCAATCCAAAACATGACGTGAGACTTAATGACAAACCGGTGGTATTTAGTGGTGAGTCCTGCTAAAGGTTTGTGTGTTGTATCACATATTCAACTGTTGTCCTGCTCTTTATAGGGAATTTGGCGTTCACCCAAGGTTTTTTTTTCTCCACTGTGTTTGAAAAGGTCATTGGTTAGAGTTATGTTTAGCATCCCAGAGGCTGTTAGGATCAATCCACAAGGAGGTTTTCTGATTGTCTAAGAGGCAACAGAGCTATAGCTTATTGGATTATGCAGATCAGTGGGCAATTAAGCCATTTATCTTTAAGGTTTCACTTCTCAAAACTAACCTGCATTCTGGTGCATGGCACAACGACAGAGATAGCAACCTTAAAAAAAAAACTGCAAGCAGTACGCACTGACTTCTGGTTTAAAGATGTCAGAGGGAGAAGGAAATGCTGTTTGGCTGTATTAGAGAAAAAGGTGCAAAAGGATGGTTTGTTTCTATGGGAATGGATTTACTTGGGTAGCAGGGAGGACTTGACCTTTGTTTCCACTACTTGTCTCCAGCACTTCTGTCATAACGCAGATACCACTTGCTCACCCAGCTCAACCCCATGGCTTCTTTCCAGCAGCCTGTGGTATGCAGTGAGAGTATTAACAGCTCCACTGCTATGGCAGGGGCATCACCAGCAATGGCTAAAATCTGTCTCTGGGACTGCTATGTAAACCATGGGTCTTGAATGGCACATCAAGGGTCTCAGCTCCAGCCCTGTCCTGCCTCCCTCTCCAGGACACGCATATCCAGTGAGAAGGGAGAGCAGTCCCGGCTTCTTCATACCGAGGTTGTGTCCACCCATGGATGGCTACCTGTGTTAAGTGAAATGGAAATGATATACTTTAAGATCACTGCCTGGAACAGTACCAATTTGTTTTTTGTATGTGTTCTTATACCTACCTTGAAATGCTCCAGTTACTTTTGCCATCTTCGGTCTATGTGACTCAGGCTGATAATACCAGAAACTATCCCTTACCTGTTTCAAGTTCAATGTCTAAATGCTTCAAATAAAGAATGGGAAGATCTACTTTCATGTTGGTTGTGAGTAGTAGTAATTATGTACTTGCCATTCCCACTCACTTCAGCAGGTTTTTCTGTCCTCATGGAGATGACACGCTTCAATAGCCCACAGACTGTACAGCGTATTAGAGCATCTCAGGTCTAGGTCCTGTGTTTGGGATTATTTGGAAAAAGGAAGAACAGCTGTGTTTGAAATGTAAAAGATCTCTAGTGGGGGAGGTTTCCAGCATTTTGGAGAGTTGTGATCAAAAATAAGCTCTTGATATTGGGAAGGCCTTGGTTTGAGGCACCTCTTGCACTCAGAGGAACCTGTTTTATGGGACTCAAAACTGGACGGTGTTAAGACTGTCACAGAGCTTGCAGGAAGCCAATAGAAAATTACCACATTAAGTGCATGCCTGAGCAGTAGAACTGAGAGTCTTTGTTCACTACTTTCAGCTGATAGATAGTACTGGAAAGACAGAGCTTTTTGCTGAGATTATACACACTAGAAAAAATGATTGTTTCTGTGTTCTGGATCTTCTGTGTAATAACTAACACTGTATGTGCTTGTTGAACAATTTTTGTCATGTTATTCATGCAAATAATGGAATGTAGATAATCTTGTACAGTATTTCCTAGTGATACTTGAAATGTAATAGACAGTAAAATATAGTTTTTGTCAATGCAGAGGGGTTTGTTCCACATACAAAGGACTGTGCAACACAGCTGCAAAAATCACACTTGCTGAAGTTCTTAATTTCCATACAGTTAGGGATTGTTTTTATATGGTTCTGTGGGATAGCACAGGGAATAGAGAATGCAAGAAATGTGCTGGTCAGGTGGTGGTAGGGAAGGTACAGAGCAGGATGCAGCTGCAGGCAGGTAGCAGCAGATGTGAAGGGAGATGCTAGATGTAAAGAGAAAGTTGAAAGCAGAAATACTTCTTTATTTAACATCTGATAAGACTGCACAGCTATTGGACTGCAGATATCCTGATCCTCTCCCCTAGGACATGTTGCTCCAGGACATGGCAGGTACGTGTACTCACTTTGAACTGGCTAGATACTGTTACCACAGCAGACTAGGCAGCTAACCTGTGCAGAGATACTCTGCCTTTGACAAGTCCCAGACTAGCCAGTTCAAAGCTAGTTCGGGCATAGACATGCCCTGAGGTGAATATGGGAAGTAATCACACAGGTTGGCAAGGCAGTGAGTGTACCAAAAGGCTGCCTGGAGCGAACAGAGTGTGTTGATGCACTCAGAGCCCTGAGAGCAACCCTCTTCCTATCAAAGTGTGTCGCTGCACCTTGCAGAGGTCTGGTTTTGGAGCAGGACTTGTAAAAAGCCTTTGGTTTAGCTTCATGCATGTTGTCCACCAGTTCCCAGGAATGTTAATCTGGTCCATAGCTCTGCCAGTTGATGAGGTACTGAAGCTTTCCACAAAGTAGTCAAGTAATCAAAATCTGCTTCACGTGAAATTCTAGATGCCCTTGTACCATGCCTGCTGGCAGGGAGTGTATTGCTGGTGGAAAAGTGGGTGATGAGGCATTAGCAGGAAGACCTAATGTACTGGGTTGATCTTCATGGATTGTGGATCTCGGGGCAATTAGAGCCTGTTGGTGCCCTCAGAGTCCTGACACATCCTTTCCATTGTCACAAGTTCTCTGTATATTCAGATGGACAGTGGCAACATGTAGCATATTATTTTTAAGGTTATGTTTTCAAGCGAGAGGTTATGGAGCAGAGCTGAAATCATAAGCAAATTCTGTTGTCATGGAATTAGCATGTTTTACAGCTTCTGAAATAGTCATTGCAACATACAGGCAAAATACGTTTTAATTTTTAGCACATCAGGAAGGCAACAGGTAATTCTCACTTTTCTCTTTTACGGTATGTAAAAGTACACAGCATTTAATTTGATTATGAGATCTCATATCACAAAATTTGATCTTTTTTTGATCACAAAATTTGATCACAAAAATTGACCTTTGGATACATACAGCAGTAAGCGCCATCCACTCAAGAGGCCTTTGCTGTTGCCAGTAAGAAGCTTAACTTTATTTTGATATATTTGAGTCTGTTTGTATTCATCATCCAAATTGTTTACAACTAGTAATACTTTAAATGGTTCTATTTTGGGATTCTTACCTTTATTTTATCTTGACATTCAAGGTAAAAATCTGAATCTGTTTTACATCTTTCTTAGTGTACTGGTTCCTAGAATCAATATCATATTAACAGGACAGCTATTTAAATTGAATATTTTTTTTTTAACTTTCACTGTTTCAACCCTTTAAGAGTTCAAAAATAAAAAGACAGATAAAGAACCTTCTGAGTGTTGTTAAATGTTTATGATTTTTAGTCCCAATAAAAAGTTAAAGATATCAAAATATGTTAGTATTGGCAGTATTAACTTTAATAATTTATCCTATAATCTGATTTTTTAGGAGTAATGACCGTTTATGGTTATAACAGGAATAACAGTGAGCTGCAGGTATTACCTGCGAAACAGGTTGCTGTTGTCTCCTGTTTGGCATCTAAAATGGTGTCCAGAATTCACTGTCTAAAATTCAGCCATTTTAGCTGCAAAAACTGTACAAGGAAATGAGACGAGAAAACACATCATGAACAGAAAAGAATCTTTATTGTCAAAACAAGACAACAGACGCACAAGGAATTATCAAATTACCAAAACCCCAGTTGACAGTTTGAGGCACTTCAGTCAGAGATTTTATTTTGCTATGGCCGTTTTACACATTAGCTTCCCCCTGTAATTCTCCATCGTAACCCCTTGCCAGAGTTTGTGGAATTACTCTCCCTTCATATAGAGGAAAATGTAGCACTCCAGTCCTTTGACCAAGTGTGTATTACATGCTTAGAAATCTGTAAAAAGCATCAAATAATAGTTCTGAATGGAAATTCTTGTATGTAAGAAAGCCATCTTAAACAGGTTACAAGGACTAGAACTGGCTTATCTCTTCTTTTCCTTTTTGCCTTTTTTCTCATCATAATGAATGAACTGAGATGCAAACAGTCCCCAGCTGCTTTCTTCAATCAGAGCCCCACTCTTACTTTCTTAAGAATCTTAAATCAGATTTGCTTTAAAACATTTGTCCGTCTCGCGCTCCCCAAAATATTCTCATTTTGAATGAATAGTTACATGCTAGCAGTCATTCAGTACTGGCAAAACTGGGTCAGATAATGGGATTTGTGCTTGCTCTCACTAATACATCAGGAAGCAAAATGATCTTTAGCAGTCTGAGTGATGTGCTGGTAATATGTCCCCTAATTCAGCTCAAGAGGTAGATGTGCTGCAGTCACTCAGGTTTTGCGAGTGAAGAGAAATACATTCCTGCTGTGGGCTACAACCTATTTTAGAAATGCCTTAATCCAGTGGTAGCTGAAGAAGCAGTATTTCCATAAAGGCTTCCATGAGATTACTATGTAATTTTGTTAACCTTTTTATTTGTAGGGCTTTTCTCTCCTGTGTGCGCATGATAGTTTCTATTTTTTTAATTACCAACAGTTTTGTATGCTCTTCAGAAGTTTTTTTTTAAATACTAAATCCTTAGGTACCAGCAGAGTTGGTATAGGCAACTATTAAAACAGGTGTTCAACAAGGAAAACCCTAGACTAACTTCAATTCTGGTAAAATCACAGCTGTGAAAAATTATTTCAGGGTTCTGGTATCTAATAGTACATATTCTACTGGGAAACCTAGGAAGAGACTCCTTGTTAATCCATGAGATATTTTGGAACTAGGCAGACACAATCAACCCCAGATCATGCCTTCACTTTTGTAGCATTTTGTTGTTCCTCGCTTTGGAAAACTCAGTTCACCTTTGGTGTAATAAACAGTAGCTGCAGCCTAAAACCATGGGTGAGCAATTCAGTAAACACAGTTTCATATGTCACTGAAAGGCTTCAGTATAGGACATTGGATTGAAAAACAGTTCCACAGAAGGACTCATTTCAGTGCAATTTGAAACCTTCACGTGGACCTGATAACACAATGTTACAGGGCAGAAAGGGGGTCAGTAGCCGCAGTTAGTCCTCCCCTGCCTGGCAAGGAAGGGCTGGATGCCGTCAGGACTCTGTGGGGGCTAGTGGCTCCCCAGGGCCTGGGAAGCACTTGAGGCTCCCCAGGGCCAGCAAGGCAGGACCTGGCAGCCAGAGCCCATCACATCACTCCAGCCAAGGAGCAGGGCCGGCTGGGGGCAGCCAAGGCAACCCCAGACCCAGGCATGAGGCCTCTCCCTGGGGACTGGGACAGGCTGAGATCAGTGCCCACAGGGCCCTGAAAATTGTCTGGGTAATTATTAGCAGTTTTAATTTCTATTAACACTTTTTTTTCTCCTGATATAAATCGCCTAGCTGGAAAATAAATATGGACTTCCCGTCAGATAAAAGGGAAAAATCACAAGAGATTGCTTTAGGACTTACAACTGAGGACACTTGCTGGTTGTATCTTTCAGCCAAAGTGGGCTCAATATGAAAAGAACTTTGTTTTTATGAAACACAGCTTTCTCTGGTGACAGCTACCTGCAGGAATGCTGCCACTGCAGTTTGCTGCCAAGCGTTGCAACAGATTGATACCTGCTCTCACCTCCTACAGCATGTGTCTCTAATTCCATACAAATTATTGTATCGTCTTCTTTTCTAAACATATTGTCTTTGTGCTAGAGCTTTGCTGTGATTAGAGATTGCTGGAACAACATCTTTACTACCAGTTCATCGCATGCTTCTTGACTAGGCGAACCGCCTTTGAACGGAGCTTGCTTTCTTTTGTTGCGGTTGCTGCTGCTGTTCTTGCTATTGGTAATTGTGGGGAACTTGATGCCCTTACTCACTCATTAGCCTGTGGTTATCTTTGACTTTGTCCTCACTGCAACTTAGTCTGTACTCACCTCATGTGAGCTGCCCTAATGCTTATCGTTCGTTTGCTTTTGCCACTGCTTAGCATGGCTTTTTATCACTTGGACAAAGAAACTGCTCATTTCCCCATCGTGATGTTAGATGCTAAAGTTTCCTTGTGCTTTCCAATAAACAGGCTGTAATAATTTCTTATTTTCTGGAATCAAGGTCAAGACCCTCAAGCCCATCTGTCCCTACTGTCTTGGAGTAACACAGTACGGTAGTCTAGTGTTCTTTAGAGCCGATACTGTGCTTGCCTGCCTTGCTCTGAATACCAGTCTCAAGTGTGTCTTCACCAATAGCTTTAACTTTCATATGCTTTGTAAGTATCATTCTGTTCTGTAATGCGGTTGACAGAAGTGACAAGCATGGTCACTAGACGTGGGCACTTTGGTGCTTGAAGTTGTTAATAGTGTAGTGTACAAAGAGAGAAACTTTCTGCTTGACATTACCAAGAGGGTTTTACATTACAATTTGTATTTGGGAAAGGAGATTATTGAAACTGGAATATATCCAGGTACTCTGAAGCTAACCCTTCCCCTCTTGGAAAAAGCAAGTCTTGATCTTTTATGACCAAAAGTGATCAGCAGTGTTTCTACATTTCAAATAAATACATTTTATATGATGAGGTCAGGATACTTTATCCATAGAATGTCCAGACTATTGTGTGCTAGCAAAGTGATGCCTTTGTTATTCATTGGGAAGGAGTGACACTCACTGGCCAGAATATATAGTGCCATAAATTAAGTGAATTTAAAGGATCATTTGAATGGTTTTAATGTGTGTTTTGGAAATCAAAAGAGAGAGAGAGAGAGTCTCAAGAAATAAATATAGGAGGGAAGCAACAATTAGCTGAAGTTACAAAACTTGCAGGCTGTATTAGCAGCCTTTGGACAGTTCTAGATACCTTAGTAAATAAATGACACCAGCTGCCCTCCCTTATACATCCTTATGCACATACCTGTTGGCACTTTGCATCACCTTTTCCTCAAATTTTTTTGTAAACCTTTTTTTTTGAGGTTTACAAATTTGGTCACTTTTTCTGAGGCCTAATAGGAGATGTGGTTGAAGACGTAGTGATAATATCTGCAGAGTATGTAAGAATATCCTGTTCTTCTCTTTGCTTCACTTAGAGTGGAAATGGAGAAAAGGTGTAAAGTGCACTGTCATCCTCAGTACCTTGACAGACAACACTTAGAATGTGAATTACCTCTGGCTTTTTATTTATTACTAGTGAGGGCAGTAAAAGATGACAAAGGGATTTTGAAAGGAGGTAACTGAAATGGCAAGGGTCTGAAAGAAATGAAGGAACTGTACTGAGAGGAAGCTTTCCATACATGCATTTTGCCTAGAAATAAGATCGGTAACAATGGTAGGAGTGGAACAGCAAGCTCATAAGAAAGATGACTACTTCCAAGAAGTGCTTGGTAAATTTGTGCTTGAGTTGTTTGATATGATTATTCACTGTTTCAGGGACCAGCCAAGTTCCTGTGACTATTGACTGGAGGATGGTCTGAGCTTCAGTAGATCCAAGTACATACGCTTTTGACCCTGTCAAATGGACAAGTCTGTTTACCTCTTTGCGTCTTTCTCCATTTTCCCGTCATTGGGATTACTAATTGGAAGCATAAGCTTGTTTGGATAAAGGAACTGCCTGATGGAGCACAGCATCTAACAGAGTGGAGTACCCAGTGCCTGGGTGAGGGTTTCTGTGTAATGATGTATTCCTCTCATACTAAGTATAAGAAGAGAAGGAGAATCTTATAACCCTGGTTACCTTACTTTTACATCCGCATTTTTTTTACATGGAAAGCTCCTGCTGTGTTAAGGCTAAAGATTTGCATATTCCCATGCCTGGACTCTTCTAGTGTTGGACGCTGGCAGTACACGTATGCTGTAAACTCCTTAACAACTTGCTTTTTTCCACTTGACAAAGGCTAAGTTGTGTTTCAGTGTCTCTTCTCAACGCTTGGCTCTGGTTTTGGTTTTTTGTTTTTGGTTTTGGTGTTTTGTTTTTTTTTTTTTTTTTGGAATACTACTCTCCAGTAATACGGGAAGAAAGTGGGACTTCTGCCCCCTCTGCTGGCTGGCTTCTCTTTGGTCAGTGTACTGGCTCAGTAAAGCAATATATCAAGTTTTATTATGACTTGGACAGATCTCTCTACCCCCTATAACATGCCCCAATTTTCAAAGAGATAAACATTTGGAGCTGGAAGTACGACTGCTGAATAATATGTTTGGCATAATATGTGTATGTTGAAGTGAAAGAAGTGGCAGGATTTGGTGATGTGTGTAATCACCACAGGGTGATGTGAGGTGTTGGTGATGATGGTAACATGGGTAAGATCTGCCCCATGATAAAAGCGCTGCTAGCCTTAACTAAGATCAAGGATCTGGAAAGGTGATGGAACGGCTCATTCTGGAACTCATCTCCAAGCACATGGAAGAGGAGAAGACTATCCGGAGTAGTCAACATGGATTCACCAAGGGTAAATCCTGCTTGACCAATCTGATAGCCTTCTATGATGGCATGACTGGCTCGGTGGACGAGGGGAGAGCAGTGGACGTTGTCTACCTTGACTTCAGTAAGGCTTTTGACACTGTCTCCCACAACATCCTCATAGGAAAGCTCAGGAAGAGTGGCTTAGATGAGCGCACAGTGAGGTGGGTCAAAAACTGGCTGAATGGCAGAGCGCAGAGGGTAGTGATCGGTGGTGCGGAGTCTGGTTGGAGGCCTGTGACCAGCGGTGTTCCCCAGGGGTCAGTGCTGGGTCCAGTCCTGTTCAACGTATTCATCAATGATTTGGACGAAGGGACAGAGTGTACCCTCAGCAAGTTTGCTGATGATACAAAGCTGGGGGGAGCGGCTGACTCACCGGAAGGCTGTGCTGCCATTCAGCGTGACCTGGACAGGCTGGAGAGTTGGGCGGAGAGGAACCTGATGAAGTTCAACAAGGGCAAGTGTAGGGTCTTGCACCTGGGGAGGAACAACCCCATGTGCCGGTACAGGCTGGGGGTTGACTTGCTGGAGAGCAGCTCTGCGGAGAAGGACCTGGGAGTGCTGGTGGACAACAGGCTCACCATGAGCCAGCAGTGTGCCCTTGCGGCCAGGAAGGCCAATGGCATCCTGGGGTGCATTAAGAAGAGTGTGGCCAGCAGGTCGAGGGAGGTGATCCTCCCCCTCTACTCTGCCCTGGTGAGGCCGCATCTGGAGTACTGTGTCCAGTTCTGGGCTCCCCAGTTCAAGAGAGACAGGGAACTACTGGAGAGAGTCCAGCGGAGGGCCACAAAGTTGATTAGGGGAGTGGAGCATCTCTCTTATGAGGAAAGGCTGAGAGAGCTGGGTCTGTTCAGCCTGGAAAAGAGAAGGCTGAGAGGAGATCTGATCAATGCTCACAAATATCTAAAGGGTGGATGTCAAGAGGACGGGGTCAGACTCTTCTCAGTGGTGCCCAGCGACAGGACAAGGGGCAATGGGCACAAACTGGAACACAGGAAGTTCCACCTGAACATGAGGAGGAACTTCTTTACTGTGAGGGTGACAGAGCACTGGAACAGGCTGCCCAGAGAGGTTGTGGAGTCTCCTTCTCTGGAGATATTCAAAACCCACCTGGATGCATTCCTGTGCAACCTGCTCTAGGCTAACCTGCTTTAGCAGGGGGGTTGGACTAGATGATCTCTAGAGGTCCCTTCCAACCCCTACCATTCTATGATTCTATGATCTCTTGTGTTATCAGCATCTCTTTTCCCTTTCAGCCTTATTTTTTCTAAAGACATTTCAGTCCCAGCCCAGCCATTAATGAAGAACTAGAAATCACTAAGATGCCCACCATGCAGACATTTTTCTTTGTTAGCACCATCAAAAGTGCTGTTTCCTGAATATGAGAGACTCAGACAAATCAGACTTTAATTTTCAGTAAGCGTGATAAATGTTGGCTCCTTCCCTCCTTTGCTCCTGGCAGCACAGGTTTGGCTTGTTCTTTTATGCCACAGTGCCGCTGAATCTGAGACCTTTACATCTGGCTCTCAGCTAAGACAAAGCCAATGCAGGGCATACTCGTGAACAGAATTCAAGAGAAGCAGATAGTGGCTAGGCATCAGGACAGGTTTACTGAGGGCATCCAGAAGATTGTTGCCCTTTGAGAGGTTAGGTAGGAACCTCAAAAACCTGCTTCTTTAGCTGGCTTAGTATCCTCTGAGCAGTTTTCAGAAAACATACAGAACTGTTTCAAATTCCCTTTTGGAAATCAATGCTGTATAGTTTATATTTATTAATTCTACCAATAGATCAAGATGTCAGGCCCTTGGGATAGAGCAAACAGCCTGGAACTGTATGACTAGGTAAGAACAGGTTTTACAATCTGAAGCCGCCTCCTTACAACTAGGTGCCTAAAATCGTTCTGTTATGTTTGTCCCAGTCTTTCTACTTTATGCTAATGCCTAGCTTTTACTGCTCCTGCTTAGGAGCTAAAGCTTCCTCTTGGGCTTAACATCCTTCTGAGGCTGAGGTTATTCATACCCATATCTTCTACTGACCAGTACAAGGCCCAAACAATCTGGCTAGGAGCCTGGAGTCACAGACAGAACAGTCTCGAGCCAGGTAATTCTGAGGTATTTGTTGCTCAATAGCACAAACTTCCGATCACTGATTGGGTTATTGAAAAGAAGAGGCCACCGCAAATAATCAAACACATTAAACCCCCGTCCTCCCCCATCTCTGGTCTCAACTTTCTGTGCTTCAGCACAGGTTACACTCAGTTCATCAAAAGTCTTCCATAAAGGTGATGGGCATTGTGGGTGGTTGAGATGTTATGTGACCATTTCTTCCTGTGACTCTGCATAACAATCTCTGCTGCTTTTTCCTATGGGTTTGTCAGGGTGCAGCAAGGTCCGGGCTACTCCATGAGAGGGAGCAAAGCAGGAGCAGAGGCTGACCCCACCATAAGCAGGGACAGTGTTCTCACCAACAGGGTGCCTGTTTTAACCCACAGCACCCAAGTAGAGTGAGCAGAGCAGAGTGCTGCTAAGTGGGTCCATTGTCAGCTCCAGACAAGTTGGAATTGATCTGGGAATTGACCACATATTTACTGTGATTTGTAGTAGCAACTGAGCACTGGAAATAAAAGCTACCTTCAAGAAGAGCTCACAAACATTAGTTGATGAAACTTTTCTTAATCATTCTTCTATTATGTGGCATGGTAAAGTCATCCTTCATGGGGACTTTACTCAATTTATACAGTTCTTTTTCTGTTATATTCATATTATATTTTTTAAAAGAAAAAAGGAAGACCATTTTCTGTTTTGTGTTAGATAGGAATAATGTTTTAAATCCTAAATTTTGATTTGTACTGAAATAAATCAGCTAGATATAGATATAAAAAAAATTAGAATGTTTATTACGGTGATAAAATAAAAAAAGTACCATAGAGAATGACCTTTAAGAATTACAATAAGCATCAGCTTTCTGTCCAATTCCTTGTGAGTTATGATTTACAAAGCTTCCTGTTTCCTGCAGCATACGCAGTGAAATTGCACATCTGATTTTCAAGGGTTCAGTTTCTGAATCCCTAAGTTTTGCCAATCAGATAATTTCAACTGGTTAGTCCTTCACTTCTGTAGAAACCCCGAACTTATATGATAAGCATCAGTGCTATTTTCTTTTTAGTTATTATCTTACAATATTATGGTACCACGCTTACCTGAAAGCATCTGAAAATCTACTTTACATGAATACCTGAAACAAAACACATGCCGATGGATAGCCGTTGTTGTCCCAGCAGAGCTCACAGTTTAGAGTAAACAGAGAGGAGCCATTATTTTTGCAAGCTCATCACCAAAGGAATTTTAAATATAGATCTATATTATCATTTTTCCTTCCGTTTCACAATACTGATTTACAAAAAGCCCACTGCCGTAATTATTTCTGTAGTAACTAAACTTACAGATAAAGTGTCTGGGCTGCCAGTGTAAACTTTCTCACCAAGGTAGCTACTGTTTCAGCATATAAGAGATGTACCGTTTCCTACCCATCACTTTTAAGCAGGGTCTGAAGGGAGACTAAGAGTTCAAATAAATAACTTCCACACCGGTAGCTGACAGAAATAGCTAAAAATAACCTAAGAACAGAATCTAATCACACAAATTCCTGAGGTGAGCATCACACAGAATTGTCCTGTGCAGATGTGGTTTTCCACTTTATAGAAAACAGTAACTATGAAGTATGTGTACTTTGACTAACTCTTCGGTAACTACACAGTAATTATACTATAACAGTAAATAATTGGTAGATAACTTTTTAAAATGCAAATAGGTGTCAGAAACCTATGCAGGGGGAGGATGCTAAAGAAATGGAGTTGTCATTAAGTGATGGAGAGAAATGGAGAAATTAGCCAGAGGTGGTGGGAAAGGGAAGTCAGGTGAGATGATCATGGTTTCCAGTGAATGTCCAAGGCCTGTGTTAGATGCATTGTCCTTCCTGAATGACCCTTAAAGGGATGCAAGAGGAGTAGGAGCAACAGCTGTCACCCAGGTGGCATCCCTGTCCCAGTTCTGGCAGTGGACAAGAGCCATCGTAGGGCCTTTGCCACTGCTGCACAGTATGCTCAGCCTTGCAAATAGGTATTGACTGAGTGGTGGTGGGCTTCCTGAGGGGGCTGGGCCCAGGCTGGTGGGGTGGAGAGGTGATGGCCATCTTGCAGGATCATCCGTTGCTTCCTCTTCTTGAAGGGACCTCATCCATGGTGACATGTTGTGGCAGTGGCTACTGCTCCAGCTCACCAAAACTATCAGCTTGTCTTGGGGTGTGTTGTCTTAGATGGGTGGTAGAGCTGCTGCTGCTTGGAAGAGGGAAGCTCATTTGCCCCTTACAGTTTTTCCCACCTTGCTCCTCTTCCTCTGTGTGTCCTTTCTCCTCTCCCACAGTCACCCCATCTGACTCGTAGCTCCCACAAACCCTTGCTGAGCAGGAAGGGTCACCAAGATCCCTGTGGCAGTCTCCCAGCACTGCTGGAGGCCCTTCTTGTAACAGTCTTGAAATGGCTTCAGTGAGATCACTGGTGACATCAGGAGGCCATTACAATTTTGTGCATGGCTTAGTCGCCACCCCAAGGGGAGGGACATATCTGGTTCTACCCCAAGAGAGATTGTGGAGTGGAGGTTGCCCCACTATGGAAGGGCAGGGGGCTGATGGCCTGAGGGCTGCTTTCCTTGGGACTGTTCCTGTGGGCCATATTCCTTGCCAGAGAGGAAGGCTGCTCCTGCATCATGGGAAGTGCTGTTGGCCTTCCCGTGCAAGTCATATTCTTCAGGCCTGTCCCCACCCTGGGGATCCTCTGCCAGAGTCAATCCCTGGTGTGCCTGCCAGTAGGCACTGGGGAGCCCGAACTGGAGCCCAGTCCTCCCAGCACAGTCTCACTAGTGCTGAGCAGAGGAGAGGGCTCACTTCCCTCAACTTGCTGGCCATGCTTGAATAGCTTGGGAAACGCTGAAATCTTAACTATACACGTGCTAACTTAGCTGCTTGATATTGTTGAACTAAAGACTCGTTCATATTCTTTTGTCTGCAAAAGTGTATAGATTTGCTTCATGCGATGTTTGATTATCCAGTTTTATTAAAAAGGGTCATATGCTGAATTTGGAATCTATGTTGGTTGCAAGAAACAACCACACTAAAAAGATAGGGATTTTATCCCCCCCTTTTTATTTTAACCTAACATTTCTGGTAAGAAGTTTGTTTGCTTCAGTTTCTCTTGCATTACGCTTTCCCTTTGACTTCAGATATTAAGCAGGAATTTTTTATATCTTCAAATCCAATTTTAGGCTTGAACAAAGTCAGCTGTTGTCTGTGTGCCAGCTGAGAAACAACTGTCTCTCTGCCGCTGTTAGAGCTTAGATGCAGTTGACTTGCATTGTGTGAATGACTTGATGAAGAATACCAGTTACATGAATGAGAATTGTTTTCAGGGTTCATTATCCTCTGTTCAGTGTTCCTGGGGAACCTGAGGCAGTTAAAATCTGAAGCATTCCTACAAGAGGAAAAGGAAAGCTAAAGAGCCCTTCTGGGCCCACTGATATTAGCATTCTCCAGCTTTCCCTGCTTCTAGTCATGGTTTGAACGTGCTGCATAAAGAATATTGACTCAGTCTACCCTCCGTCTGAGGCAAACATATTCTGGGTGTTTCCATACACAAGTAGATCTTTGCAAGTGCTAAACCTGAATCTATGCTGTAGGTAGCCTTGTCTCTGGTCTTGCACCAGTCTCTGTCTCTTGGACAGACCTTGGACCTATGTTACAGTCATGTCCTTTGCTGGGGACTTCTTGAATGGATGCTGGACATGCCTCCCTACCTCACCTTGTGTGACAAATCACTGAAGAGCTGACGGAGCTGGTTGCTCTCACCACCTCACCCTTCTTTGGGTCTTGCAAATCTGCATCCTAGTGAGTTAGGGGATGGCCTTGCCTGTGCTGTTGTTGCCCTTGGTGCCTGACTGTAATGGAGCAGCCTCACTCTCACTGCTCCCTGACAGCCAGTTACTTTGTTAGGAAGCGTAAAATACTGGTTGCCTTAATGACTCTGGTTACTCAGGTTTTTACTGTCCATTAACATTAAATTTTAGTAGCCTAAATAAAATGGTGCTGGTTTTGAATTCCAAATGGGATTCACCTTTTATTAATAATAAGAACCGTCCTATGATTCTTATTATTAATAAAAGGTGAATCCCATTTGGAATTCAAAACCAGCACCATTTTATTTAGGCTACTAAAATTTAATGTTAATGGACAGTGCATGTAAATAATTCATCAATGTGATTATCCTGACTTCTGAGTAGTGAATTTGGCCCTAAGAGCATGCTTAATTTCTTATATCTACTGTACCTCTTCTAGACTTACTGTTCTTGTCTTCGGGGCTTGGATGTGAAGACCTGATTCACCTCTTATTTCTATTGACAGAAGTTTTGGTCACTAGTGTTTATTGTTGTTATGGTTTGTAGAATGAACACAGCAAGGCTCCTCTACATGAGTCACTGTTATCAAGAACTTTGGGCATAAATCTGTCTCTATCTCTCTTTCTACTTATTGGAGCAAAAAATGTTGAAAGAGGAGTTGATCTAGTGGTAATTACATTGAATGCCATAATCAAGAGAATCAGATATACTGGAGCATTATTCAGCTTTGCTGGAGGAGAAAAACGTACTATCTCGCCTTTTGGAAAACCCAAAGTAATAATCTAGGATGAGTAAATCAAACTTTATCCTTCCTGTACCATAAACAGTGCAAGTTCTTTTCAAAATTTGCATTGCATCGTTGGGGTTGGGTTTCATTTGTAACAGTTTTGAAAGACATGGTCATGAAGTACTATGATTAATTACACTAGCAATTAGGACGATGATATGGGGTGCTGGGATTTGGCGCTGTTGCATGGAGTTTAGAAGTGGTAGGCTCTTGCCTTTCTCTTACATGGCAATTCTCGTTGTACAGATTCTGGCAGATGCCGTGCTCTAGCTCTCTTCCTGACTGCACGATGCCTGGATGGCTGTTCAAACGGACTGGGCTGGGAGGTAGCCCTGCCCACAGTGCAGAAGAAAAACTTAAGTTCTGTCTTCTCCAGGCTGACCAAGGCCAGTCCCCACAGCGCCTCCCCACAGCTCCGGCGCTTCTTGCCCCCGTCGGAGGCACAGGGGCAGGGCTGAGCCTGCCTCCCTGAGAAGCCCCGCCCCCAGCCAGCGCTCCGCCCACTGGCCACGGGAGCCCCGCCTCTCTGGTCACGTGGTTCGCTCGCTCCGCCTCTGTCCGCCTGTTGCAGGATGGCTGTGCGCTGTACTTACGTGCGCGTGCGTGTATGCAAACATGTATGTTTCTCTCTGTATATGTATATAAAGCAGAGTACAAGTTTGCAGAAATATATTTTATTATTAATACGTAGGTGCAGTGTTTGTATATAGAGCTTACATGGAAAATTTGAAGACAGGTAGGAGAAATACATCCATAAAAATGGTATACATATCACATATTCTATAACACAGCGTTGAATAAGAGCTAATGAAATGAATAATTAATGTTTAAATGTGAATAGAAAGTTAATTAGCATGAGCGAACGGCAAGTTTGGGGCCCGCCACTTTGCAAGACAGCTCACCGAATAGGCCAGGGAGGTCCATGTGGCTGGGGGGCACCAGGACGCTGGGGGGACAGGAACAAGCTGGAAGATGCCTGAGGACTGACCCCCACGCAGCCGCCTCTGCGTGGAAAGCGGAGACCCGGCCCCTGACGGCTGGGGGTTCTCATTTTCACAGTCAGCGTTGCCCGAGCCATGCAGCTCTGTGCCGAGCCTAACAACTGCACCAATTAGCATGGGGTGGCCACGGCCATCCTGGCTGACCGGGAGGACTGGATGAGGGGGTCTCTTCGTGCAGCTCACAGGATGAGTCTCTGCTTTCCACAAAAAATGTTGACCAGGGCAAGTCCCTGGATAGACTCCTAAGGAATTTGTTTTGTCACTGGTCTCTAATTTCTGTTCTTCCTGAGAAGTAATTCCTCCTGTATTTTTCATGTAAAAGCCACCGAAAGAACAGTAAGTGTAGTTAGCATGTTTCTTTTTGTCTGCTGAAACCTCAACGTTCTAATAGTACAGCCACCAGGGCTGTTAGTCTGTCATTTGCTTTGAAATGCTTGAACAGGCCTTGTCAGTACTGTTTATCTTCTTCAGGAGGGTTTCTCATTGGAAAAATGTCTCATCACATGCTGGACTGTTAAGGTTTTAATTGCTGGTTTGGGAGTTTAGGAGTTTAAATTCTTGGCACGGAATCAGAGGAAATGACAGCTGGACGAGCTGGTACACAAGAGGGAATGTTTCTGGCTGTTAGTTGAAGAAATCTCAGTTTTCTTATTTTTCTCTTGTTTTCTGTGTGACCTTAAGAGATGGTGAAAACTGCAGTGCAAACATATCAGAAGTCTGTCTTTCTGGTCTGTCCATCAGAGTTTGTCACACATCATTTATTTTTACCAGTTGTTAAAATGTTTAACATGTTACCGGTGGTGGAAATGTGGCTGAAGCATTGTACCCATCAAAGTAATGGGTATTCTGCCAACATTTAAGCTTTTAATCAACTAGGATTCAATCATAGATTTTGTTTCCCAATTCTCACTACTTTTCAGTTTTGCTTTTTTAAACTATTTTTCCAGGCAGGAGTATATATTTTTGAGATTTCTGCAGTTTTTTTCTTGATCTGAATCGTGATACTAGAAATACTGTGGTAGTAGCTGTTTCTTCTGTATTTATGTATGTTTTGAATCTTTGGAATGCATTTAATGGAACACTTTTCACTGAAGTTACTGTTCCTCATTCCAGTCATATATCTAATTCTGCTTTAATTAATGTATTAGCAATTATTATACCTTTCTACTGCAGCACATAAGTTATATAGCAATCAGTGAAACATGAAACATTCTCTAGAATAAGCTTCTTTGGGAAATCATACTTGATAATGTGAGTTTTACCTATTGATATAACTGAGTTCAGCCTTTCTGTCATTTTTATTCCATGTTTCTTAAAAGTTATTAAATGCAAAATGATTATATTGAACTTGACGAGGACGGACGAACTGATGAAACACAAAGTACTTGTGATGAAAAAAATTATGTGAATAAGAGAGCTAATACTAGCTCTAGGTTTACAGTTCAACTTGATGAGTCATTAAACACTGTTTTCTTTTTACAGATTTCTCTTGGTGCTGATTTGTTTAATATTCAGTGTACTGTCTACTATAGAGCATTATTCCGAGTTTGCCACTGGAACCCTTTTCTGGATGGTAAGTGAACTTTTTTTTGGAAAGACCCTAGTCAGTTTGACTAAATCAAATAGCTTTAGGCGAAAAGGGAGATAACTATTAAAAATCCTCATGCACAGCAACCTATCAGGACATTTAAAAAATTACCTGCTTTCATTAAAGGAAGGTCATAGCTTAATGGGGATGGTTATTTTCTAGATCTGTAAACTGTGGGCATGCTTGACAGATTAACAGTTTTTATATACTTGGTTTTCATAAGGTGTGAAATGGTACACTGTATGTCTTGTGGTGGACAACTAGTGTTCATCATTCTCGCGCAGTGTGGAACAGGATATTCTATAGGCAGGAATGTATTTTTAAAACATATCTCTTCTAAGTCTTATGGCAAAAAATTGGCCAAGAACCATGCTCTTCAGACGTATCTGAGTCTTGGGAGTAAGTGATTTCTGTCAGACTAGCCTGCCAGTATATAGAACAGGAAGGGAGAGCTCTTATCACACTTCTAGGCACCAGTGTTTGGAGTTGGCGCTTGTTAGCAGCTGTGGCTGTTAGCAATCCACTAGGGTGTCAGGTTCTTCTTGAGCATACATTAAATTTTGTACTTGGTATTTTGCAAAAGCATAAATACATTGTGTTGCTTGTATAGTATGCTTTTCTTGCTATGAGGATCTTAAGTAGTAATTTAAACAACAGGTGTTATGGTAGAAAAATCTGCTCACTTGGAGGTATACAGAGGTGGCTTATTATTATCACAGTAGCCAGGGAACAATTTTTTTATCACTGGACTGCGAGGCTAATTTACAGGTTAAATGTACCTGAACTGTGTTACCAGTTCTGAGCTATTAAGTCTCTTAAAAATGTGAAATCACATCCAGCAACTATCTGTAAACTGTTGCAACATACACACAATATTTTTAAGTGTTATTTTGAAGTAGGTGGGAAA
Source organism: Steatornis caripensis (assembly GCA_013398225.1). Classification (NCBI taxonomy): domain Eukaryota; kingdom Metazoa; phylum Chordata; class Aves; order Caprimulgiformes; family Steatornithidae; genus Steatornis; species Steatornis caripensis. Next base: position 21,573 of record VZSC01016187.1, on the reverse strand, counting down.
TAAAAGTACAAATAATCTGTGTGAGGACTCTAGACAATATTCTTTCCCCCCTGCCTCTTCTCACCTGCAGAAGGTTAAGAATGGAGATGAAACATCCTTGATAAAAACGGAGTAAACAACTTCTGAACAGTTGCTCACAATATCTGTATTTTGGCCACTCAAATCCTCTGATCTAAATGTGTGACAATCTCAGTATTCTTATTGTAATTTCTTTTTGCTAAGTGGTGATTTCTAATGTGATGGTTTTCGGTATTCCATCTGGTTTGAAAATAAAAATCAGTTTCTTATTTGTTTTTCTGTGGCTTGGACTACCTTAGTATATGCAGCTTTTGAGTGCAATTGACTAAGCCATCATTAGGATGCCTGAGTTGTTTTTGGATTTTGATTAATGTTAATCTTGTAACAAATGTTGCTTGGCCTTCAAGACATATTCAGTGTCAAACAAAGTGCAGTATTCTGCCAATCACATGTGTATTTTCATACTCGCTGAAGGTTGTAGAGTGATTATAGGTCAGTATAACCACCACCCGAAACAGTAATACTGGCAAGGATTCAATGCTTGGCTGATTTTTTTTGTGTGGATGGTATGTGAATGTGCAGACACGCATTATTTTTGGACAAAAAATAACTAGATGAAGAAAGGATGAGTGGTTCACATAGTGCCCACATAGCACCGCCGGCTATTTTTGAAGTGATGTTATCATCTAACAAATGAATCATGCATAGTCAGTGGCAGCACTGGAATAATACCTTGGCCACCTTGTGTTACAATCTTACCCTGGAAGATAGCCCTCTTGAGTTTTATTTTCCTCCCTGCTGTTTCCTTAGCTTCCTTCCTAGAAACAGGCAGCACTGAGATTAGCTGTTCTACTGGCTACTGTACACTCACTTGCCTAGAAAGCATTTGTCTTAAGACTGTGAGTTTTAAGAGTTTGCTCCAAAATAAATTCACTTCAATTACAACACTTGAAACATTGCTTTTAGAGCTAATTAAATTAGTTCTTAGAGTTGTGAGGTTTCTTGTTTCTAGTAGATAAAAGGTTAGACTACCGCTTGGAGCACTTCTCCTCACCTTTACCTGAAGGAATTTCAAGCTGCATCTCCCATTTCACCCTGGAGAGTGCTAACTCCACAGAAGCCTGGAGACCATTGCTCTCTTTACTCTGCAGTAGATCATTACTCTGATCTACTTCATACCATAGCTGACTGTTCATGGAACCAGAGAAAGTTTGTCTCGCCAAAATATGAAAACACATTCATATGTATTCTGCCTTCCATGCCACTCTGCTCTCTTGAAAGTGTTTGAGAGAAGTGGAGACTGCCAGTACAGTGAGAAACAAAATCAGATCAAAGCATCTATTGGATCAAGTTCAAAATTAAATAGATTTGTTTGTCTCCTGATTGAAGGAACCCGTAATTCTTTGTACAGCCCTGTTAGTCTGTCAGTAGGAAATAAATAGTAGTATGTGATGCATCCGGTATTTTCCCACTTGTGAAAAAACTGCTTTTCAGTATACTGCGGTAGACTAACAGTTGGGAAGGATTGACTTCAAAATTGTAATGTTGAAACTTGGTAAGGCCTGACAAGAAGGATACCATTTGATTCTTGCAGAGACTTAAATGTTTCTTTTATTTTCTTAGATAGGGTGAGGTGATGTGCCAAATACAATTTTGGATAGTACGTATCGCTGGGGTGGGTGTGGCACATTAGTAACAGATGTAACTGCAGATGTGTCCTAAGCCACTAAAATCTTGTGGTGACTGTGACGTAATTTTTTGATGTTCTTAATACGTCTGGGTGGTGTGAGATAATTTCTTGTCTAGTGTGAAACTTATCGTTCAGACAAAATATGCAAATATACCAAGGAGAGAATATCACATCAAGAAGGCCCTCCAAAGCAGTGTTTGCAGTTTGAATGAAAAAAGGGGACTGAAGAAGCAGTTGCTGGAACTTAAAGTAAAAAGAGCCCCAAACCCTTACTCTGTCCCCAACCCCAAGCATATTTTTTTAAGTCTCTGAAAGTTCAAGTGAATTCTGGAGGAGAAAAATATGACTCTTTGGCCCTGTGTTTGAATGTTAAGGCCAATCTGCTGTCTTTGAGACTATTGAAGACATTGCATAGCCATGGCTTCTGATACAGACTGATGCTATGACTCCCCAAATGCTGTAAATCGCTCTATTTTATGTCTTCACTTGGGCTTAAAGGCAACTTATGTTCTTTGCATTCATGAAGAAAAGATAATGTATAATGTGTAATCTGATCATCATTGTGGTAAAATCAGTTAACTTCCGTGGTAGTAGGACTGGTGAAATTGCTTGTCTTGAACTTGCAAATGCTGTCATTTGAAGGAGGTTTTTGTTCTCATGGTACAAATATTTTGTGTATTCACTGCCATTCTTGGAAGGGTTTTTGCCAGCTTTGTCTGAGATAATCTAATTTAATCTTTTCATATACATATACATACATTGTATGATCCTTTTTAATTTCTGGTTGGGCTCCTCTGACTATTTAGCAAGCCAGCAAGTGAGGGAAGTGACTGTGGCACTGGCACAATTGAACTGTACTGATAAACACCAACAGAATAGATAGTAAAGAACATAATTCCTCCTGAATTTTTTATACTTGCAGAGAGAAGCTTAGAGTTTCAAATAGTGTTTATAATGGATCACAAGCCTTCTAGGTAGAACAGCAATGTACGTGTTGTACACCTCAAGGATGGGTATGACGACAGTGGATCCTTGTGCGCCCCTCCAGGGAAACATGCGTGCTCCACTACCTCCCTGAAGTGCCTGTACACCAATGCACACAGTATGGGGAATAACCAGGAGGAGCTGGAGATCTGTGCGTGGTCACAGGGCCACGATCTCATTGCGATCACAGAGACGTGGTGGGACAGCTCACATGACTGGAATGCAGTCATGGACGGCTATGTACTTTTTAGGAAGGACAGGCCAGCAAGA
>VZSC01016187.1:0-10561 GCA_013398225.1 Steatornis caripensis | reverse complement strand
GAACAGACCCAGCTCTCTCAGCCTTTCCTCATATGAGAGATGCTCCACCCCCCTAATCAACTTCGTGGCCCTCTGCTGGACTCTCTCCAGTAGTTCCCTGTCTCTCTTGAACTGGGGAGCCCAGAACTGGACACAGTACTCCAGATGCAGCCTCACCAGGGCAGAGTACGGGGGGAGGATCACCTCCCTCGACCTGCTGGCTACACCCTTCTTAATGCACCCCAATGTTAATAGAATAGAAATAAGACTGCTTCATATGTAAGCTTAATTTAGTCTTCTCTATGATTTATGTTGAAGTGTATGCATTCTAATAGGTTTGAGGGCATTTTCTCCATCCTGTGAAAGCAATTTGTATTTGAAAGTTAAAATGGTGGAATTTTTACCGATTTCCTGCTCTTGTGTCAATTTATACCTCTGAATCTGTGTATAGCCACATGGCATTAGCACTTAGGGCCTTTTCCAGGCCTGTTTAATAAAGAGATATGTTGATAATCTAACAGATGACGTTTACAGGTACTCCTGCTGCCCTCCCTAAATGATTTCTTACGTATGATAATGGATTTCGTACATATTATGGCATGCAGAGTAGGTCCCATAATATTTAGTGGCATTTTGTGATATTTGTGTAGTGTATATTGCCTGTGTAACAGTAGGTGTTAATGAGGTGTCTAATCCCTTAAAGGAACTGACAGGTAAACTGCTTGAGTAGAATAATACACTATTTCTTTTATGCTATGGAAGAGTCAGAGTCTTAGTGTAGAATACATCTGAATAAAAATAACCACATGACTCAAAAGCTTTTGCTCTATTCTTTTATTCCTTGTAAACCTGTGAGAGAGAAAACAAGAAGGAGAATCCCTGTTTCTTTCTGAGCTTCTTGTTAGTCTGTAGGAAAAGGAAAAAGCAGATCAGAAATATTATATTACTACAATATAAAACGTTATTACAATAGATAAGGAATATTGTTTCATACATTAAACATACTAGGAAAATCCTGAGTCTGCAAGTCCTTCAACACATTCCATAAGCTTCAGCTGTCTTCTGAGTAACCTTGCTGAGTTGCCATAGTCTTTCTGGAATCAAATGTAATTATCATCAATCTTCTTGATGTGAATTATGATAGAATTATTCTTGTGGCTTACATTACCTTGTGGGTTGCCCTCATGTGGTACAGAACATGTTGTGTTGGATGATCGCTGTGTGCTTTTCAACTATCTAAAATAGAAATCATTGTGCAGTAAGCATGGCTGAGACAAATTAACAAAGGGCCAACTCATAATGCCCTTACTAAAATTTTACTCGCTTCTTAACTCTAGCTCTATAGAGTTTTCTGTGCAAAGTGGTTCCAGAATGTGGCCCAAGAGACTAGAGAAACATTTCTTACTTGGGAGTGAAAGGAAGGTAGAGAGGTACATGCAGGGTTTTTCCAATTCCTTCCCTTGAAATTTTAAGAAATATGGATATGATTATTTACAGTTCCGAAGTGGATATTCACATTGGATAGATTCCACTCCAGAAGCAAAGCTAAGCCTTTCCCCTCCTACCAGAGGTGGTCCCTTCAGGTCACACTTCAAGACACTCTGTTGGGAAACTGGAAAGGTCGTGTGGGGTATTTGTGGATCTACAGAGAACTGAAGCACTTCAGGCACTAACTTCTTGAATCTACCCAATTCACTATTTGATTGTGTTTGCCTTAGCAGTATCTTTATGAATGAAGCAATTCTAGATAAAAGTCCTGCTCAAATATAATTGAGACTGTAGTTAATTTTCTTTATAGAAAAATTATTGCCTGCCTAAATAGAATTAAAAAGTAAATCTTCCCATCTGACTCTCCCAACTCACTCGAATGGTAGTTGTCATAGGTAACGTGACTAGAACACCGTGTGCTTCCCTCATTAGTGTACAACTGCATTCTGTACAGGAAATAGCAAATATTGATAAACCGAAAGATAAAGATACTCCTGGTATGAAGTCAGCAAATACAGCATATTTGTCAGACGTGCATGGAAACATTTTTTAAAGAAATTTTAAACAAATCTGTTTGTGTCCAAAGAAACAGACTTTTAAACATTAAGTGCATTGGTTTCATCTAAAAGATGTAAGTCTGAGTAAGTTAATGAAACTATCGGACACTTAGCAGCATTTGTCATCTTTTCTTCCTTATATTGGATATTATATTTTCACATATGTTGTTTGTCATCTTTATAAGAGTGAGCATGATGGTAGGAAATAAGTATTTTCAGTATCAGTAGGCTTTCATAGCATTTGAGTAACTATTAAGCTAAACAGGTCACTAAATTGACATTTTCAACTCTAAGGACTGGAAAGCCTTGAAGACAGGTTATCAGATTAAATTTTGGACATAAGTACACGTGTGCAAACATTTGGACTATTAAACCTTTATGCCTGCTTCTGAGGCTTCATTGTTTTGAGCTGCCATTCCTTGATTGAATCTTCGTGAGCACACACTATTCATTTAGCCATCCCACTTCCTCCTTTTACCCGAGCACCTAAATATTCCAATAAAAAAAGTGAAGAGAGCCTTGTGTGTGCTCTCCACCTAAAACACAGCTGCAGCTGAGAAAATACTCGTCTTTTTCATGTGTGCACTTTAATCACTCCAGCTGAACTCCTTCCCTTCTCCTGCTTCCCCTGTGCAGTTATCCATAACCGTACTGGAACATATTGTAAATTCCAGGCTATGTATTTCATTTACACACACTCCTGTATAAAATGTTGATTTTCTGTGTTAATGTGTGCATTTTTCTATTTGGTCATCAATGACATTCTTGGGTAAAAGTTGAGGGCTTTTCCACAAGAGTTTCTTATGTGACTGATTGAATTAGATACGGATGGAAGTTATTTGCATAAATATTTCCCTTGAACCTTATTTTTTCATATTTTTAATAAAATTAATAAAACAGAGTTAGTAATACTAAGAATAGCTTAAACATTATTACGTATTATTTTATTTATTTTGTGGGGGGAAAAAAAAAGACTTACGCAGCAGCTAGACTTAAGAAAAAGAAAAAAAATACAAAGATGAAATGAGTTGAAGGGCTTCCACCTGACTGGGCAAAGAATATTATAGGTGTGTGTTTTGGGTGTTTTTCCCAGACAACAGGGACAAACACAGAGTAAAGGAATGCTGCTACTGACTTTAGCAGAGATATTAGATAGTACAAGCCCAGTTTAAAACCTGTAATTCTATTATATATCAGTCCTTTACAGTGGATACGCAGTTATTGCATGTTAAATGCTTTCCCTAGTATTACCGTGGCAATTTGAATTGACAAGAGTATCCTTTACCACTAACAAAACAGGAAGAGACTAACGTGCGAGTGTGAAGAATCAGGTCCGTACTGCTGTTTCCTTACTCTGTGCTCCGCTTCCTGGAAGATAATTTGAGTTGCAGTGCTCCCTGAAGACCCTCTCCACTGGTACACTTGTCAATACAGTTTGCCTCAGGCTGGCTGTGCTTCTGGGGCAGGTTCAGTGCCCCAGACAAAGGATGATGCTCTGTGTTTTTCCACACCTGTCTCATGATCCTTCAATGGGTCATGGCAAATGTCCTGACGGTTCCTGGCAGCTGTTCTGTTCAAAGGGTACGCAGCTTTGCTTTCCCTTCTCCCTCACAGCAGTTCAGACAAAGGTTGCTGAGAAAAGTGGAAGGCTGTCACTCAAAGCTAATTGCGAAATAGAGTAGTCCAGGGGATTTATTAGCTCTATTTTGATGATGCCTGATGTGGCTCTGATTTTTTTGAGGCAATGGTTTGTTCCTACTTGTTATTTTTCGTTTTGATTTCATTAGAGGAGTTCATCCCTGGCTTTCTGTGCATGCTTAATGGCTATCCAGGTTTATGAAATCTGCTGAGAATCCTCCGTCATGTATTTCTTCCTTCACCATGTGCAGGAGAAGGAGAAAAATACTGCTGGGACCCTAAATGAAAAAGATTTACGGATCCTTGTGAGTATGATCCCATTTTGAAAGCAAGGGTTCTGGAAAATTTCGGAAAGCTGGAGAAAGGTCTCAAAGTGACATACAGATGGATGTCAATTATCAGGACCATATTTGGCATATTATTTAATTTGTAGATTTTTTTTCTGGTTCATGTTTTGTCCACAACTCCTCACTATCTTTTGTTGGGGTTTTGGTAAGAACAAGTATTTTTTCTGACTTTACAGAAAATTGCTGAGGTTTTTTTTTGTCTAAGAGAAGGTAAGTGTGAGGCAATACATTCAAGGTTCTGAAAAGTGTTTATGTGTATAGGAGGAAAAGGAGGCAGGTCAGGGCATTTCTAAAGGTGAATTTGGTGACATGAATCTTGATCAGCCTTGACAGCCCTGGAAATGGTTGTCTTCTGTCTTTCATTAAAAGTATACGTGACAACAGTGGAAGTTTCATAATTTTCCTTTTTTTTTTTTTTTGTGAGACCACCTGTAGAGCTGTGATGTTTGTCCAGTTTCCATGTTCTTTTGGTCTTTGGCCTGTCTGAGGCTGCCAACAAATGTGTTAATTGCTGTGGGTTTGGTAATATGGACACCTGTCAAGGACAAAATGAACTGACATCAGTAAGTAATTCCTAATTTGTTGAAGATGTAGGTTCCTCCTTCTTCCTGTCAACAATTTATTTTTCCTTTCCACAGTCTATGCAACCTTATTGACTTCAGCAGGGTTTCCCGGATGTAACCCAAGATGGGTTCTTGTTGGTAGGTGAAATAAAGTCATAGGTTCTGGAATTTGCCTTGAGAACAAAATACCCTCAGGTGAGATATAGTTTTAATTTCAGCTTTATAAAGTAGCCTCAGAGGATCATCAAAGAATAACCTAAGTCTGAGAAAGTTTTTTCTTCCTCAGCACTTATCTGCTTGTCTCCTTTCTACACAATTTTTTACTTAACCGACCCAGTGATTCTAATACGCATTTTCTGTATAAATGATTCTTCTACTGCCATCAGTGTTGTCTGTTCCGACCGACATTGAATAAACTGCCACTGAGCGGCAGAAGCATGCTTTTGATACAGTTGGATGGCACTTTGGTTTTCCTTTGAATTGCTATGGATATCTTCCCTTGTCAAAGGGTAAGTTGCCAACATTGTCAACAAACTTACATAAGCTATCCTTTCTAATTGTGTTTCTTCCTCTAAGACTGTGAACACGTGTATTTCTGAGGTGGAGCTCAGTGGACCTCAGCCATTTTAGTCTGCAGATAAGGACGTAGAACTGTTTGCTTCAGAAATGCTCTTTCAGTTCAAGCTTTGGTACTAGCTTTCTGCCTAATTACAGAAAGAAGTGCTCATGACTTCAGAGTCTACTGCAAAGCTTTGGTGCCATTCCTCCAGCAGGTCTGTTGGGTCCATATAGACAGTGTTCTGCTTCCTTCGGTGGAAATCAGACATCCTTAATAAGAGACTTGAAAACAAATGCTACTGAGTCATGACAACAGGAACCTGCTAAAAATGTAGACAATTTAGTAAGTGAGAGAGCATTTTGCAAGATTCCTGAAATGCAAGAATTGTTTTCCTTTGAAGATTGTTATTGAATTGCGCTTTCACTATTATGCTTGAGTAACTGTTTGCATTTAGATTTCAGACAGAGCACAAACTTAGAAGTATTACTTGTAGATGCTCTAGATAATACATTTTAAAAAATCAAGCTTGCGGAGCTAATTTGCTGTGTATTTTCTTGTGCTTCTGCCTTGAAACTATGCTGGAAACTTTCTTAGCTTTCTACTAATCCTTGGTTTTAGTCAGGCTGAAAGTGCCAGGAAAACAGAGGAAGACTGTGCATATTTTCTTGGTTCTCATTCCAGGCAAAACAAGGAGGTAGAAGTGAATACAGAAATGTTAACCTAACTTTGTTAAAAATCAAAATTGATGTGAAGTTTGTATATTAGAATTTTTCTTACGTTTTTCAGCTTTGAAATATTTTAGTCTCTTTTCAAGCATTCAGAATGTCCGTTTTAAAGACATGTTGATACTGTTATTCAGTGAAAATTATGATTTAAGTGTGTTCACTCTTTGGGTGCTTTAGAATTCCCCAGGTGCAGACTGCAAGCATGTTGAAGTTAAAATACAAATATTTTCCAAAGCTGTAATTTATATAGTAGGTGTTTGGTGACTCTCGAGTTACTGGATACAGTTTGGGTTGGAACAAAGCCTACAAGCTGTATTTTGGTTGTGCTGGCATGTTGCAGTGGCAGAGGAAAACAAGGAAGGAAGGAACAAAGATCTCAAATCTGTCCATGTTGTGATCTTTACTGATCGCTTTCTTTAGAAGTGTCTCAAAGTATACTGATCCTTGGTTGTGTACGGGTGCTTTACAATACAGTGCTATAGAGGGAAGCGATATTAAAATATAGGTAATTAATTTATTTTATAAATAAATAGGCTTCAGGGATTCAGGGAGGGAGAGAGAAAGATTACTGTAATCGCACCAACCTTCCCTGGAACAGGTCTGCCAGGCAGACAGGACACATGGTACGGAGGATTCCCTATCCTCTCTCTACCTGGCAGAATGTGGTGACCTAAGGGAAAGGGGGCAGTGGCGACAAGTTCCCGCCAGGCGCAGCAGGCGCATCTCCTTGGTGACCGTCTGTCCTTCCTAGGTGTCCCTGCATAATAGGTACAATAGGTGCAAGTGGAACCGAACAATGACAAGGAAGATGGTTCGTCTAGGTTGGAGGGGTTGCTGAGAGTAAGTTGGCCTATGCCCTGCATCAAAACTGTTTCCACAAAGAAAAAAAGATGGGTCATCGTCATAACAGACCCTCTTGCAGACTGGACCCACTTCACAGGGAAGTTTGCTGGTTTAAAGATGCGACAAGAAAACTTCCTACACTGGTATGGCCCTTGGATTATTAGCCATTATTGATTTTTCATGTAGGCAGCAATGAAGTTGCAACAGGAAGTCCAAGGACAACCAAGAGAGACTTCAGGGCCTTGGGATGACTGGTTAAGGGGTCAGGAGCATAAGTAGTGTTCTCTAACCTTCCAGTTGCAGGGAATGATGAGGGAAGAAACAGGGAGACCCAGCAGATCAATACCTGGCTCTGAGACTGGTGTCACTGGCAGAATTTTGAGTTTTTTCATCATGGGTCAGTTTACATGACACCAGGCCTGCTGGCAACAGATGGGGTACACCTGTCTCAGAGGAGGAAAAGTATCTTTGCGGAAGAGTTAGCAGAGCTCATTGAAAGAGCTTTAAAATAGATTTGAAGTGGGAAAGGGATAAAACCAGGCTTGCTAGAGATAAGCTTGTGCGTGGCACACCAATGTTTGAGGGACAGTGTGCTAGCAAGGTCCTTCGGTCTGCTCAACACTGTGCTGAGTACACTGGAGCACATTTGAAGTGTCTCTATAGTAATGTGTGCAGCATGAGGAGTAAACAAGAGGAACCAGAAGATTTGGCCGAGTCCCAGAGCTACATCATTGGTGTAAGTGAAACCTGATGGGGTGGGTCCTGTGACTGGGATGCTGTGATGGATGGTTATAGACTCTTCAGGAGGCGTAGGCAGGACAGGCAAGATAGGGGTTGGTGCTATATGTAAGGGAGGAGTTGGCTTCTATGGCACTTACGTTTGGCAATGACACGGTTGAGAGCCTCTGGGTAAGAATGAAGGAGAAAGCAAATAAAGCAGATGTTGTTGTGGGAGTCTGCTATCAACCACCTAGTCAGGCTGACGACACTAATGAAGTATCGTACAAGGTATTAAGGGATATCTCTAGATCAACCGCCCTTGTCCTTATGGGTGATGTTAACTTCCCAGGCATCAGCTGGGAATATCACACAGTGGACACAATCAAGTCCAGGAACTTTCTGAAGCATGTTGAAGATAACCTCTTGGTGTGGGTAGCCAACTAGGAAAGGTGCCCTCCTAGATTTGTTGTTTGTAAGCAGAGGGACTCACGAGCAAAGTGGTGGTTGGTGGCTGTCTTGGTCACAGTGACCATGAAGTAGTTGAGTATCAAAACTTGGTGATAGGATAAAAACTGCCAGCAAAATTTTAATTCTGGATATGGGGAGAGCAGACCACCCTGCTGAAGGAGCTAGTTAGTAAAGTCCCCTGGGAACCTGCTTTTGAAGGTATTTGGGTCCATGAATGCTGGTCAATCCTTAAGAGCCATCTATTCAGAGCACAGGAGGAAGCAGTTCCAAGGTACTGGAAGTCAAGCAAGCAGGGCAGAAGGCCAGCCTTGCTGACCAGGGATCTTCTTCTAGAACTTAAGCAGAAAAGGAAAGTGTATGGACATTGAAAGCAAGGACAGGTGACATGGGAGGGCTAGAGAGATGCTGTTCACCATGGAAGGGAGAAAATTTGTGCATCCGAAGCTTTATTAGAATTGTAGCTGGCCAGCACTGTGAAGGACAACAAAAAGGGTGTTTTAAAATATGTTAATAGCAAAAGGTGAATCAGAGATAGCATTGGGCTGTTGCTTGACCAGGTCAGTGACCTCACAAATAGGGGTGTAGACAAAGCAAAGACATTTAATGCCACCTTCTCCTTTGTCTTCAACACTGATGATGGGCCCTGGAAACCACGGAGCCCTGTGTTGGGAGATCATGACTGGGGGGATGGTAAACTGCCAGCTGACCCTGAACTTTTTCCATACTTGTTTCTCCAGCTGAATGTGCATAAATCTATGGGGCCCAATGGGATTCATCCCAGGGTATTGAAAGGGCTGGCCAATGTCATTGTGAGACCTCTCTCCATTATTTTTCAATGGTCTTGAGAGTCTGCAGAGGTCCCAGTTGGCTGGAAGCTGGCAAATGTTATCCCAATTTTCAAGAAGGGCAAGAAAGAAGATGTCGGTAATTACAGGCCTTTCAGTCTCACTTCAGTGCCTGGTAAAATTATGGAGAAGGTTATTCAGGGAGTTACTGAAAAACACTTGAGAGACAACGCAGTCGTTGGTCATAGCCAGCACAGGTTCACAAGGGGAAAGTCCTGCTTAACCAACTTAGTTTCCTTTTATGATAAGGTCACTCATCTAGTTGACCAAGGGAAGTCAGTAGATGTGGTGGTTTTGGATTTTACCAAAGTTTTTGCTACTGTCTCTCACAGTATCCTCCTTGATAAACTGTCCAGCACACAGCTAGACAATTCCATAATACATTGGGTGAGCAACTGGCTAATGGCTCGGGCTCGAATGGATATAGTAAGTGGGGTTACATCAAGCTGGTGGCCAGTCAACAATGGGACTCCCCATGGCTCAATTTTAGGGCCAGGGCTCTTTATAAATTATCTGGATGCAGGAATCAAATGTACGTTAGGTAAGTTTGCCAACAATACGAAACTGGGAGGAGCTGTGGACTCCCTCAAGGGTAGAGAGGCTTTGCAGAGAGATCTGGATAAACCAGATAGCTGGGCAATCACCAACTGTATGAAATTTAACAAGAGCAAGTGCTGGATTCTCCACCTTGGATGGGGCAGTCCTGGTTATATGTACAAATTGGGGGATGAGAGGCTGGAGAGCAGCCCTGCGGAAAGAGATCTGGGGGTTTGGGTTGATGGTGTCATGGTTTTAACCTCAGCTGGCCACTAAGCCCCACATAGCAGCTCGCTCACTCCTCCTGGTGGGATGAGGAAGAGAGTCGGAAGAGTAAAAGAGAGAAAACTCGTGGGCTGAGATAAAGACAGTTTAATAGGTAAAGTAAAAAGTGTGCACACAAACAAAGCCAAACAAGGAATTCATGCACCACTTCCCATGGGCAGGCAGGTGTTCAGCCATCTCCATGAAAGCAGGGCTCCATCATGTGTAATGGTTACTGGGAAAGACAAGTGCTGTAACTCTGAATGTCCCCCACTTCCTTCTTCTTTTTCCCCCAGCTTTTTATGCTGAGCATGAAGGCATATGGTGTGGGATATCCCTTTGGTCAGTTGGGGTCAGCTGTCCCGGCTGTGCTCCCTCCGAGCCTCTTGTGCACTCCAGCCCCCTCGCTGGTGGGGTGGGTTGAGAGGCAGAAAAGGCCTTGGCTTGTGTAAGCCCTGCTCAGCAATAATGGAAACATCTCTGCGTTATGAACACCATTTTCAGCACAAATCCAAAACATAGTCCCATACCAGCTACTGTGACAAAAACTAACTCTATCCCAGCCAAAACCAGCACAGATGGCAAGTTGAATACGAATCAAGAGTGTGTGCCCTGGCCAACCGTGTCCTGGGGTATATCGAGCACAGCATAGCCAGCCGGTCGAGGGAGGCGATTGTCTCACTCTAACCTGCACTGGTGTGGCCCCACCTCAAGTACTGTGTGCCATTTTGGGCACCTCGCTATAAGGAGGGCATCAAACTGTTAGAGTGTGTCCAGAGGAGGGCAACCAAGAGGGTGAAAGGTCTTGAGGGCAAGACTTAATGAGGAGCAGCTGAGGCCATTTCGTTTGTTCAGCTTGGAGAAGAGAAGGCTGAGGGGTGACCTCATCGCAGTCTACAACTTCCTCAAGGGGGGCAGAAGAGGGGATGTGTTGGGTTTGCGTGGTGGGGCTTTGGTAGCGGGGGAGGGGCTATGGGGGTAGCTCCTGTGAGAAGCTGCTAGAAGCTTCCTTGGCTCCAAGTCAGACC
>VZSC01016186.1:777480-811038 GCA_013398225.1 Steatornis caripensis | reverse complement strand
AGGCTGCAGCGCAGGGCTCGTAGTGACTGTTGGCCAGACNTCCGTCCAGAACTCCGAGCCCACGGGGTAGTGCTGTCCGCTGTGCCAGCAGCCGCACTGCTGGCTGGGCACGCATCGGTCATTGTAGAGCAGGTACCCGCTGTCGCACACACAGCCCTCCACGCACGGCAGGCTGCAGGTAGCAGGTGCCATCGGGTCAACACACGTGGCAGGGCAGGCTGCAGCGCAGGGCTCGTAGTGACTGTTGGCCAGACAGGCGACAGCTGTATAATAAGAGATAAACCTGTTTGTTAACTACTGAAGTATTGGGTTTTGTTTAATATCATATTCTGCTTATTTTTGAAATGTTTTGGGACATATTGGATGTCTGAGGTATTTTGATGCATGCCTGTGCTGTCTTACCACACTAATTTCTTTAGAGGTTTGGGCTATATCAAGTTTTCCTCATGGAGAGAATTTTCTAGGTGATCTCTTATTGCTGAAGATGATTGCTTTGAGTTCTTGCATTTGGCTGAGCATATAATAAGTGTAATGTTAGTTAATTGTCCTAGACACATGCCATATTTAGGTTCTAGTCCTGATATTTAATTCTAATGATATAGTAGCTTCTTAATTCCTATGTTTTCACTTCCACAAGGTCTTTAATATTTGTTAAATAAGCAGTACGTACAATTGCTCTATTCTGGTTTTAGATCTTGTTACACACACGACATGTAAGTACCCAAGCTAATTAGAGGTTTTAAACACTGACATTTTCGGGTGAGAAGATGCCTGAACTGAAGTTTCCTGAACATTTTTCAGCTTCTATATTTTTATGTGATATGGTTTAGTTTTTAATGACTTATTTTCTCACTGTATTTTTAGCCTACTTTCCTACGAAGACAAAGATCACACAATCACGTTGTGCATTTCTCTGCTCTTGCTTCCACTTACTAAATTTGACCCAGCTGACTTATTGGAAAGACGTTGATGAGGTTGGTAGAGGACAAAAACATTCAGATCCATTAAATAAATTAGGGGCAAGGCAATTAGGAGATCCTGCAAGCTCCTTCAGCAGAAAGAGCAGCTACAAAGAGAGCTCACTCCTGCTTAGAAGCCATAGAATCTATGCAAGAGAAAATCCCAGTAACATCCCTAGCAGAGAAAATGCTCCTGCTAGAGACTGCAGTCAAATGTGAAGCAAGAGTCAGAAAGAAATCATGCTTCAGACATTCCAGTGTTCATAGATGAGTCTCTTTCTTTAGTCTCCCCATCTCCTTCAGCGCAGAAAGCATATAGGGCACTGGATCACTGTTTCATGTTCCTTGCATTGCTTCTGGTGTGAGCAGGTCTGTTCAGGACTTTCAGACAGTATTTAAATTCTGTTGTAAAGGTAACTCTTTTTCCCTATAATATATGCCTGAATGCTTGAGAAATGTTCTTTATTTAATCTTTACCAACATTCATAGAAGAAAGGTCATTATTCACATTTAATCTCCAGCAGAGTTCTGTCTATTACTTCAATACATGACACCTTTTGTCTGTGCCTTTGTGTGTTGCTGTCTTTTCCCCACCCTCACTACCTGCTCCACTTTGATTAGTGTGGTTACAATCTCCATTGCACAGGCTTCTTTTGTCAGTTGTGGCCTTTAATTCCAGGCTGCCTACCTGTGTTGCCTCCTCTCTCATCTGAAACTATGAATTTCTATGCCTGTACAGGACACTGATGCTTTCCTCCACATGCATAGGCATGAACAACTGGCATTCCTTCCTCTAATACATATGGGAGTTTGTGCCTCTGATAGTGTTTTCAGTATTCTCCTTCTCCCTTTATCCCAGATCTCCTGCTTGGTTTGTCAGATGTGTTCCTCCATCCTGCTCTCTTTGCATTGCTGCAAACTATGACTTTCAGATATCTTCTCTGTTTCATCTCAGGTTTATTTCTCCCATCAGCTCCGATGTCATTATTCCTACAAGAGCAACAGGCTCCAACCCCTGGACCAGCTTCCTAGTCTGTGCTTCCTTGTCCTTGGCTCTCTGGCTATAGCCAGGTTCAATCTACCCTTCCTCTTTTACATAGACTTCTAAGCAAATTATCTTTTACCTTTCTAGCTCCTGCTTGCTTTCTCTAAATCCAAGGTCTTCCACTTAGCCTACTCAGTAGTCCTCTCCAGTTCCTAGTCAAAGCTCCTTTCTCTCTGTACCAGACTGCCTGGATTCCTTATCCCCATCTACAGCTCTGCGTTAAACTGTGACAGCCTTTCATCTGCTCTGGCACATGTCCCTTCTGTGTTCATATAAGATATCCACCAACGTGTTTTTGCTGAAGTTGCTGCAGGAGAAAACACAGCTTCCATTCTGTTAAATGGGTGCCTGGCCACACTGCAGTGTAGAAAGTCTGTGTAGAAACGGAGTGCAGAAGGCAGCTCAGGCTCTCAGTAGGGAGGGTGGGTAAAACATCTACATGTCTACTACGTATGTGCAAAAAGATTTTTTTTGTCAAAGACACTTAAATTTAGGCATAGCTTTGTCAGAAGGTAAAAAACCCTCTAAGTCAAATGTCCCTGACACACTTAATACCCCTGAACAAAAATAAAAGGACACTAAAGAAATTCAAAGGAAATGCCTCCAATTCTGTTTTAAGATGGACTAGACTGTATTTTCTCCTTTCATTCAAAGCAGCTTAACTATTTTCACTAGAATCTGCCCAAAGGAATCAAACTGCGACTATAAGTATCCCTGAAATCTTTAGCGTGATCAGCCAAGATTCACGACATTATATGAATTCAAAACAGCGTCTTCTAATGCTCCGTCTTCAGGAAGTCCTAATTATATTCTCCTGACAAGTAGTAATTTTCAGTAATTTTTGATACATACGGCAGAAGGTTGCATTTCTCCATGGTGTCAGCTGGACTCCTGCAGCTTGGCACACATCTGCATAAGCCTGCAGGTTTTCACAGAGGGCTGCATTGTTCAAATGAAGTTCACAGAGATCATACTGGCAGGCTTCAGAATAACTTTGTGGATCAACTACTGAGTGGCAATTCTGGAATGGACCATTGGGATCTGTGATCAAACCACAGTATTCATTGCTTTGGATCATATGTTTTTCATCAGCAGTACAATTTGGAGTATGGCCATCATCCGGTAAGCACCTAGTATGGAAAAAAAAACCCAGATGTGGAAAAATTCACTGATGAACTCCGGTCACACTGGCGCCTCTTCAAATCACATCTAATAAAACTACAGGGCTGTCCTCAGGCTAAGCATGATATATTTTAAAGCTCTACATTTCAAACACTTAGGATAGAAATTCAGATTTTAATATGATCTCAACCTTATAATTTTGAGAAGCCTGGAAGAAACCAAATATTTATTTTGGTTTTCTTCTAAGCCGAGCTTCCTACATGGAAGATACCTAGGAAGGACAAACTAAAAGCATTTGAAGTTAAACCTCT
This sequence comes from Steatornis caripensis, assembly GCA_013398225.1. Classification (NCBI taxonomy): domain Eukaryota; kingdom Metazoa; phylum Chordata; class Aves; order Caprimulgiformes; family Steatornithidae; genus Steatornis; species Steatornis caripensis. Next base: position 807,601 of record VZSC01016186.1, on the reverse strand, counting down.
GCTATCATTAAATAATATATTGTGAAATTATAAAATAAATACTGAAGTATCTCAGAAGAATTCAAAGATCTTCAAGTATTAGCATTAATATACTCTAACCGAAATCTCAGTTGGCATAGGCAGTGTTTTACTCAAGTTTTATCTTTTTAAGCAGTTACATTTGCTGTGAAACTTTACCTAGATAGATGAAGTAAGTACACTGACAAGAATATTTTTTATTTCATGTGCCTGACATTTTGGCCCACATACAACAGTTGCTTAAAATACTGATCATTGCATAACCAAGAGCTAAGGCCTACCACCCTAGCTGGAGTCCTACCTAGAGTCATTGTAAACCTGCCAACTGTTGCCAAGGCTGGCTGAGTTTGTTTCCATCTCTCCATCTGGGTTAAGAAAGTCATCTGCTTTGTGTCCATTATAATTTCCACATATTCCACAGACTTTAGACATATAGGTACTGGGAAGAGTGATTTCTGCTCTGTGATTTCCATCAAACTTGACATTCAGCCCAAAGTCAGTCGTAACCACAACATACTGCCCACTGAATGAAATACTGACACCCTGCTCCAAAGTCAGAGGGACCACCTGGCTGACTCCATCAACCTGCAGGCACAAAGAAGGACAATAATCACTTTAAAAGAAGTATTTTTAATGCCGACCCTCTTAGATCATATCGCTATATTGAGCATAGGGCTTGCACAGTGAGCAGTAAGAACTCATGTGGTGTTAAGTATTATTTAACATGAATGATGTATATGGGCACACAACCTAGGGCCTTGAGGCCATAATAATGTAGCTATATAGCTTCCAAGTGCAGTCAAAGTGAACTCGGTGAATCTGGCCTAGCTGGCCAAAGTCCAAGACTTCACATGGTCTGTCAGCAGTAACTGCTTACAGACCTATCTTTTATTTTGGATCAAATAAGATTAAAAAAACGTAGTTACAATGGATTCTCAGGAAATTTTCAGAATTGGGCAAATCTTGAAGAAGTTTCTTTTTTTTCTTCGGCTTTCTCCTTTAATTTTTACATTTGAAATGCCAGACAACAGGAAGTAAGTGTTGAAGTAAAATTTTCAATTAATTTAAAATGTACTAAAATCAGCATCTACTTTGAACACTTGTTCTTATTAAATATGTAAGAAAGTTTGGTTTACTTAGAAACATATACATAACAAAAACAGTAAATACAGGGGAAAAGTATAAAAGAGAAGCTGTTGGACAAATGTGGATATATGAGTTTATTATGTTTCTAAGATCAGATTGGAAAGGTCTCAGAGTACATTTAAACCTTTATCTCCTGTCACATAAATCACTGTACTATTTTCTTATAAGAAGAGCGGTAATGAAGTAAGATGACCTATTCATTTACTGGGGGTTTGAATCAAACCTGTCTGTTGTCTTGACCCTTTATGGAAAGGAGCCATAAGGAAGCCTTAAAATACAATAGCTGTCCAAACGACACAATCAGCGTGAGCAAAGTAGTCATCAGATTGTCACTTTAGAACTCTCCTCTGGCCCTGCTTTGTGGCAAATGCCAGGTGTTAAGTTAGCAGTGACGTGGAATAACTAGGAATCAGGGATGAATATGCAGCTTTACAGACTACCACACAGGATCGGGAAATAACCACCAGCATGGACTCAGTTAGTGCAGGGCCTTTTTATTCCGTGATGCAGACCAAGCTTGAGCATGGGGAGCAGCTAGAAAGGTAGGCTAGCCCACCAACCCTATCTAGAGAGTCAGTTCTAATCCCAGCTTTCAGCAACACAGCACAAAATTTTAGCTTACATTTTCAGCCCTGAAATTCCAATGTTTAAGGACACCATGCTATTCTTACTCCTAAATATCTGACTGCCCTCTAAACTTTACTGTATCTATGCTGGAAATTTGTAGTCATTCTACAACAATTTCTTCATTCACAGTATGAGTTACTGATAGATAGCGGGCTCCAATCTTACCTTAACAATTCTGTTTGTACCCAGATTGATCCTGTAACCATACACATCAACATCCACGTATCGGACATAGGACACGCGAGTGTTGCCTCCCCTGTGCTCATTGGCCGCTTCCACGTTGAAGTAGGGCAGCGAGCTGTTGCTCTCGCACAGCTTGGAGAGGGTGTAGGTGCAGGTGCCCATGAAGTCATGACGCTGCTTGTCGAATGTGTGATAGTGAGGATCCCCATGTATAGTGCAAATTGCTTCTGGAGACAGGAAAAAGGAATATGTTCTCCGTAAAATATGGATACATCCAGAAAAGGCACCTCATTGTGCAGTGGGAAAACACAATCATTCCTATTTTATAGATTATATATGGAAGAACTGAAACAGAAGAGGCAGATTTATATGACTTAAGGCAATGCCATAGAGAGACACCCAAAGAAATTAAATGAAGCAAATAAGTGTCAGTGGTAGTAAAAACTTAGGTGCACTTCTACAATCCATTGACTAGCATATGTGATTGGCTAAAATTACCTGTCACTGGAGGTGGTGTAGATTCTGTTGGTGTAGGTGTTGGTGGTACAGGGGTAGCAACAGCTTCTGTTAGTGGAAAAGACAAGGCAATACAATGAGTTATAACATTACAGAGTGAACACTAAATACACATCAACATACATGAATTTCCACTTATTCTTCACCAGCATAAAGTTAGAAGTTTTTCATTGAAACAAGTGGAACCACCTATATTTAAAAACAAGAACGTGTGGGTCTTTTGAGTGCTTAGGAAAGCTTGTCTGATTGTTGGCTTGGTGGCAGTGACTGAGCTTGTGCCAGTGACTGAGCTTGTGCCAGCATGCTTCTCTGGAGCTGGAAGTGTATTTACAATTAGATATGTGACTCCCTCTGATGTGTATGTTAAGGCACGAAGGTCATACTGTCTGCAAGTGTTGGCAGGTCCAGGAGTGAGTAGCCTGCCAGCAGATGCCATATAGCAGAAACAAATAACTCTCAGGGCACTGGTGGTTTCTAATCAGAGAGTTTTTTTGTTTCTTCAAAATTATATTTATTTCTTCGGAATACAACAGCTGTAAGAGCTTTCTACTGACAAACACAACCACAGTCCTGTCGTGGAGTCTTCGCTCATGCCTGCTTCTGCTTGCTAACAAATAGTAGTATCTTCTCCACCTATGCTTTATCCATCACAAAGATATCTTCTAAGAAAAGTGGTCCTCTTGGTGTACTTGTATGTATGAGTTAGCAACACCAGAATGAATATTCTCTTGATGTCATGTTCATTCACTAGGTGACGTACAAATGAGTGATGGATCTGAATCTCTGGAAGTACAACAGACTGACTAAAAACTTCAGAGCACAGACGCATTCACTCCTGCCCCTTTGCAGAACAAAGAACAACTCTCCTCAATCAGGTGTTCTCCTATTGCACCCTTGTGAGGCCTCCACTATGCACTGAGTGTGCAATAACAGTCAGTGTACGAGGAGATAGCCAAGTGAGGAATTGATTCATGGAGAACAATGCTCTCCAACCCATTTATAGGTCCACTATAGGTATATAATCATCCAAATGAACTCACAAGAAAGGCAGTCAGTATTCCATATTACTGACACTACTAATGATGCTATTTATAGGGATTAAGTTATAACATAGAAACAAGTCATATAAGTTAGGCATTTTTGAATAATGATGCAGTAACGTGGTACTATGATGGTACTGCTTTTGCACTACTCGTGATTTAAACTCAGCTGGATGTGGGAGTTTTGAATGATACTTATGATTACAATTTAGAAGTAGTCAATAGATCTCACATAACTTGAAGCCTAGTGTATACTGATAAATGTCTGCACGAAATGATCCCATTCATGTAATGAGCTCTATCTTCAAAGTTGAAGATATTTTTAATAACCTGCCTGCAAAACGGGATCTTTGCAAGAACTAATTTCCTGTACACCTGCTTCTTATATGACTACTACTTCACATCCAGCTCCCTACTCCAGTGTAAATGCAGTTTTTGCATATCTAGCCCAGAATTTCTCTTTTTGCCCTTTCAACATTGGTGAAAAATTTTTAGGAAATCCTGTTAATGGCTGTATTCCTACATTGGATAGTTCCCAACAAGATTTAATTTAACTTAACAGAAAAAAGTATCTTCCTAAGACTATTGTCCCTTGAGATCTAAGGTGAAGACTTTCTGTAAATGACAATATGAATATCAAACATCATAACCTAAAGAGTGCTTGCTAATGTTGCCTTGGAAGGTAATTTTTCATGTGATAAATGGACATATATTTAGTTTTTCATGAGTTTGATTAAAACATCTATTCAATCAAACATTCTTGTAGAAACAAAAAGATTCAGAGGACTTTGGCTTTTACCAGACCTAACAATTCACTTAACTTTCATCACATTAGTAGCCATAGAGTTGAACAGAGAGGGGAGCACTTTTGCCTCTTGCAGTTACAGTAGTGCACCATCCAGTGGCTGAATCATGTGCTAATATGCCTGGGAAAATGAAGAACTGTCTCTCCCTAGCCCTCCCAAAAAAGGCCCCAAGTATTTTTCACAGAATATTAAAGAAAATTACATATTCTGAGGTTGTGGACCTAAATGGAAGTCTTTGTCCTGGCTAGCATAAATTTGAAGCATTTTACTATCATTATACGAGTGGGTTTTAACAGAGAGTGCAGCCTATTAAGACTTAACAACAATTTCTATATAGCTTTCAGCAAGTTTCTTGTTCAATTCACATTTTGTAAGTAAGTACTGCACGCTTGTCAGTAGAGATGGGATGAAACTGTAATTCACTTGAAGATCCTCGTCATCCACAGCTTGTGCCAGTCTTGGCTGATTTGTTACTGGGTCAGGGATCAAGCTCAAATTGCCGATTCACAGTCAGAGCTGGTAGTGCAACTCAGCTTTATTGACTCACTATATTTTTTTTTTTGGGGGGTGGTGGGGAGGACATATGGAAGTGCTGTGTATTTGTTGAGCTCATATGAACTGGGATTTGCTGTAAAATGTTGATTAGAGCATTTAATCTGGAATCCAAGACCAACATGCAAAGACTTGGCTTGGGTTTAGAGATGCACTTCAGACTTAAAATAAAGTTTGCTGGGCCTTGTGAAAATGGTCACATTTGCAGAGAAGGGAATAGCTTGCTCTGAATGTTTGAGGTGGTGAGGAAAGATTTAGGAAGAAACTACAACAAAACAGATAACATTCAAATGAAACGAGCTACAAAGTTTTTGCCACTTCTCTTTTGTGATTCGAAGTTATGAGGAGTTTCTATATTGTATATGGAATTGAGTAACGGTCAACAGCTTAAGCAGAGATGATGAAGGAGTATACACTAATGTGCAAATATAGACTTACCACAGGATCCATCCCTTACTCTCACGTTGTCCAGTGCCGTATCCCCATACTCTGTCAGTCCTCGGACAGCCTCAAAAATTGCCTGGGCAGGATGCAAAGTGAATCACTGCATCAGAGTTGCTCAGCTCAGGCATATGTGAGACCATTTCCCTTAGCATGCTTTAAAAATATTCTTTCTGGTCTATTTCTAAAGGCAACAAGTAAGCGGAGGCTATAACAGTTTTCCCCAGAAGCCTAAAATATATATTCTGTATTAAGGTAAAGACTTCAAGAAACTTGCTCTCTATTTTGGTGACTGATAACTGATTTATGAGAATTAGTTGTCTGGATTCTACAGAGCAGTCCAATGAAGGCAGCATCTCAAAGTTCAAACTTTCACTCCCAGCAGACAAACCTGCATTTAATTAAGGCACATAAGGTCCTTGACTTCATGATAAAATGAGGGAGGAAAGGAAGGAAAAAGAGGGAAAACTGAATATATTTTATCCTCTAGCTAACAGCAGCAGTAAAACTCTGGGAGTTGTTTGTTTCTTCTTGTAGTTCATTGGCACAGAGCATGAGGTGATTATATTTACAAAATATAAACCAAGCAAATCTTGGTAATATTTTCTAGCTTACAAGCACAACATTTTGCAGGCTGTCAGGGGAGAACAAATGCTAACAAAGTAAAAAGAAATTTATCCTGAAAATATATTACCTTTATCCTTCTCTGTGTTGGAAAAGTATGAGTGATGGCACCATAGTTCCACACGGAACTCTGGTTTCCCTTCCGACTCCACACCACAGACTCCCCTGTGCTGTCTTGGATAAGCACTCTCAGCTCATTCATGTCTTCTGACCCAAACATATAGTACCAGAAGTCTATGCATATTTTTTCAGAAACCATGGTATCTGGGCTCTCAAGCCTATTAGTGTCGAATGGGATCAGATTACTTGCTTCTTGGTAGATGAAATAACCTTCTGCAAAGTGAAAAAAAAAATATGGTTGAATCTTTGTAACTTGTTAGGTGTCATTTAAAACTGAAGTACAACCCAACTCTGAAAGAAATCAAGGGCATCATTAGCAGTACAAAGAAGCAAAGTAGATAATGTTTGGGATTTACATTGCAATGGTTAGCACCATGTAGTTATCCAAATTAGAACTGAGCTGGAGAGCAAAGCAAATGTATCCCCTCTCACATGAACAGTTATTTTGGGATCACAAATAAAGATGGAGGGCTTTTCCAAGAAATAGCACCACCAGACATAGTGCCCCACTGATCTGTGTTCAGTTTCCTGTTTCCTCAAATGAAAATAACGCAATCTGCTATACAGCTTCTCTTGTGGAATACATTTTTTTTCTAAAGATTTTGGTCTCAAGATGAGCAAATAGCTAGCACAAAGAAAATTCCAACCCATCAGCATTTGATTTTGTCTCAAGATGGAAAAGATAGAAAGCAATGCTGATATTTCCATCAAAATATTTAGTTTGATATTATGAAAAGGAAGGAAACTTTTCAAAATTCAGAAACTCTCCGTATATCTTTCAGGATTTGAAATTCTTTAGTTTGAATTGGTTCAATATGAGATCACATTTTGCTTTACTAGGGCTGAAGTTTTTTGCTTCTCATGGACTAAGATCAAAGCTACATTTCCCCAGCACAGTTAAAGTCAAGTGTCTCCCATCTGACTGTGGAAAGAAATCAAAAAGAAGTGAATGACCATTTCTATATGGTAAAGTATGTCTCCATACGTAGCATCTAACATTCAAGCATATGTTTTAGCTAGCAAGAAAATGTAAGTCGCATTTAAAGTTATATGGTTTCTGTCAATTCAAAAAGCAAAACATTATTATTTGTGTCAATCCAGATTAAAAATATTTCATTTCTTCTTTCAATAGGCAATTTTAATTTTTATTATCAAAATACTAAAAATGAAGAAAACTATTTAGCAAAAAATCCCAACTAATACTGTTCTAGTCCTCTTACAGAGTCTGACAGCAGCTGACCTTTCGGTCTTGGGATAATTACAGAAAGCAGCATGACTGCAGACTGATCCCCTATAAATGGATCTTCTAGTGCAAGTACAGTGGTTCACATAGACAGAGATGGTGTAATACTAAGCACTTGTTTGATGATATGACCACATTAGACCCCAGTTTTTCAATCACAAGTAGCTGAGGACAAGCTTTTTAAAGATATGCTTTAATTTCAGACTTGATCCTGTAACACTTTGCTAGTGTGAACGCTACCTAGTGTCACTATATTGATCATTACATTTATTGCCATTGACTGATATCAGTGTAATTTGGCCACAAGATCTCTCTTGAATAATGTTCTGTTGCACATCACTGCATTCTCTATGAGGCCTTACGCATGACATAATTAGTTATTCTACTTCCATGCACTGATGAAGATTTCCAACCCATGATGGGGCAACCCAGTTTCATTTACTTGTAACTGACATGGTGAAAAGTCAAAGACAGGTGTCAGCATGAAATGAAACTGACATATTTGAAAGGGTTTCATGAATCTCTTTTCTCTTTCAAAGGAAGAATAATAAAGGTACTCAAGCTGTCTTCAAAAGGAAATCAACAATGCCATAATCGAGCCCTTACTTCCATCAGGGTAGTCTCCATCAGGACCCGTTCCATCAGTCGGAGTGTCATGCTTGCTTCGTATCCACACTCCCTGATTGCCATTGCAAGGTTGGGTCCAATCACAAAATGGTCTTGAGTTGTTGTTAAAATCACATCTGGTGAGGTAAGCTGAAATACAACACATCAAAGTAAGGAAGAGAAGCTAGTATGTTCAAAATCCGCCTTGGATGTTAACAGCACTGATGACATGCAGTTACCTGTTTCAGGATCCCATGTTCTCAGGCCACCAGTTGGTCTTTGCTTGATCCTGCCAAGAAAAACAATACAGGGAAGCCCTTGTGGAATTAGTGACTCAAAAACTGTTTGAGAAAGAATGTTGGGACCTCAACATATGTCTTTGGGTGTTTCACTGAATAACTGCATAAACCCAGGGTCTCATCCACGTCTGACTCTTTCTCTTCCCATATGTACTTACTCCTTCATGATAAACCTCTGAGAGTGAGTCAAAGGCGGAACGTACTGATTTCATGCAGTGTGGAAAGATCCTCTGCTCTCTATCCCACTGAACTGAAAGGAGACCAGCTCTCTTAGGTACAGGGAGCTACCAAAGAGATGGATGGACACAGCTTAACTCAGACAGTACCAGGATAACAGCAAAGACTTGCTACTAACTTGCTCATGGCATTGGTGTCCCCACTGCTACAAAGCAAAATGTGTATGCGCCAGCAAATTAGTGCAGTTGCCACATAACTCTGTTATTTATTGGAAGGCTATATATTTCCTTTAACCCCTGAAAATATCTCATGACACAAAGCTGTCATCGCATTCAGCTCTTCTAACTTACCCTGGAAATGCTACAGAACAAATGCAGTTACAAATGCATGGTCCTTGTGGTGCTACAAAGTCCTGCAGAGATTAGCTGGCACCAGACCAAAATCTCACCGCAGATCACAGTACAGATGGCTCTGCTTTTTAGGTGTTTTGCATAGGGAAGGGATTTCCAGGACTGCAAGGCTACAATAGTAATTCTTGACATGCTCAGACAGTGGTCCATAGTTTCAGGAGGCAGGGTTCGATTCCAACCTCAGTGGTGCCCTCTCCTTAATTATTCTTATTGTATTTGACACAGTATAGAGAATCTGTCTTTAAGTGAATGCATCGCTGTGAATTTCCTCACTGCCCCTCAAAATCTAGGCAATTACATTTAGAGAAACTAGGGAGATTAGGAGCGAATATCACACAATCAATTCACCAATGAAATGCAGCAAGCAACTGGAAAACAGACTGAGCTAAGGCTAAAGAGGAAAGAGGATACTTGAAGACACATAAAGTAAGAAAATGTTCTTCGCTGTTCCTTCCTGGATTTCTTCTTCCATGAGAAAGGGAAAGCTGTAACAAGTTGCCACTTGGTTTCTATTCAGCACTATCTTTAAACTGCTACACATCAGGCAAAGGCTGGTGTAGGTATACTCAGTGCCCGAAGTGTTTTATAACTGCTGTGGTTATTTTGTCAAGATTTCTCCTCTTCAGATGTGCTATTAGACATCCATGTGTTACAGGTTTCTGTCACAGACAGGAGCCAGTGCAGAATTAGGCAACAACAAAACCCAATTATTTCTTCTTTTTAAAAATGACATGGTTAAATTGTACAACATCCCACCTTTAAAGAATGATGAAATATCCAACATTTAAAAAGTGAAGAAAGGATATTATTAACAGCTAAGCTTCCTGAATTAAGCTACATTTGGTACTGTGTTACTTACCCTGTGGTATTCAGCACTGAAATACAGAATAAAATTACAGTGTATTGTAAGTGCCAGAGGGTCCCCATGCTAATTAAGTCTTCTGTGTGGTACAGCTTGCATAGTAATCCACCAGCTGTACTCAACAAGGAGAAAATGAGAACAACCTACAGTGAAGCAGAGGAATATATTGACCAGAGGGTGGAGGCGATTATAAAAATCTGTCCAACCATGTATCAGTTATGTTCCCTGGGTTATCTGCCTCAAGAAAAGCACTGATGAACTGAAAGCTCATATTCTGTGTCACTTGCTTTGACACCCTTAGTTGTTTCCTGGAGAAATTGATCTTATTTTGGCAATTTTTGTTGCTGCTGTTGTATATTTTAAAAGTCTGCAGTTCTAAAGGGTTTTCTTCCTCACATTGATAGCAAGACAACTTTCATCATTTTAAAACTCCTGCCCAGCTTTCACTGCTAGTGTAAGTGAGATTTCTCATATTGACTGATTTTTTTTTACCTTTCTGAAACTAGCATTCAGCAGAGCAGATAAAAAGCTTTCAATTTACTCACAACAGTCACGTTGTTGTGGGCACAATTCAGGAAATGGCTGAAATATAATTGCTACCATAGTGCCCCTGCTTCAAAATAAAAAAGACCGTTTTCTGGGCTGCAATGAAGTCTCTGCTGGTTGCTGTCACAGAAAAAGCAGGTGGACCATTCCCACCGCCACTTGGGCCTTTGCTGTTTTGTTCTTTTGCAGCATTCCTTGCATTGGGGCATGCAAAGAAATGGCTCAAAGGCAGCCAAATTCCTTACTTTACCTGGAATTCGTGAGGGATTAGAATCAAAGGAGTATCAGAAAGTGTACAATGTTTCCTTGCCTGGAAACCCCAGACCATGGCTTTTTTTTTTTTGTCTGAAAGGAGGATGTCTCTGGGAGTGGAGTTTTCTGGAAAAGTGGCCTCTTAGTTATAACCTCTTTCCCTTTGTGATTATATTCTGATGATTAAGGTCATTAAGGCTTCATAATTTAAGTCCAGAATTTCTTCAATTCCCTTTCCCCCTGCTCAGCACAAAGTATTTTCACTTGCCATTAACAAGTGACTGAGGAGGCTGCTTACAGAAACAAGAGACAAACGCAAGGGAGGCTAACCAGAAACACAAACATATTTCAAGTTAAATGTTAACTGATGTGTTGACAATGGACCCAGGGGTTCATTCTGCCACAAGCTCATGCTCCATGCGAGCCCCTCCAAAGCCAGAGGGTGGATGTTCACTTGACTGGTAAGTATCTCTCTACAATGAAAATCCTCTCCTGGGAAAATGTGTATATTTTTGCCAACAGTAAACAGGGAAGAGGATTTCTGTGATTTAGAGACAAAAGAGACTCTTTCCCTGCACAAAGCCATTGACCACACTTTTTCAGTTCAGTTGAGGAGAGGTCAGCACGAGGAGGAGAATAAAAGTGACCTTCAGATAAAAGTTGCATTTGAGCACTCTGCATTTTCAGCAGGGCCGCTGAGATGCTGGTGCAGCAAGAGGTAATCTGGGCAGCAGCTGTCCTTAGCACTGTAATAGGTAGCAAGGGGCCTTCAATGTATGCACGTGCCTTCCTTCTCCAGGCAATTTAAGGATTGCTCATGAATCTGATGCTGTTATGTATGATTCTGACAAGAAGATGTCAGTCCATCTTGGGAAGAAAGCAACCCTCTGGTAAATCTGTCCATCCAGATTACGCACTGTCTTTGACCCCTCTTCATCCATGGCAAATATGAGACACCGCAGCACCATGAACACTCCTGTCAATAGAACATACCAGCTTAGGTACTCTGTGAAAGGTCAACTGGAGCACTGATTAGGGCTTTTCAGCAAGGGACAAATATTAATAACCTCTTTTACATATGGGAAGGATGACAAGGAAATGACTTGCCATTTAATTCCAGTGGGATGTGACAGTATCCTGCATTCCTGATAGTCAAACTGATCACCTTGCAGGCCTACTATTTCTCTTCTCCATCTGCATGCTTTGTATCTCTGCCATTTGTATAAAAATACTGGTCTGGACTGCACAGCAACCTGAGGAAGAAGAACAGCATTTCATTTCTAACACAATGAAGATAAAGTTCTTTCCAAGAAAGGACATTTGCAGACAACCTTACAACCAAGTTATGTTTTACTTCTGCCTTAAACCAAGGACACAAATGGTGCACACCTGGCAGCTAATCCCTATGACTGGCGTCCTAGTGCTCTGTACTGCTGTGTTTCTTTTTGAAACTAGACACCAGATTTCACCCCATGTGCATTCAGCAGTAGAAATTCTCCTCACCTGCTGCATGTTGACAAGGCACACTGGGGCTACTCATGGGAACTAATTGCCTTTAGGAGACACAAACAGATTTCCCACATAAAACCTGTACAAGCAGCTGCCAATAGTAGGGCTTGTCAATGAACAGCGCGACATGCAACGTCCTCAAAAGGACAGAGGTACTACTGCACACAACTTAATTTCTGGCTGGTGGCCAGAAAGGGTCTCTTAAAGAGGCTCTCTTCACTTTTGCAGGATGAAATTATGTTTCCCAGGAGATGGAATCAGCCTTATGCCCCCGAAAAGGGACAGCACAGTGAAGAGACAGCCAAAAAAAATTGTCACAAGCAAGACCAATCAAACAGTAGAAGAAGAAAACTCAGCAGTTCATCCTTTCTAGTGAGAACTGTCTAGTGCATCTAGTGCAGCTTTTGCTACACAGTGATTCTAGCATATGTAATTGTCCACAAGTATCTACAAATGGTTACTCCATTTTCTTGAATCCAACTGTTCTCTGATGAATAGCAATTCCCAGCCAATGCACCAGACCAAAGGGAGTATTCCATCCCATATGCGTCATACTCGGTATAAGCTGAGGGATCACGAGGGTCTTGCTCTCTTCTTCTGTGGTTGGCATCCGAGGAGGACTCTGCCCGATTCTTCTGCCTTCGATCCCTATCCATGCATTCCTGAATCCAGCTCCTGCCTGCTGCTGAGTACAGTCCAGGACTTTCCCAGGGTGTGCCCTGCAGAGTCTGGGTCATTGGTGGGGGGAGATCGATATTGGGTTTGTACATATTTGTATATATTTCATTATTATTTCTTCCTATTATTATTATACATTATTATTGCAGTTAGATTAAAGCTGTTTTAACTTTTCCAATCCATAAGCCTCTTTCCCTTTTCTCTTCCCCCCCATTTTGGGGAGGGAGGGAGTTAACAAAGAGCGTCTGTCTTTCGTTTAATAGCTGGCCCAGCTTTAAACCTTGACAGCACTTCACCATGTTTCTAATTCTCAGTCTCTGATGGTGTAATCAGTAGAAAACTAGGGAGCTTGGCAAGCTTAAAGAATGGGGAAAAATATACAAAACCTCTTTCTGCCAGGCCATAGGTTTGGGGCTACTTCAGCCTCATAGTGACACTACAGGAGGCTGTTACACAGCTGCCTGGCACAAAGCAGAGAGGTGACTGGCTGATACGAAATGCTGATACCTTGTTGGGATGCACTTGCAGCACATGTATAACCCAGGGCCTATTCTGTCTGAGGCTATATCTAGAAGAAATTTTAATTGGATTAACTAAATGGATGTTCTTAAATGGCAGAATTCTGTGCAGATTCTCTTCATTTGGAATACATCAGGTTCAGTACATTTGCACATAAAAACTAAATGTCTTCATCTGATCTTCAGATAATATGACCATATCTCATTGGGCTTTCCACAGATTTAACTGCATTGGGGATTTGCATCAATTTTAGTTACATTGATACAATTTTTGTGAGTAAAAGGATTCCTCTGTTTTTTTCTATTCAGGTAATAATTAAGTCCTTCCTCTGTCCTAACAAATGTCTGAGTCAGCTTTTGCAGTACGTAATACGTCTGTCACTGTTTCTGGAACTCCCAGCGACCTCTGGGCTCCTCTCTGTCTTTACTGCCGTTTTGTATGAGAGGCACTGCCAGATCTCTTGTTCCTTCAGAAATCTGTCTATGCTGGACTCTTGTTGGAGCTACCCTCAAGTCACTGCTCTGGTAAACCTTCACTAAGGAGTTACGAGACAAACAATCAGTACCCATAAATCCATATTCAGATAAATTTAGATTATACAGAAGTGCAACTAATTCCACCTTTGCTCTGTTGAGTAACATGCTTTGATAGGCTGAGGAGGAAGTACACAAAAAACCTCTGTTGCTGGAAAATAAATGGATGTTTCTTTGATGAGTAAAGTGTACTTGTGATCTGTTGAGCACAAACTGAGGCTGTTTTTCTAACTGCTTGTCTCCAAACTGAACTTTTGATTTGAAATTCAAGCTTTTTCCTGGTCTAAGAGCAGTAATAATTTTGAAAACGGAATATAGCATTCTTATTACAGTGCAGGTGCCAGATTAAAATTTCATTCTCTTTCTTACGCTTTGAACAGTGCTGAGCTAACAGAAATAAAAAGATATCAGCTTTTTCGTCAGTATTCTCAGTTGTTAATTGCCTATGGACAAAATTCCTGCCTGCAAATAGTACTCTTTCTTATACTGTGACCTAAAAAAAAAATGCATTTTCAAGGTAACATTCATGAGTTTATTAGGTGCTTACAAATGTGTACTATATGGATAATGTATTACTAGAATTGTAACTAATAAGGCCTTTCTTATCTTTGAGCTGAAATACACTCACAATGTATTTCATTTTCAGCACACCAAGGTAAAGAACATAACATTCCTCCCAATTAATGTAATAAAGAGGTTTTGCTGTTGTTCCAACGGATATTTGAATGAAGACAAGACCGTCATAGGTAAAACTACCTTCTTCTTAATGTTAGGGTACTACACTTGCAATCATGAGATTAGTAAATCAGTTCATAAAAGCCCAGAAATTTTTCCAAGTCTGTCTCTTAATAATAGATGAGATATAAAAGACAACTTTGAATATGTAATTTGGGAGCAGATTGCTAGCAGGAGGCAACTGCTGGTATTTATCCCTTTAGCTGCCTTCTTTATGTGACTTTTTTATTTTTATTCAGTTATAATCTGATCAACTGCTTCTGGCTCTCTGGAGTTCAGCAATTTCATCTGCACTTTGATGTATTTTACATTTATTGGCTTGAATCTACAACACACAACAAACCTGTGGTGTGCAAAGACCATTTGCTAACAGTACTTTCTTTCAGAGGCAGTCGTGCTTTCTATTTCTGTCAATGGGCTTGTAAAACCAAGCTACATACAGAGATAAAGGATTTAGACTACTGCAGAGGTCTGATTCTGCTCTTGCACTGTTTCAATTCCAATATTCTACTGTAAAATTTGGTGGTGTTGGCCTTAGTTCATTCTAGTGTAAATGAAAGGGACTCCTGGCTCATTCTCTATAACGTAACTGGTATTCCAGATGCAGGTGTGCCTGAAATGAGAAATTTCAGGCTTGGCTTAATGAATGCTGAATTTTGTTTGAGTTTTCAGCTCATCATTGCATGATCCTTCGATGCTGATGAAGCCTGCATTGTCCCTCCCATCCTCAGCACTCTGACATTAGCAAGATTTTCACTTACTTGAACCTCATTTTAAAGAGCTGATTGTGCCTGGCTGATTTTTTTTCTACAGATCCCAAATGAATTATTGCTATTCTTTGCCTTCCAACCTGACTCTTCATGTCCTGAGTGATCCTGCAAACTTCTTACCTCTTCCTGGTCATTTCAGGAAGGGTGACTTCTCGAATCTGTTACCTCCTGGAAAAGGCTGCTTCCTCTCAAGGTACGGTCCTAAGCTATGGTCACTTCTTACAGCAAGTGAACCCTCTGGATATCCAATGGCTCCTGCAATTAATCTATTAAACCTTGTTATTACAGTTGCTTTACAAAAATTCCTAGTACAATTTCCTTTTTATGTAAAGGTATTGAGATGTACAATTTTAAATTACTTAAAAATGGAGAAACTTGTCAACATATACTCATATGGCCTTTTCTGGTCTAAATCCTATACTTCTTGTGACTACTGGAGCTATGTACTGCTCTCCTTTATCTAGACCAGAGACACTTTCCTGACCAGTCTACAGGAAAACCCACTCAGAGATGCTGAGTTGAGCTAAAAGAGGTCTCAGTCTGGCAGCTCCTGCCACTTTTACAAGGGGAGAGAAACAGGAAAGTTAGTCTGTTGCTCAGTCTCTCCCCAGATCACAAACTAAACCCACTCCGGACTCTAACAAGATACGAAGCTTGTGAAATGCATTGCTATTTGTACTTTGTTCTACAAGCTCTACATCTGAAGTGAACTAAATTGAAATGAAGATCACTTGTGTCATTGACAGGTTCAGAGTGAGTGATCAGCATTCTGCTGTTTGCTTTGGAGTGAAAAGTATTTATAAAAGTGTACTTGAGTTTTGAGCTATGCAGGGAAGCAAGGCTTATGTCTCTTATGCTTATGAGGTAAGCAGGGTTCCTTATCAGAAAAGCATTTATGGGTGTGTTTGCATACTTACATATAAATAAAAATTAGTGTGAACAAAGTTTAGGAAATAGACCTGACCACAGGAGATGATTATTTTTCATGTATGACTGTTATTTCCTTTTCCAGAAACCAAAGACAGTGGGATAGCATTTTCTATCAGATCGAGTCCACTCAAAGTGTGACATTCTAGAAATCATTATTGTATTTTGATCAAGCTAAAATGCTTTACTTTGGGTTCTGCTGGTCAAAATTCAAACTTTGCACATTTCAGACTTCTGAGCTACCCTGTTTGCCACTGAATCTTAAAATCATGGATAATCCAAGTAAGTCAAACACATAGAGATAAAAGACGAAGGATGCCAACTACCATGCTGCTATAAAGTGAAATGTTGATTATCAAGCAGACCACAAGCATATAAATTGTTTTTATGATCTAAATTAAGACGTTATCTTTCAACCATTAAATACGATATAATATGTTGAGAAAGAGTGCCCACAGCAGTGGATATGGACCCAAGAGGAAAGCCTCTAGTTATATTAATTCAGAGTTTAGTAGGGAGAAGTGGGGGGCAATGTAGCCTCTCATTGCTGAAAGGGCGAGCCTGAGTGGAGGATGTGACCTGGGAAATTAACACCAAAACCTACGAAGCAAATAGTTCTTGGAAAGAGGGATGCCAAAGGCATTGCCAGCCAAGTCAGTCATTTATTAGACATCCAGTTCTTGCTGAGCATCACTGATTTGCGTTATACTGGTAAGAGTAAGGAGATGAGTGGCTATTAAAATGATTCAGAAAGATAAAATATATTGCTGTTATACTAAAATAATACATGACCACAGAAATCTAGAAGCTTTTACAGAAATAAGCAATCTTTGCATACGTAACAAGGCAGAACTCAAAAACACTTTCACTAGACCCCTGCAGCGATGCCTTATTAAGAACAGATATATCTGCCACGTGCAATGTTCCTTCTTTCCTCTTTCCTTGCGCATACAGAAATTGAACAATAATACTATAATTTCCAAAGCAGATAATATCAGAATATCCTACCCTTGTTTTAGGACAGCATGCCTATGTGTGTAATTGTATGAGTAAAACTACGGCAATATTTTGATTCATCTGGAATTATGTCAGCCAACATTCCTCATCTGGACCGGCCCATGGAAATGCATACAAATTGCAGAATCATACCGTAATTAAAGGAGGAAACAACCTCTGAAAGTCACCTGCTTCACATCCTTCTTAAAGCCTAAGTAACTTCAAAATCAGATTAACTTGGTCTGGGCCTTGTCCAATCATGATAGAAACACCATAGCCAGTTTGGGTCCCTCTCTGATTCCTGTGTTTGACCACATCCATTGTGAAGACTTTTACATATAATTACTGATATATACCCATCATGGAATAAGCTTCTCTTCACACCTGCATTCAGGAATGCAACCAGAAGTCCCTGTAAATTTGTTCTAACTAGGAATAACCCAATAAAGAGCACACAGAACTTTCTTTTATAGCCAAACCAGACAAGAGAGAACACATGACTTACCTGGATAGCACATAGTGCATCTGTGCCATGAGCAGGACTTAAAACTGTAAGCATCGAAAATTCATGTCAGGTTTCAGAAATAATCTTGTAATGGCTTAGTAATCACAAACCTCACATCTCTGCGTTTTCTTCACTGCCCTAAGAGCTTCGAGCCTCCAGGTTTACAAAGTAGTGGAATGCGTCTCTCAGTTGTTTGTTTTTAAGCAGAACACCACCTGTAAGTCAAAAATATCCACTTAGCTCCACAAGTTTAGGTTCATGAAAACAATTTCTTAAGACTAGGATCAAAACAGGAGAATTGGCAATGACTGAGAAACATCTGATTAAAGCTGGGAAACAGAAGCAGAAGCAATTCCCTTTACACTGTTAACGTTGTAAGCACAGGGCTTCCAAGACAGGCAAACCTGTAAATCTTCCCTGTAGTTTTGAATAAGCCTTTTAGAGATAGAGTGTTTGACACTGCCAAGTCCTGGCAAATTCTCTTTATTCTAGGTCTGCTATACAAGGAGTATAGCATAGGATAATCTGTGAGAAAAGCTTTATGAAAAAAATGAAATAAAATTAAGTATACTAATCACTTAAGGTTTTACTATAGAAAATAGCTTTAATTTTATCCCAGAGTTCTTCTATTGCCTTGTGTTAATATGTAAATCCAGAAGAGAAATAAAATGAAGAAAATAATATGAAAATATACTTAGAAAAATCTTTTAAGCATCCATGGGCTGGAAAGCATTGCTCTAGGCTTTCTGTGCATGCAGAAAGTAGGAACATGTTTCCAGACTTCTGTGCTCGAAAGACCAGGTGCAATAAATTACCCTGGTTGCATTCACTCAGTGAAGACACATGGGTTTGTTTCCAAATTTTTTTCCCCCCTAGGCTCAGCTTTCAGAGCTGCTGGCTTGTTCCCATTTCCCAGGGTGGACCAGTACAAAATGACAGGACTTGCCAGAGGTCACAGAGTGAAAAGGAAACTTGGCCTTTCCTTTCTCTCAAACATCTGTCCTGCAGAGTGAGCTCTTCTACCTTGGTTTTCCACATGATTCAGCCTGTTTTTCTGGCCCATTTTCATAGAAAATGAGCAGGTCAGAAGAAGAAGAAAAATGTGAGTGAACTTACCTGGTTAGCTCAGGGACTAAAGCACTCACCTGATTTGTAAAACACCAAAGTTTCAGCAAAGTGAAACAGTGGTAGTGATGGAGGCTGCGTGTACAAGAGCGGACAAGCAAGCCTTAAGACATGAAGGCGGTCAAATTGCATTGTGTCAGCCATCTAGGGAAGAAAAAACTCTGCATTAGAAAGTGCAGTGAAGGGTGAGGTTTCTCCCTGGAAGCTGAGACACTGCTAAGCTCCTCCTGGCTTTTGTAAATGCAAATGTGCTTTTGGTGAGATGATGGTAAACTACTTTTTGGAGTCACCACAGTAAACCACTGGAACAGAGGGCCTTGTTAAGGACAGTCCCCAGTGCTTGTCAGAGGACTGAGGCATGTCCCAGAGATGTGGGTAACAGAAGCTGATGGTAAGTAGGAAGTTAAGTTTTGGTACTTAAAACTTGAACTAAAAAGCAAGACAGTCTGTGTTGAGCATAACCTCAGGGCACCAAGTGCACTAAGAGGTCTCACCAGCCCTGACAAGCCTCACCTGGGGCCTCCTTCCACAAGCCCTGCCCACAGGCCCAGCAGCCCCATTTCAACACAGCCTGGGGCCTCTCTCTGACCTTGCCACAGCCCTGCCCTGCCTGGCTGTGGGTTAACATCCTGGTTTGCCTGCACAGCCCCTGCCCCGCCGGGCTGTGGGCTGGTGTTCTGATTTGCCCCCACAGCCCCAGCCATCCCAGGCCGTGTCTGACCCTGGTTTCCCTTACTGGGCCTTACCCTGACCCAACATGGAGGTTCATGCCTCAGTCTGGGGGTCAGGATCTGCCCTGGGCTGGTCAGAGCTCATTCCAGCTAGCTCAGGAGCTGGTGCATGAGGGGCCCGCACTGCAGCCGGTCAGGGGGGCTGGTGGCATGGTGCCCCTGCTGACAGGGAAGAGGAAGGGCTGGTACACAGATGGAAGCCATGGTGGGCAGGACCCTGATGTCTGGCATTGCCTGTCCCCTCACAGGGGGAGATTCTCCAGGCTGAGGTTGTTTCACCAATTACACAGTCCCCTACGGGGCTTATGCGATCAGAGGATCATATAGTAAGACCGTAGCAATTTTCCATTTGTGCTGGAGTCACCCCTTAGTTTTGTTTCTGGTGTCTGGTCTGATGTTAATCTGTGAGGAAGCCAGCTGTTGACCAAGTACCATGGTGGTGAGTTCTGCCTTGAGCTCAAACTCTTTCACCACACCTGGCTTTTAAAAGAGGCAGCTTTGGTACGCACCGTGACAGCACGGCCCAGCGCATAGCTGGCTGGAGTCTGATACTGGCTCCTGTTTGTGGACCCGCTCAATTAGCTCTTCATCGCAAGCCATTTTGTCTTGACGTTTGTGCAAAGTTGTCAACTGCTTTGATATCTGCAGATAAAACAAGTAAAATGAGAAAAGGATTACTGTTTGGGTTATGCCTCTAGATTTTAATGTTGGTAATACGTTTGCATAGGCCTGAAAAGCATGGGTAGTTTTCAAAGGTTAAGTCAAACAGCCTGGTATCATGACCTATACTTTTTGATTAATTTTCTGAGATTGGACAAGATTGGGTCCAATCTTTTGCCTTTAGACCTTTTCAATGGGATGTTTAAGCACACCTTCTGGCAGGCCTGTGTTTTGCCCTATTGATGTCAGTGAGCCTAGCCCAGGCTTCAAGTGCTTTTGAGCTTTCTTGGACATTTTGCAGACTCCAGCCCTGGAATGCTATAAAACTGAGGATAAACTTCCCTAATGTTTGGCAAATGTTTTTGTTTCTGCACTGCATGTCTTTAGGCACAATCCTCTCTTCTTTTTCCTCCAAACTTTAGGGCTGAATTTCACAAATAACTTCTGTAATAGACTAAAGCAAGGTCCATGGAGTCAAACACCCTGGATCAGAACCGTGGACAGTAATGGAGGAAAGACAATAATTTCTCTAGTCTACTTGTTTGATGCTATTCCTGCTCAATTTTTTGTCACCTCTGCTATATCCAGAGACCACCAGACAGTGAGGACGCTGCCTAAAATGAAACAAGGGTAAGAGCACGGGAGGGGGCATCCATTAGGGCCAATCTGTGCTAATGCTTGGATAATCCCAGCACTGCAGATGATGGCCACTGTCAAACTGTGCTGTGGTCCTTTAATTAAAAACTTTCTTATGCCTTAGGCTGTAGAAGAGATGTCTAAGGATGTCTTCAAAGAGACACTTTGCTTCTGTAGGTCTGACATCTAATATTTCTTTGCATGATTATTCACACACTCTGAATACCTGAATAAACATTGTAAGTATAGGTACTTTTACATGGTCCCTACCTGGCAGTCAGTTGAGTTTGAAGTAAATGCAATCCTCTAGCAAAGCCACATTCTATGCACTATGCAAAATGTTTTTGTAAGAACAAGTTTTAATTCTTGAGGAGCTCCTTTTCCAGCTCTGTTATTTACTAAACCCCAGAGGGCAACTACAAACAAGGGGTTATCACAGTCTGGGTGTGTTTCCCTACACAGTCTGGGTATGTGGCTTAGGCCCAGTTCTTGGGCGTATGCTGTTCAATATTCTGAGCAATGATGTGGAAGAAACCATTAAATCATGACCTATGAGGTGTGCAGGAGACACAGATCTATGGATATGGTAGATAAGAAAGCCTGTAGAACATTGGTACAGAGATCTGTAGCGCCTGTGCATGCACATATGCGTGCACATTCATTTAAGGCAAATATACAGTCTTTTACCAAAATACAGGCTATACTTAAACGAAGGTGACAGGGCAAAAGAATTTTTCCAAAAGATTGGGTGTTCGCAGTGGACAATGAGCAGAATTCAATATCATAAACAGAAAGGCTGACAGGATTTGAGGAGGAAATGCTGCGTCAGCTATGGGAGCTATAGTCCACTAAGCATTTTTGTTCATTTGGAGTATGTTATTTTAGTCTGGAGTCAAAGGTTCAAGAAACCATCTGAAAATATCTAAATGATATGGAAGCGAACAGGTAGAAGACGCTTAGAATATTGAAAAGCATTATATTGTTGGACAAATAATATGTAAAAATGCACTTAAATGTCATAATGCCTACAGAGAATGAGGCCAAAGTGAAGGAAGTAGAAAAGGTAGTTTTAAATTCTGTCATTATGAAATTACTGAGTCTTGGTTTCTATAAATTGTATAAAGGTGTGAGGTTTCTGTGGTTTGGTTTTGGTTTTTAACGCAGTTCTGCGTGTGGTGGAATAATTTTCTTGTGTGTCATAATTTCCTCTCTTGTTAGAGCACGCTAAAAAGAGAAGTAATTTCTCAGGTTTGTAATGATGAAGTTACCAGTGAGGTGGGGCTTGTCAGCCCTACTGCCTCATGGCATCACCAGTGGCTTTTGTTAATTCCTCACACTTTGGCTGTTTCTGTACTTGCAGACGATTTATTCGTTCTGCCATTGCTTTGGTCACTGCTTTCTAGGAACAGCACAGCACTTTCTTCCACCTTCTGTGTGCCTGAGCCATCCTGCCTTTCCCTTCACTCTGCCCCAGGCTGCTCTTTCCTGTCACCTTACCCATTCCAGACTCCTCTCCCAGATCTTTCTACCACCACATGCCTTTTTCTTGCTCTCTCCTCAGGATCTGTTTACCTCACCTGGTTCTGTCTTTGCATTTCCAACTCCTGCTGCCTGCAACTTGTTTTCCTTTCCTATTGCCACACTAATCTCTTATATGTCAAATGTTCAAATATGTCTTTCATGTGGCTCTGTGTCCAGATCTGAACTGGATGCTGTCATTCACCTACCTGTCTGTGCCCAGTGGTATTGCGACAGCACCTTGACGGTGAAGAGGAAGCAGGAAGCCAGATCTGGTTCCTCATAATTTAACTGTTTAACCCCTAGCAACACTTTGGTGCAGGGTAAATCACGCTTTGCTCGCATACAGTTGGTGTGGAGCTTGCTGCGTGCAGTTAATGCAGCCAGAATAGGAAACTCAGTTACAGGCATCTGGCCAAACTGTATTCTGGCCAGAAGTCTGATTCTTTGTGAAGCTGGACAGACATGGCGTCAACAAGCACAATTTTGATAAATACCCTTCCCCCCAAGCAAATTATAAGACTCTTTTCTTAAAGGGAGAGAGTAATAACATCTAATGAGGAAAAAGTCGCTAGAATTTTAAAATACAGACCAAATAGACTTTTTGTCAAATTTTGGGGGAGTTTCTTCTAAATGACCATTGCTCTGGCCAGAATACATCAGGAAAACTAAACCTGAGGCTCATAATCCTGTGGAAATGTTGTTCCAAACTATTCAGTT
The DNA here is from genome assembly GCA_013398225.1 of Steatornis caripensis. Lineage (NCBI taxonomy): Eukaryota > Metazoa > Chordata > Aves > Caprimulgiformes > Steatornithidae > Steatornis > Steatornis caripensis. The sequence goes on along the minus strand of VZSC01016186.1, from coordinate 784,571 downwards.
TGGCTATATCATTAGTAACTGAAGACAACAGCAGAGTTCTACTTTTAACTGCTCAAATTCTCAAATGTAAGTAGTTATTCTGACTGCCTCCGTAAATGTAAGTAGTTATTCTGACTGCCTCCGTTTCAAGAAATTCAAGTGCTGATCTCCTGATGGCCTCTGAAAACCAAGCTTCTTCAGGGTAATTTTAAGCTGGCCACAAGAAGTGATGTGTCCTGATCACCTGACACTTTAAAATGGAAGGCTTTCAATTTCTGCCAGGTATCTGTTGGTCTTTTAGGCAGCCTTTGACTAGGAATTACAAAAGGGTGCCTTTTAAGTGTTTATCAGTGCACAAAAACATTTTAAATCTTCTCAGTTAGCTAGCGTAATCTCTGATACTTTGAAGGCACTGAAAGATCCAGACTGTCATAAAAGAAGTCTCAGGTCTGGAAGCTGTTCATAATCTCATTTTATGTAATGACTTCTGAGAGTAAGGGCAACTTCCACTACAGGATGAATCAGTGGTAGACTGAAAATCTGTGCATTGCAGTACATTGTGTAGGCATGTCCTGAGTCATGTTCTTTAACTGGCTCAGATTGCAGCTATAGAAAGTACAAAGATGAAAGGAATCCTCCACATTAGCATGACTATCTTGGCGCCCTTTGACATCGCATGACTCAGAGCACAGTGTAAATGGAAGCTTAGGAGTTGTCTGGTTCTCGGATTAATGAAGCAGGGTAGGGGCTGAACAGAGGTCCTATAGTCATTCAAATCTGAAAGTCACGGATGGTGCAGTTTAGGCAGTTTAAATATTTTTCAACATTTCCAGGTATGTCATGGTAGGGTCCTTAGCATGGGAGCATCCCAAATCATTAGCCCTTCCTGAAACCTGTGGGTAAATACTAGTCTCAATGTGAAAGAGACATACTCTGAGGTACGTATGAATGAAAGATGAAGTATAAAAGATTCTTTAGGAAAGGAATCTATAAAAGACCATCTATGAAATTCTCTCAAATTTCTGAAAGGATTTTAAACTTTGAGGAGAACTGACTTTTTCTCCGAGGTTGTTTCTTCATTTCTTTATGCCAGGATTCTTTGAATAACCTATGGGGTGATGGATGATGCTGAACAGTGAAATCTATTTATCTAATATTATTACAGTGATTGCTAAAGAAGCATCACAGTTTTATGGCCCAGCTACTGCCAGCAGGAAACTTTAATCTCCCTCAGATGAAAACAAGTTGATGGTGAAATAATTGCAACTCAGTATTCCCGTCTGTCAACTCTTCAACTTTGAAATATGTGCTCCTATACTGGGAACTTGAAAATTTACCTTCCGTTAGATACCAGACAGAAGGCACAGAGTTAAATCCTGGTTCTTACAGCCTGTTCACATAGTGATGGGTGGATGTTCTAACCCAGATGTTGACTTGGCCATGCTAAGCCTAATGCAAAGAAATTCAGAGAAACTGGGAGGTGGAGAGCCAGACTGTCTGTGTAATCACCAGTCTCAGTCTGGAAGCAATCTAGCCATACTCACAGAGCACGGATCTGGTAAGTCAGGATGAGAGGTGTGTTAGCACAAGGCAATGTCGTAGTGTGCTGCCCTTGCCTGTCCAAATGCAGATTTTTAGCAACGTCAAACATTATCAGCTTGTTGAGGGCACTGAGTGGCAGTGCACAGTTTGGAGGTACACCTACTTCATTGTCTGTCTGTAGCATAGAGACAAAAATCCTGTGTTTCTCTCATCTTCATCTGTTAGGACTGCAAGGCATTTTGGGCATGGCCCATCTGTCAAAGTACAGTCGTACTACACCCGTTCTGATGTGAAGCCTGATCTCAGCAGAGACACACAGTCTGTGGGTGGCAATAAAACCTTGTCTGATTAATGCAATTTTGCTGCTGCCTGTCGTGACTCAATAAAATGCACTGGTTTCCAGTTTGCTAGCGGTTTACTCACTGACTTTGACCTAAGAATCCTTTAGGACCTGACTCATTCTGCCTTACAGAGCCCCTCTCTGCCAAGGGGCCCTCTGCCCCTCATGGCAGAGATCAAGCAGAGTGTCTCCACTAGACCTGCCCATTGGGGAACAAAAAGAATTACGGAGAGCCCTGCCTTTGACCATCAAATCTTCCCTCAGTCCAACAAGATTGCTTGGATTGGCAGGACAATGAACGTGAATTATATTTTGGGTGAGGCTTCTGTCTGAGGGTGAGGAAGAGCACAGCCCATTGGGTGTGAAGAGATGATTTTTTGCAGCCAAATAAATGTTAATATGTAAGTTGGGTTTATCTTGTTCCATAAACATAAAAATGTTCCACCCACGAGACGTCTCAATAAAGTTTCACTGCATATCAAGAAATTACGCCAATAGGGAAGGAGGAGATGACAAAACTCATTGCCTAAAGACGAGGAAGGTACTCGGTCCTTGCAGCTTAAGGCACTGCCAGCTTCCACAAATTCCTCTCTGCCGTGCAGATGACCCAAACCAGAGAGCAGGAATGCACTGAAGAAAGAGCAGCTCTTTCCTAAAGGAAGTGATGCCAGATGAGACAGGCAGGAACTGGTCGCCACTGTGGAGCAGAGAGCTGCAGCTCTGGTATGGGTGTATTTCCACTCTGACAGCTGCATGTGCGGTGCAGCAGCACTGGGCCACCTGTCTCTTTGCTGTAAGGATTCCTCATGGATTTCATGTGTGGCAACTTCTGAGAGAATTCTGCTATCAATTCTGAAACTACAAACCTTGTCATATGGCTATTATACAATAAATCATGGCAAATATCAACGTTATTTCTGTTGTCTGATGCTTACCACCCCACAGCAGTTTTGCTTTTGCTTTGTCCATGTCAGGGTTTAAAGCTGGGCTGGCTATTAAACGAATGACAGACGCTCTTTGTTAACCCCCTCCCTCCCCAAAGTGGGGGAAAGAGAAAAGGGAAAAAGACTTATGGGTTGGAAAAGTTAAAACAGCTTTAATCTAACTACAATAATAATGTATAATAATAATTGGAAGAAATAATAATGAAATATATACAAATATACAAATATGTACAAACCCAATATCGATCTCCCCCCCACCAATGATGAATACATCACCCAGACGCTGCAGGACACACCCTAGGAAAGTCCCGGACTGTACTCAGCAGCAGGCAGGAGCTGGATTCAGGAATGCATGGATCGGGATTGAAGGCAGAAGAATCGGACAGAGTCCTCCTCAAACACCAGCCATAGAAGAAGAGAGCGAGACCCTCATGATCCCTCAACTTTATACCGAGTATGACACATATGGGATGGAATACTCCCTTTGGTCAGGTTTGGGTCCCCTGTCCGACTCGCTCCTCTACCACGCAGCGTCGCAGGTGTGGCCCCTTTTCTGGTCTTTCAGTTCCAGCGCATAAGAAAGTTAGCAGAAGCAAGTATTGACCTTGGTCTCCATAGGGATAACTATAAACAAGAGCCTTTCTGCATAACATTCCTTCTGATGTTCCAGAACTAACTATAAACATCGAGCCTTATCACTGCTAGAAACAGCTACTGTCTGGGAAAACATGCAGTGAATTTCAGAGAGTGCAGCTTCTCAGAAGAGACTTAACTAGAAAGCAAAGTTACTAAAAGAAAATTGGTTCTGTCCTGGCCCAAACCAGGACAGTCCACAACATAACAAAAAGATCCAAAAGCTTTACATCTTTGGGCTTCATTAAGTTGGTGTCTGTTCAGACAGACTGGACAGAATATGCATGTTAAACAAATCAGAAGGAATGTCTGACTGCACCCAACTGAAACAGATTTGTTTTGCAAGTATAAAAGAGGTTTTTTATCACTCCTGGCACATACATTTCAAAAGTCTTATACTGCAGGAGTTCTTATTCTAAGCCTTCTTTGTAGCAGTAGTCAAAGGATTAAGGGCTGCTTGTTAGAATATACTTTTCTCTCAAAGAATGTTAAGAAAGTCCTGACTGTATAAGCCTTTGGCAGAGGATGCACGTGTGTAGTCAGGAAATTTTCTGTCTCTTGGATCCCTAGTGCCAGATGGCAGGTCTCTCAAATAACCTATGTTCTACAGCCTTCCAATTAATGACTCTTACGTAACAATGAGATAGCAAAAGCAAGCCACTATTTAAATATGGCATGTGACCACTCCAACCTCGGCCAGGCCTGCTGATGCTGCAGTACAGATGTATGGTGGTGGATAGCTTCCTCTGTACCACTGTGGAGGATAAAAGGCCAGGGGGATTCATTCACCCACAGAAGAGAAATGGGGATGCACTGAACCAGCAATCTCCTCTGCATCAGCAGGTGAAGTCTTATCGGAACAATGGTGTGAAAGGGACTCATTAACTCAGCCTACTTCCAACTAGGCTGTAGTCTCCCCACATCCCCTGACCGGCCCAATGGGAGTCTCTCTTCAAAATGCTGACAAAGGGATGGAAGAAGAAAGGAGTCCAAACTGTTGCCAGTCTGTAGCAGGCCAGCATGTTTTGTAACAGCTCAAAGCTGCATGAATGCTCAGGGACCATTTGTGGGACATTGTTCACCCAATAGATGTAGCCATCATTTCTATTTGCCTCAGACTGCAACAAAGCACGTTTATTATCCTGAAATGCCTGTTGCCATTTCTCCTTCTGATTGTAATTTTAGACAAATAAAAGATTTCTTTCTTTCCACTGGAGCTTATTTAGCCCCACTGCTTTTCACGTTCTAGTGCAGACTTGTTTGCCTCCACTATCTATGATTTTAATTTAAGAAGGACTGGTGAAGTCTTTCCCCCAGGAATTCCAGTAGCAATCAAATCAGTGATCTTACTTAGTTGCACCAGGAAGTGGCGGTGTGTAATCCCTGCTAACTGGGCTGGGACTAGCCAGATGGCAATCTGCAGGGACTATGGGACTGCCATGAGAAATAGCCAGCCCTGGAGTTCATATCCTCTGAAAGGCCACTCCCAGAACAACAGCAAAACCACAAAAATATTTTTGGATTTTAACATATCTCCTTTCTGGTCCGTAGGATGCAGAGGGCAGCAATTTTATCTCCTCCAGACAGAAGCCTTTGCTGTGTCTCTGGATGTTGCTACTTTTATCAGCCAGTAGCTCTCTTACCAGCCAGTGCCCTTGCTGGCAGCGGTGTCGGTGGTATTTGTTAGGCAGGTTTTCTGATTGGTGTCTGCCCAGAGAGCTGCATGTTTCCATTCAAGCCAACACCCCACATATAAGGATTATTTCTGCCTTCACACATTTCCAGATTTGTGTTCCTACTAGTCTGATCAGTTCTTAGTTCCTCCACACTTTTCCAGATGCATTATTTCACTTGTTCAATCAGTTCTTAGTCTCATAGTGAAATAACACCTGCTTTGTCTGAGGTGTTATGATTACTATTTCCTGCCACAATTCAGCATTTATGTTGTAAAGGGGGCTTGCCTTTGATATGGTTTGTGATCATTTGGGACCTATGTGGAAATGCCAGGGTCAGACCGATGGCTGGAGACAGGGTAAACAGACTCAGTGAAGCAGGCTTTCTGCTTCTTGCCGTCATTCACCAACCCTTACCTCTAACATTTCACAGTTAGCTTATTATGTTGAGAACTTTCAAGCTCTACAGACTCATAAATCACAGTTGTATTTATCTAGAAGCATAGAGTTATTACTAAGCTACTATACAGCTTCATCTTTGGACTTGCAATAAATGAGAGTGACATTTCTGCCAGCTATAAAGTCAGTCTATTCAACAACAGCTAAATTTAATTTTAAATAATAAAAACCGAGAATACACAAAAAATCAAGCACCCTTTATCAGAGCAAAATACAATCTGAGCTCAGCCCAGTGATCAAAGGGTATTTTACTGTCTTTTTCTAAATCACAGGCTGCAAGATACAGCTTCCAGTACATTGCCCTGAGATGCACACCGACTACTGTGGTGCATTCACGAGAAACAAACAGAACACAGAAAATACGAAGGCAAATCAGACACAGCAGAGCAGATTGAATGGTGTCTCAGTCAAGACTTATGGTTCATGCAAGGTATGAGTATTTGTAGAATGCTGTCAAGTATTCAGGAGTAGGTTTTAGACACCCGCTGCTAGAACTGGGAAGTCTGGAATCAGTTTCCCAAATCTTGCTCTTTCTCAGCAACAGAAAAAGGAGCACAGACCTGGAGGGACCCCCGAAGTGAACAAACCCAGTCCCTCTGCAATCACAGCAACTAGGCAACCATTGAGATACACAGTCTCTGACTCTGTCTCTGTTAGGAATCAGAGAAGGCAAGAAATCATTCTTTCATCAAAAAGAAACCTCCCTCATCCAAGCCTGTCTCCGCTGACCTGGGCATCAGCTGGGCTGTTAAGAGAATGCCGTGGGGTTTTGTTGCTAATTTTTGCCTTTAGTACTAATTCAGATGGGAGAGGGACAAGCAACAGGGGAGGGCTTGTTCCTTGGCAGGGGGAAGGTACAAGCTCCCACAAGTATCTTCAGTGTATGAAAGTGCTTATCTTCTGGTAAAAAATATTCCTTTTTCCCTCAAAAATCCACAAGTGAACTCCAGCATTTTGTACTTTGGTAATGGCCAGCTTCCCTTTTGTAAGGGTAAGGAGAGAGCTGGTCACAAGTTTTCAGAGGAAAGGAAGAACCTTATTCATGGGAAATTCTGGAAGGAAGTTCTGCGGGAAAGTGAAGGGAAGTGGTCTTATTCTTCAGCTCTAACAAATCACAGTGAGGTGATTTCTTCCAGCATTGTACAGGAAATAGGGAAATTCATTGGCAGCAAAAGGAAGACTAGGGAGAATGGGGGCCTGCTGCTGAACGAGGCAGGTGACCTGGTGACACTGGACACAGAGAAGGCAGAGTTACTGAATACCTTTTTTGCTTCAGTGTTCACTGCTAGGACTGGCCCTCAGGACTCCCAGACTCTGGAGATAAGAGAGAAAGCATGGAGAAATGAAGACTTGCCCTTGGTCAATGAGGATTGGGTTAGAGAGCAGCTAGGCAAACTGAACACCCACAAATCGATGGGTCCCGATGGGATGCACCCACGAGTGCTGAGGGAGCTGGCGATGTAATTGCTAGGCCACTCTCCATCATCTTTGAAAAGTCGTGGAGAACAGGAGAGGTGCCTG
>VZSC01016186.1:750121-776437 GCA_013398225.1 Steatornis caripensis | reverse complement strand
GGTGCCCAGTGACAGGATAAGGGGCGATGGGCACAAACTGGAACACAGGAGGTTCCACCTGAACATGAGGAGGAACTTCTTTACTGGTAACAGAGCACTGGCACAGGCTGCCCAGAGAGGTTGTGGAGTCTCCTTCTCTGGAGAGATTCAAAACCTGCCTGGACGCATTCCTGTGTAACCCGCTCTAGGCTAACCTGCTTTAGCAGGGGGGTTGGACTAGATGATCTCTAGAGGTCCCTTCCAACCCCTACCATTCTATGATTCTATGATACCAGGCCTACAGTAGATTCATGCCTATCTGTTCCCAACAGTTTCTACACAGAATCTCCTGTCACAAGGCAGAACATCATGCAGTGTACATTTATTTCTTCCCAGTAATATCCTATAGTAATTTGATGTTCAAATGGCTAATGATTCTAGTCACTGCTCTGGGAAATAAGCATGCTCATCCGAGAAGGGCTTATGTTCATTTTTCTTCCTCATGGTGGAATTTTCTAGAGAAGTAAATGACTTTACATCTCTTGCTCAGCATCTGCTTGAACTGGAACAGACTCTGCTTGTCCTTCCGGTGTTGCTAAGGCAGGAACCATGACCACAGACTTTCCGTGCAGAGGAGAGCGCTAGTGCCTCCCAAAGCCACCGGTGCAAATGGCACCCAGAGAGGAGCCAGCACAAACTCCTCCACAGCAGTCCTGGTGCTGGTTGTGACCACAGCAGACACTGTGGAGGAGTGCACAGCACTCAGCAGGAGGCTGAATGTTGAGCTCCACGGATGGTGATCTGGCTGTTTAATCAGAAGCCACCCTGAGCTTTGAACACTGGTGAGGTAACCCCAAACAGCAGAAATTAAAGATTCAAAATACATTTGTCAGCATCAGTATAACTAAATAATAGGGAAGAACACAGTTCTGCAGGAGATAGCTTTGGAATGCTGCCTCTCTCCTTGCTCCAAACCCCTGGCAGCACGTTGGCTGGGTTTCTTGAAATGCGATTTTATTATGGCCTGCCAGCCAGACCCTCTGCTGCTCTGCTTGACTGCACAATTGAGCACGTCAGGACAAGTTCACTGCAAGGGAAACTCCACTGAAGTCAAGAGAGTTGTACTAAGAACAAATCCAGTCCATCATTAGGCTTTTTTTCAGGGTGAATTAAGTGCTGATGCAAGCAGGCGCAGGCCCCATTGCAGTTGGCAGGAGTCTTATTTTAAGAGACTCAGGCCTGCCTGTTCTGCGCTGCTCTGCTCTACGACCAGCCAAATTGTTTGGTGCTTCTTGCCACATGACATTTCTCTGCAGGGGTGTATGTCAATAAGAACAAATATCACAAGTGCTTATAGCTGTGGAGAAAACTTCAGAAATCTAGGAGGAATATATGCCACTGATAAACCACTATTTTCCTTGTACTGCACACAGAATGGAAAACTAGTTTTGAGTGATACACATGCAGTTATCACAACCAAGTTGCTACTGTTACTAACACGGCAATGCATGTCAGCTCTGTTTTGCCACTGATCATATTACAGAATCATCCAGCTAATTTACTTATCAACCCAAACTGCTTTCTGTGGCAGTCTGGCTAGCACTCATTGCCTTCCCTTCCCACTGTTCCCACTGTCTACAACTGGGACAGCTTCTCCAGCCCCATGCTGAGCTTTCAGCATGGAGATCAGAACACATGAAGCTGAATATGTGGGGTAGACTCTATTGAAAGCTGACTTAAAAGGAAAAAAAAATAGCACAGACACTTCTCCAAGTGTTGTGTCATTTGTGGTAACCATTTATAGAGAAGGAACCTCCCGTTTTCAAAGATACCAGCTACTAAGTTTTCAGGTTGCTGCCTTGAGCAGATACAAAAATCAGAGGGCCTGCCTGCAAAACAGGTGCTCGAAGCACTCCGTGAAATCCTCAGCGGTATCCCAGGTTTTAGGAGATTATCTTCCAGGATTTACTTTCCAGGATTACTTTCTAAGATTTTTCCCTGATTTTCTTCTTTTTTGCAAAACACTGGTTGAGGCCAAATATTCAGAAGAACCAACCCGACTGCAGGTTTTCTGTCACTTAATGTACACCAGCGCTACTGCACTGCCTCCTCTGAGGGAGCAGAAACCAGCTCCAGGCAAATGTCTGGACAGGTGTGGTCGAAATGGAGATACCACTGGAATGGTATTTTTCCAAATTCCAGCAGTAAATTTGGTATTAGTGTTTTCGGTGGCTGTGGCCGTGACATTTTGCAGAAGATTAGTAATGCATGGGGAGGTTTCTCTCCTTTGCTAATAATAAACCTAAAATATGGGTCACAAAACACAGAAAAAAGCCCTTCCGTTACCTCCTTTACAAAACCTAAGGGACTTCTCATGCAAACACTGGCTTGAAACCATGCCCATGGGCTGTGAAAACCTCTTGTTTACAGGCAAGATCACCCCTTGGCAGTCATATCTCTGAAATACAACTTCTGCAGTTATGCAGGGATGTCACTGCAGTCACACTATGCTACTTTTTTTTTTTAAGGGCAGAAATATATGTGAGTATTAATTTGTAAACAGCATTGACATATCAGAGATGGGAAAAATAACTGATACATGCGTGTGAATGACTGAGATTGTACATGCTGATGTGCAGGCTCTAGCATTTGGGATTTCTGAGAGAAAGTTGTTAAAAAGGGATCTTATTATTCAAACTAACTTCCTTCAGAGAGCAGGGCAGGAGGGGGTGGGAGTGTTCTCTGAATGCAGGGAAATGCAGATGGTAAGTAACCTGTGATGGAGACACTGCAAGTGGAACCCAGCCAGGTTTTGATTATGCCAGTTCAGATCAACACAAAAGAATCAGTGACCTGCTGGATTTAAATGGTCAGCTTTAGTGGCCTGATTCTACCTTTTATGTTAAACCCCATCAATGCTTCTTTTACGCCACTTTACAAGCCCTTTGCCTGATTGAGGCCATAGAGAGTGAGCCAAGCATGCACTGTGGCTCAGCAGACACAACATTGCTAATGTCAGAGAAACCCCGTCCATTCCTCCCAGTGCAGGATTTGGCCCTGGATGTCCATATCTGTAGGACAGTCCTGGAAGGTGGCAGTTTCAAAGATGTACGCATTCATGTGTAAGCATTTCTCTTACCTATCTGCAGCCCTGGTCAGCTGTTATGCTGGGAGATATGTGGAGCTGGGCAGCAGAACAAATAAGCAAGAAGAAGCAAGACTGAGGCTCAAGACATTTAGGCTGAGTTCCTAATTCTTCTGGGCTCTACACAGAGGCTTTGTTTTAATGGTTTTCCTCTTACTGTCTGGCTTTGAACAAGACAGCATTTCTGGGGCTGCTTTTATAAAATGAGATAAATGTGTCAATTCACCTACTTCAGTAAGTCCAGACCAATTAATTCTCAATGACATAGAGGAAACAAGTTAGGCATAAGTTGTTTTACTAGCTCAGAGGGTTAGAGTGGCATGAATTTACATGCAGATTTGTACATATGCATAAATACTCATATATACAACTTCTGCTCACAGCACAGAAGGGAAGGATGTGGCATATGTGTATTTCCACAAATAAGGATGAAGAATTTTTTTTTAAGCTTTCATAAATAAACTACTACTGGGAGCAAAGAAAAAAAGCAGAATTTCATTATAAAAAGATTAATTTTCTAAATCTCTAAGGAGAATAAACGGAGTTGTTCTAGACATGGAAATTAATTTTTTACTATTGTACTTGCTGTATTAAGTGTAATGGGATCACTATGATAGGCAGGCTTGTAAATATGTGCAGTTCTTGACTGTACTTTTCTACATTTAGTTATTTTGTGCTGTGTGGTGTTTCGAATGCAAATATATGATCAGATATGTAGCTAATGTTGTTTAGTGATTGGTCTAAAAAGCACTAGAAACTGTCTCCCCTGTATCTGAGTTATGGCGGAGTAGGTTAGAAGAATCCCCAGCTTATGAATATCCCCTAAGTCCAACAGGTCTTCCAGCAGCTTTGCTGTTCACGAAATCTGTCTTTGTCACAAACAGCAGATCTTGGGCTCTGGAATATCACAATCACATTACGGGATGTCATCCCACAGCACAAATACATTATTCTCAGCAGATCTACAAACAGCGTAGCCAACATTGCCACCTAGACATGACAGATGTACTGGGTCCAGATTTACACCAAAACATGATTTACACTTGTCAGGACAGTGGAGAGAACAGGCTGCAGAGAAGACTAGAAATACCGTCGAGAGTTTCTCCTTCATGGTTGCTTACACACCATAGTCCCTGTTCTGAAGCATGGGGAGGGGGAGGGAGTATCTCTCCCTTGCTCTTTCAGTTACAGCTGAATGTAGGGAATAATATTCTGCTCAGTATTTCTGTCTGCGGGGCCTGAGCTGTGCCTTCCACCTGTGGGAGCAAAGCACGTTACTCCCCACAAGTAAATAAGCCTTGTAATGTCCTCATCAGCCCAGTCCATGGATCCTAGAGATGTGTTTTACAGGGTGAGGGATAATGTCTGTGTCTGTCCAAGCTGCATTGACTTCAATGCAATTGGAGTAAGGGTTGAAGATGCACCCTCCAATGGCTCCGTAGCAGCCCTAGAGGCACGTTTGTGTCTCCCATTTGATCTACCATTCCTTGCACCCACATCCAGTGAACTTCTGTTCAAAGGGCTCAGGCCATGCACAGAGGGCAGGGAGAGAAGGTTGTGCTGGTCTGTGCTGACTGCCTACCCCTCGGCAGTTCCACCCTCACGATGCCCTTCTCCAAGGCTTTACAGCAGTGTGCAGTTCCTGTTACCCAATCGCTACAAGCAGCAAAGCACTTCCAGCGCCATGTTGGGAATGACAGGCCTTCAGGACAAAAGGCTATAAGCTGAGCTCTCCAAAGGAGAAACCCTATGGGTTTCTGCTCCTATGGGGCTATGGGAGTCATCTAGAAATTCACTAACCTAGGTGTTATGTTGGGTTGTCAGAGGAGACAGATTAGGCAGGAGACAGAGATTTTTTCTTCCAGGATGCCTCAAATTGTACTTTGTGTGCAGTGTGTCTCAGTACAACCTTGCACTCCCGGGGGAACCACCCTCAGTGCCTTTCCAGGCACTTCTTGCATGCCAGGGCAAACCTCTCTTGGCTGCACTGTCTGCTTCCTGCTTGAAGGCAAGGCTGTTGGTTTTGCTGACGCTTGAAATCCATCATCCATCTCAAGCTCTGTAGGAGCCTACAAACCAGACCTGAGCTGCACAGGTAGCTGTCCTCAAGGCATGTATATCTGCATAGTTAGGGTACCCTTTCAGTCGGCTGACAGTTTACTTATAGAGGCAGGCTATCCAGCATCCCCGTGAATGAGGAGCAAGATGCTATTAACAAAAATAATACCAGTAAGAACAGGTTAGTTTTATTTAATCCAAGAACTGACCTCCCTAAGAAGGGGAAATATAATTGTCTGGGAAAGAAGGTGAATCAAACTGAAACAGGGAAATCTGCTCCACCAGAGCCTAAAATAAATGTGAGCAGACCTCCAGGTTCTGTGATATGAGATAAATGAGAGGGAATGATCCACTTACTTAGAGCTAGAGCAATCCAGATACTGTATTTAACGGAGGCGACAGCAGCAAGGGCCTTAGGGGATGTCTGCAGAGCTCTGTCATCCATAGAGCCAGCAGGACTGATGGTACTCAATATCATGGCAGCCTGTAAGGCCAGCAGTTTCTGTTGTCCAGACTCACTGTTTCTAGGGCACAGGGAGGAGAATTTTGCTGTTTTGTAATGAAGGAGGCAGTCAGAACATCCTTGCACATGCATACAGGGCAGGTGCTGCTGGGAAAAGGAAGTACTCTGCTTTCTGGAGGTAGGAGAAGCAGTGAAGGCTGCCCTGAAGGAGCAGGGAAGGAAGGAGCTTGGCTGGGAGTTAAGCAGAATTTGGAGTGTGGAGTGCAAGTCGTGGAGCTCACCCTGCCATCTGGAATGGAACATAGTCCCCAAAAAGGGGTTACTCTTCAACTTTTGCCTAAGGTTTGGACTACTGTGCATCCCTAAAACACAGTACCCTTTCACACGAGCAGCAGGCCATAGCAAAGTGCTGAAGTGAGCTCTCTTGATCTCTGGGTCAATGATCCTCTAGCCCAGCAAAATGGAAGCAAAGTGGAACAGAGCTGGTGTATCTCCAACCAGCAACTTACAACCTCATTTCCATTTCTCAGCTATGGGCATTTTAAGCCCAAAGCCTTTCTGAGTAAAATGTCTGTGAAAATCAGGGCCTTTCCAATCCAGAGAGTTTGTTTATAGCTCAGGTCTGCGTGGATCTAGTACTTGAATTTCCCATCTGTGAAATTTTAATGGGTGAGACTTAGAAATAAGAAAGTTCTGCATGGTTTTACAGTAAAGTCACAGATGTATGTTTTAAATATGAGATATCCACTGTGCAAAATCACAGTCGAGTACAAGGTGAGTAAATGAAAAAGTGAAAAGAAAATTAAAATTAAATTTAAAAAATACCTGCGTGGAAGTGAAAATCTGTTGACAGATTACAGTTATGTTCCTGTGGTCACCAGTGCAAACAGTTTGTCTCCCTGGATAGAAGTTAGTAAGCTAGATGACCATTTGTCTCTTCATTTCTACTGAGGATACATTTTTGCAAAGTTCATGCTAGCACTGATTCGTTCTGGGCTTTAAGAACTGAAAGAACATGGAAGTGACTCCTGAAAAGCTGAAGAAAAAATCAATAAAGAGGAGAAATTGATAGTGTTGCGTATGCAATGGCAATATGATGGCCATTTACAGATTATGCATATCAGACACTGTCTCTCCCTAAAACAGAGCAGGTTTGAATTCAGTGTATAATTACATTCATTTTCTAACTCAGGGAAATGGGAATTCACATACCCACCTGGGAAATGAGCACCTCTAATGATGAGGCAGCTGCAGAAGCAACCTGCAGACAATGCTATGCCTCATTAGGTCAGACTTGTGGGGGAAATTCCCAAAATTAAATCTCTAAAGCCAGTGTTGCAACATGATTGATATGGGTCCTGGTGCAGGGAACAAAGTGGGGCTCTTGTCCAGCCAGTCCTCAGTACTCAACTTCTTCGGCCAGCAGCTAGGCTGCTGTGCTGGGGTCTTGTTGCTGTGTGCCTCATGGCTGCATCCTCCCACACAGCCTTGAAATTTATCTGGATCTGTTTCTCTTGACAGATGAATAAAATTGCTTCTGTCTGCAAAGATACACAAGATATAGCTGTGAATAACAGCTACCCTTGAGCCCAGTATTTCACCTTATTGCCTTATCAGTTGGAAAGAGAAGCAGGAGACTTCTTGATGGTTGAGACTGAAATATCAATGCTTCTATTCTGAATTCATGCTTCACCGTAGCCCGTCTCTGAGCCTAGGCATTTCTGCTCACCCAAGATGTACTGTTATTTACCTTCTTAAATCCATTACTCTTTGGCTGTCCATGGGAGCAGCACTTCTTGAAATTCAGGTGATTTAAGTAGGTATCCAAGTATGAAATTCCTTTGATTTGGCTTCACAAAATGGTTCAGGGTTGCCCAGAGGGAGACACTCTGCTTTTATGTTACCAGCACTTCCACCTGGAGTGAATCAAGAATGACTTTTCCACTTTCACTCTGCAACTCACCATCTTGCAGCCTGCCTTTCAAAATCTCAGTGACAGGCAGTCCCTGAGGCCATACACCACATCGTCACCAGAACAAGGACAAAGACCCAGAGCAGAGGTAGAGTCCTGTGAAACTGCTTGGCCATGAGGCTGTAGGAAACGGATTCTACATTGCTCCACGCTATTGGTTAGAGCCCAGTTTTCATGTCCAAGCAGCTCCAGCCTCAGAAACATCCTGCCTGCAGTGCTTTGCCAGGAGCCCCATGTATCCCCTTCTTTTCCGCTCTCTCAATTGTAACAACACTCTTTTACTTCATCCTGGGTTCTGCCTCATGAGAACCCATCCATGGCAGAGTGAAGTCAATAAATAGATTACTTTGAGGTCTTCAGTGGGTGTTAGACCAGCTCCAAAGTGTACTGGTGGCTCTTCCTAAATAACATGTGTCTTAATTTTGCCAGGCAACCTTTCCAAGTGTCTCTGCTAAAGTTACTTTCAAACCCTCCTTTTGGTATCTGGCTGAAGCACCAGAGCCTTCTGAGAGCTTTAGCTGACTGATATTAGTGATGCTGCAGCCATATTGCCAAGACATCAAAACATAGATTTTGTGTGGAGCAGGAAACAGTTGGACTGAATTTGTTTGCAGCAGGAACAGAATTTTGCTATGAAGTTTGTTGTCTGCAGTATACAGACAGTTGTATTTTATTTATGGGTGATAGACCTGTGAATAAATACATTATTAGTGCCCATAATCCCAACACTTACTTCTGCTCAAAAATAAAAGTGAAGCATTTCATGACAGTTAGAAACATGGCAAGGCAAATATTGGCCTTTTGAGACTCTGGAAAACTTCCTAAGTCTTTCACTCTGTGTGTGTTTTCACTGGCTGTGGCCAAAGCCTGGCTCTGTTTCTGTAGCTTTTGGCATTTGGCTTTGAGAAGAGATGAGAAAAATGTCTGCAGAGTTATCCAGCTTGGTCAAGGGTAATCAGACTCAAACATGGTGAGACTGCAGGACAATGCCTACCATGTCCCTGATACCCTGAGTCTCACAACAAAAGGTTTAGATAGGCTGAAGAGTCCACTAAAACCATGCCAATCAGCCTGTGACAGACACTACAAATCTGAAATTTCTACAGTCCTTCCACATGAAGGGAGAAAAATAAAATAAACTTGTGATTTTCACATCTTTGAAAGTCTCCTTTCCTGTAACACCAACAGGAATGTGATGCTGGGTGAATGTGGGTGCAGGACTCTCCATCTGTTATGCTGGCCAATATTGCCTTGTTTCTCTGTTTCTTCACAGACTTATGCTTGTGTGAGAGCTCTCTGAGGCAGAGATCCTCCTTTTGGGGTGGTTTTTTTTTGTACAGCATCTGACACAGTAACCAGCTCATAACCAGCTCTTGTGTGCTAGCATAAAACATTTCTGACATGAGCACTATTTAAGAACAAACCAGACTTTAAAAACTCTGTGTTACTCTCATGCTAGGCTTCTGTGCACACGTGAACTCCATCCTTTGAGATCTCATTACGGGACAGAGTTTCATGCTTTGAAGATGTGGTAAAGGCAACAATTTAGGGAATTCTCATGCCCTACGTATCAGCCCACCTACCCACTTTGTTTTATCAGTGCAAATGTTTGAGGCCTGTGCTAAGAACCAGAATAGGGAACTGATTTGGCTTTATGTAGAAGAAAATGGCTAAAGAATGAAAATATTAATTTACAGATGGACCACTAAGCAAAGACCCAGACCCTTGTACAACCAAGGGAGTTCATTGCAGCAAGTGAATGGGAACTAGCAGTAGTACCAAGTTGAGTGTGGGAATCAGTATTGCTGCTAAACACTTGATAAGCTGAAAAGGAATCTGGAAGTGATGTGTTGAAGTCTTGTCTTCCTTCCAGTTTCTCTTTTACCCCATTAAAGTAATAAAACCTCCTACCCACTTATTAAGAGTGAGCTGTCTCTTCTTTTAGGGGAGATGTGGGTTAGGAGAGAGTAGGAGCACATTATCTGAACTGGCAGAGGTGCAAATCTGGGTCAGCAGGGACCGGTTAGGCCAGGACAGGGGTGTTGCAGGATTCGGTTTCAGCTCTACACTTAGCTGCTCCGCTTCACACAAGCCGATCTACTTGTTTTTTCTTTCATCTCATGCAGAGCACAGCATGCAAGGGGACAGATGCTCTGATTCCTGTGATGAGCTGAAGTTGATGACTCCTGGTTTGCTCATCTGTGCAGCAGAGAAATCAGTCAGTTGAGGTAACATGCTGGCAAGCATTTTGCCCCAAAGCCTCTCTAGCTGGAGCTGTGAGAGTGGCTTTTGTTCTGCCACAATGGAGAGGAGATTTCTCATGTATATTTTAAACAGCATGCTGAAAGTAAGGACTGATCTTCCTTGCTAAATCCAGATAAATTCTACTGAACTCAGTGAAAAGTGCATCTGAAATCTCTCAGAGTGGTAACAGGATCAAGTCTTGCAAGATCTCTATTATGCCTGTAGGGTTAGTTGTCATTAGCAAATTCATTTTCATTTGCTTCTGTCTAAAAGAGCCACGAGAATCCAGCCATCATTACAAATAAGTGTACTAATGCTGGTAGCATTGTCCTTTCCTGTCTACTGCTTCTCTCCTGTCCTGAGTTGATTTGGACACAAGTGACATGAGTCACTTCTGGAGCAATTGCAGTCAGGGGAAGTGGATGTGGCAGAGAAAGGGAATTGCAGGAGGACCTGACCCAGCAAAGAAGCAGGGAGGCACTGCCATGAATCAGTCCAGGAGAGGACTGTGCACATCTGCAAATCTAATAGAAGAAAGGATGCAATTTTACACTTGTAATGCAAGAGACTAAACTCATCTATAATCCAAAGTGGACTAAAAATTTTGGCAGAATGTTGATGGAGGATGTGTCCACTTCACATATAACTACAAAACATCTGCTGGCTTCTGGGTATAAATAAAATTGGCAGGTGCTCTCATGTCATCATCGTCTGCCTTATCATTATAGCTACAGTTCCATCCCATCCTTAGTTTTGGTAACAGCACAGGTACAAATTCTTGCATCTGCAAGGATTTGCACACACAAAATTGTATTTTAAATTTGGAAGCCTCTTTTCACCCTCTGTCAAGGTTTAAAGCTGGGCCAGCTATTAAATGAACAACCGAAGCTCTTTGTTAACTCCCTCCCTTCCCAAAATGGAGGGGAAAGAGGAAAGGGAAAGACACTTATGGGTTGGAAAGGTTAAAAACAGCTTTAATCTAACTACATATATTATAATAATGGGAAAAACATGCACAAACCCAATATCAAGTTCCCCCCACCATCAGTGACAAATACATCACCTGGACCCTGTAGGGCACACCCCAGGAAATTCCCAGACTGTACTCAGCAGCAGGTAGGAGCTAGATTCAGGATCAAAAGCAGAATCAGCAGGTAGAGGAGCCCCCCGCCCCCCAGCAGGTAGAATCAGAAAGCAGCACACTGCAACATCACCAACAGGCCCATACTGGGCTTAAATAGGCTCCTGGGCCATGGGTGTGGGTGGAAGCACCAGGTGAGGCTGCTTAGGGCCATTAGAGCCCATTAGTGCCCTGGCCATAAAGGGAGAGGGAGTGACCTTTGTGATCCCGCACCTTTATTCTGAGTGTGATGTGTATTGGATGGAGTACTGCATTGGGGTCAAACCAGGACACCCTCTCCTTTCAGTGGGAAGTGAACAGTTCCTGACTACATTCCCTTCTGGAGTGGGGGACCCTCAAATAGCTAAACAAAAGCATAACTTCTTTATTCTGCCAGGCTCGTGCAGGTCTGCTTGAGGAAGCTACGCTGCAGTGGAGTGTCCCAACACAATGTAGGCTGGTTAGAAAAGGCAAGCTGATATAGTTAGAGAAACCTGCCAGCAAGGAAATTAGTTTTAACTTACCCCTGACATCTTTGTCTCAGGGGCCTATATGGGGACAACAGGTGACAGCTACGCAAATTTTACAATAAATTGTGCTGGTGTTATGGAGATGGACAACTGACTGGCTGACCAACCTTTTGGCTTTAATACAGAGTCATTAGTGCCAACTCCCAACATGCTGTGAGGCACAGTTTCTATTACAGCTTTCCTGCTGGAAATTGAGTAAATATACTTAAAACAAAGCAACCTAAAAAGTCACAGTCCATTTACAATAACTGAGCAGAACTGAGAAAGGAAGAGCAGGATAGCTCAAGGAGCCAGGAGCTAAATTACCTGTGGAGCGCATAGATAGATAGGGATACACGGATCAAACAGTACCATAGTCACCAGCCACTGTGCATTACAGCCAAAAGGTTGGTGAGCCAGCCATCTATCCATCTCCATAACACTTCTGCATTATGGAACTGCCAGTCTCTGCTTGCCTGTTACACACAATACAGTGGGTGTCCACTTCTGCTTATAACATACCTGGGCTGTCCTGGCTGAAGGCATGATTTATTGTGGTTTCATACATAACATTTTGCAAACTTTTACTGTGTATCTGTTTTACTCTTCCACGAACAGCTGTTAGAGTCTTTCTTCTGCATACTTAAATTCTTCTATTTCTTCTCCTCTAGCAGCATGTTTTTTACATGCCCTTATTGAAGTAATCAAAGGAACTTGAGAGATGGCTGGTTTATTCAGTTTGATTTTCTGCAGAAAGGTAGGCTCTTTATTTAAACCTTGGAGTAATGTTATACAGGCTTCCTCAAATCTCCCTTTTCCCACAAATGAATAAACCAGTTTTGCCTAGCTCAAGACGCTGTTTGAAGTCAGACTGGAGCTGTCTGTGGAAAACGTAAACATCTGCACTGAACTGCTGTCACACTGGGCTCACAGCCCCTGTCTTGTTTCATCCACCTGCTTCATCTACTTCACTTCAGAGCTCTGTGGCTGAGGAACTCCTTTCATTTCCCGCATATATAGGGCCTAGCTGCCATACGTTAATCTAATACAAACCATAAAAACACAGTACAATTTACAGCTAAGTTGCTGAAGTATCTAAACCTGTTCCAGTGGATTTCCTAATGCTGAAGCTGATGTTTTAGCAGAGCTTTTGTTATAGCTGTATAAAAGCATCTCTGCCATATGACAAAGACAGTTCTAAGTCTGAGACAGTTTCCCTGCCATGCTCTTGTTTCAGGGTACAACCACTTGAAAAGTACATAGTGGAAGGAGGGAACGTATTGGTGACATCTGTTCGCACAACATAATGCCCACATGCCATTGTGAGCATCTAGTTTCATAACGGAGATGATAGGTAAGCAAGCCTGTAATGTTTAGTCAAGCATGCATGCATACTATTGTTTTAGTCACAAGTGGGCTGAGAAGAAACCATGGAGACCTTCCAAGGTCCTTTGTAAGCAGTAGCATTCCTCCTTGGCAAATAGGTTGAGAAGCAGTCCTGCTGACGTCTATCTTCATCATTTTCTCCGGTGAAAGGAGGCAATTTCAAAGCAGTAGTTACTCCTGATGCACTTTCAGGACTTCTGTTCCACGTAGTGAAACTTACAGGGGAATGAATGAATGCTGTAGGAAGGTCCCCTTGGTCCCGAAATTTATCAAATTCAGGCTGGTGAGCAGGCTGGCGTGGTAACCTAGACCAGGATTGAAATCTTGGCACTTAGCTACATCTCTAGGAACTAGCAGCTAGAACTGACAGATTAAATTTTTTGCCATTTCTCAGGCAATAACCCCCAGATTCGTGTGTGCATTCTTTTATACCAGAGAGTTTTGTGATCCTCTCTATCCATTTATACATGTTTATTTTCTGTCATCTAGTCTGCACGTGGACATAGACAGCACAGTGGATCTGTTTCTCGTGGCTTTCTCCTACTCTGACCATGTATGCCAAAACAAGTCTGGAAAGACCTCCTCTGTATGCACTTCCACCCCTCCTCATCTGCAACAAACACCTACCTGGGCTTCTTGGCTCTAGAGCAGAGCACAATGGGGAAAAAGGGCACACAGAGGTATTGTTAGACACCTCATTCTTCCCCAGACTCCTGGCCTGAATACTGGCTAAAGCAAGAGAGCCAGGCTACGAGAGGGACAAAATCACACTGGAGAGGAGGCATGTACAACCACACGCGGGCAAGGCACATGGTCAAGCTATCAGGCTTAGTGTCTTGCATGAATGGGATAGGAAATTTCCTTCTCGGTTTGTAATTACTCTCCTACCCTTACTGCTAGCTTTGGTGGTGCCTTACTGTGCTTCACTGCTGGACAAAGTTATCCCTTCCCCTCCAAAGCACATCATACGATGTGAGCTGCCACTGAAGGAGGACAGACATGGGCCAACCCACTGCAGACCTCCATGGGGTCTGTGTCAGGCAGTGGGAGGTTTTCCTGTGCCAATGCCCCGTGTCGTCAGCTGAGGACTTCACCTAACAAGGGATTCTTTATGGTCTACTGCCAGGAAGTAATGTGGAAAAACACAGTTAAAATGAATACTTCTCCAAGATGTGTTGGGCAAGCTAACCTGGAGAGGACAACACTGTAATCTTTTTGGTGTTATTGTAACATATTGCCCATAAGGAATAACAAATATCAACTTCAAATTAACTGTGATGCACACACTGAAAGCTAAGCGGAGTGAATGAGGAGAGACCAGAGATAAACCAGGCTGCTCTCCAGATATTATTCTCAAAATTAAAGTGACTGGATGGAAGATATAAATCACAAAAATAATCTATTATGCTCAGTGTACTAGAGCAGAACTTTCACCCTTTTAAACTCTCATTAAAAAGCAGCCATTTTTGTTTCAAAGAATTAATATGTTGGCTCTAAAGAGAGAAGAAAATGTGATTCATGGTGTGCTTGGAATTAGATATTGTTAATTGAAAATAACCCTAGGCACTTACACAGTACTTTTCAGCTCAAAATCTTGAAACTAGGGGGTTTTTTTGTGGATGAAATTCGTTCGTGTAAAGGGGCTGCTGAAAGACAAAAAATCTCACCAAAAAGTATTGTGGGAGTATTGTATGCTCACATTGTGCACGAGGGCAAACATCACTTTGGGGCAGGAGGCTTTTGAAAATGTGAGGACTCAGAGTCACATAGGAACAAAACACCTGTCCATAAAAATAGCAGGAACTGACTTATGATGGCTTGGCTGCAGCTGAATGGGTATTTGTACAGCTAGCTAAGACAGGTCACCTGGAAACTGTGGAAAAAAATGCACTGGTGCCGTCTGTCTTCTGTCACTCTGAAGATGGAAAAGTACTCATTTTGAAATGAGGACTTTGTAGCCACATGCAAACTTCAAAACAAACATAGAGAAGAAATTACTAGTGGTGGTCGTTGGCCACAGTGGACTTTCTGATGCTCTGGATCCTCCAGTTTAGCAGAGGGGCTGAGAGCATCATAAAGTCCACTGTGGTCAACAGCCACAGCAAGGTTCCCCAAAGGACTTTCACAAGAGCTCAATGGTAGACAGACTGTTAAAGGGCTTGATGGATTAGGGTCAGCAGCACTCAACAAAACCACGTAGCAAATAATTTCTCTGCCTGGCAAATGGGGAACACACAAGAGGCACACACAAATATGGTGGCTCGTCTAAGGTCACAGAACAATTTAGTCTGGAGTAAAATGAAAAATCCTTGTGTCATGTCCTTCCCCCCACTGTCCCAGTGTCAAGTGAAGAAGGAGCACCATCCATGAGGTATGGTAATTTCATAAAACTTCAAGGAAAAGCCATTACAATTAGTAAAAGCAGAAACAGCTAATTCAGAGTGCTCTGTTCTGCTTTGGTCTCTGGAGTATTAAATAACATTCTGTAGCAGTGCTATGTACAGTACTGGCATTGACGTGTTGGTGTGAAGATTTAGCTTTATAAGCCATTTGCTTCTGAACTCATTGTGACCTACTTTAAGTTTGCTGCTAAGTGGCTAGG
Organism: Steatornis caripensis; assembly: GCA_013398225.1. Lineage (NCBI taxonomy): Eukaryota > Metazoa > Chordata > Aves > Caprimulgiformes > Steatornithidae > Steatornis > Steatornis caripensis. The sequence continues at coordinate 760,959 of VZSC01016186.1, read as the reverse complement.
GTTTAGAGTGGCTGGGATAGTGATGTAATCAAAGTCACCCTTTGGTACAAAATAGGTCATTGGTATCAATGCTACGCCAGGAAATTTTGCAATGTGCCACCAGAATAAACAAATCACTCTGGAATAAAGATGGAGAGGGCACCACGCACTGAAAGGAAGGATCTGTTTGAAGTGGAGAGAGCAGGAAGACATTTTTCATGTGGCTAATTGATGCAATAATTCCAACAGGAAGTCTTGTTACCGATGAGTATATCCAACACCTCTGAAAGCCTCCTGGGAAGCACAGGTGATGTACATCTTTTCTGCAGGCTTCCACAGCCCTCCTAGCCCTGCATGACCTTCTTGGACCATCAGCTGGGGTCTGCCATGTACAGCTCCTGTAAATAGGAATAGCTTCCTTTCACACTGTATCTCGAATGCAAATAATGAGATAGGTAAAGATACAGATACAAGAACCAGTGAAGACCTCTAAATCCGAGGTGCTGTATTCTGTACCCAGCTTCAGCTCTGGCTTCTCTGAGGAAGAGCTAGCTATAAGCTGCCTGTAAAAGGCCAGTGATATTAGAACACTGGGCTCTGAAGAGACCTGAGAATGAGAAATGCAGCACAGAAGAAGCTATTATTGCTGTCATTTTACTGTGGGCAGTTCCCTGTCAGCCTCAAAGAGTGGTGGAGAAGGGTGGAATGCAGGAGGCTGGAGGAAAAACCATTAGGACAGGCCAAGAGGGCACTACCTGGGGTGGGCTTAGAATAAGGCTATGGACAAATCTCTCATACCAGAAACCCAGTGAAGTCAGTGAAAAAGCTCTCATTGTTGTCAGCAAGGTCAGGATTTCACAGAGGCCTGACCCTCAGCTTTATGTAGTCCAAAGTATAGGTCACAGCCTCACAAGGGGAGCTCCAACAAAGCATGGCCCATGAGTGATTTTTGCCTTTAAGCTCTTCGATATGTCAGCTTGGCTTTTATGACCCCTTCTTCTCTCGTATGTGTGACCTCTTCCCAAGGCTCTGCACTGAGTTCCCTGCAGAAGTCATTAGTGCCTCTCCTGAAGCAGCAAATGTGGAGACAAGGGGCAAAGAAACATTTGGGTTTCTCAGGAGCTCAGCATGACATTCTAGAGACATTGTCTCTGCTTCCTGGACAAGACATAGGTAGGCACAGAGCTGAGGTTGTCCTCAGATGACTTTCCAAGTACATGATGGGAAAAACACTAGCGGTGTTTCAATTAGCACTCTGCAGCTCTCCAGACATGCCACGGTCCTCAGGGCTCCGAGTTCACTGCAACGCTGAGCCTCCATGTGTTAATGGAGTGGGACCTGCTGCTGTGTGCGATGCCTCCACAAAGCACACATTCCCTGCCAGCCCAGAGGGAAGAAGCAGCAAAATCACTAAGTTTGGCTCGAGCAGAAGGTGGAGTTTGATGTCCTGTTATAAAAATCACTACCAGGGAGCCTAATCCTTGGCCCTTACTGTCTCCCCAAACTAAGTAAAGTTCCCACAGAAACGAAAGGAAAAATTATCTGAATAAACCTCCAGAATTTACTGGCTTTACTTTGCTTAAGTAACCAAGGAGAATTCAAACTGATTATTTATTTTGCAGTGGAAAAATCCCATGGACTGTAATAGAGGAGATCCTGAAAGGCTTGTATCTTAATTACTGCAGAAAATTACAGAGAATTAGATCCTTTCTAATGGTTTTCTGAATCATCCTTTGAGATTCGATAGCAGGAATATAATTCGCTATTGAATTGTATAGACTAGTGGTAAAGCAATGCCTATAGAAAAGTGTTCACTATTAATGTCTATAGGGCTTCCCTATAAAAGGTTTCTAAAAGCCTTTTATTTACAAATACTTCCAGGGAGTTCTGTTATGCTGTACATCTCTGTTTATAATGCACAGTCATTAGAGTAAGAAAAGCAAAAATAGACAGCAGAGACCAGTGATCTGGTTTCTGGGAAAAAGGACAGCGTGAAATCACAGGAGACCATCCTCATAACCCCATGAAAACGTATCACGTAGCCAATAATGCCAGAAAAAAGCTAAGGTTTTGATCCTGCATGGGGTTCCTGCTGGCAAACCCTTGTTCTCACTTAAACTCCGCAGCTCTAGGGAGGTGCAAAGAGCTTTACTTTGGATTACAGCTTCATAGACTAACACTGTAAATTGATAAAGGAGTTTGATCATACCTTGGAAGCTTGCATGCAAGAAAGCATGACTGCATGTGTAATGCAGCAATAACTGATCAATCCCTTGTTTACTTCCTTTAGCTGAGCAGCCTGGTCTTTCAACTGCAATTACAGACCCTTCCTGAGCAGACTGTGCTGTACACAGCCTGTTTCTTTCTCCCCTAGTACTTGCCACAGTAAGGGAATAGGAGTCCCCGAACCCTGTTCTTCACCCTCACTCCCATGATGTCAGTACTGTCACATAACTATAAGGAGAACTGGGCCTTAGTTGTGCAGTCATTTGCTACTGATCCAGTCTCACAGTTAACATTAAGGTTATCTCTCATGATGGCAACTGGAATCAACTTACGGCTGTCCAGTTCCTGATGTAAATCCTTCTATTCCCTCGTGACTCTGGGGAATCTTCTTTATAGCTGTCACTTTTACTCCTTTGTTGAGGGTGCTCATAGCACTCATGCCTCCAGGTCACATCCTACTGTTACAGTCTCCTTAATGACACTGTTGCTGCAGGGGATGGGGCTTCTGACGAGGAGATGGTTCACAGTGTCATTTCTACAGCAAAGAAGTGACAGTGACAGGAGTACTGTACCAAGAACTGAGCCCTGGTGCAAAGCTATCTCCAGTGGCATCTGCCTTGCTTAAGCTTCTGAGGAATTCTTCCATTCAGAGCATGGTGGGGTGCTGTCACGCACTCGGTGTATTTAAGTGTAATGCCAAGCTCCTCCTCCAAACTCTCCTCAACAGGCTTTAGATATCAGCTATGCAATACCTGCTTTGGGACTTTTCCATTTCTGATGGGCATTTCTGTTCCTTTTTCTGCTTATGCTAACTGCTTTTGCTCTATTGTTATAGAATGTTGAAGGAAAAGACTTTTCTCAGTGTAGTTGTATGCTTTTCAACAGATTTGTTATTCTACCACCTGATTGGGGACGTGCCTGACGCTAGCGCTCTCTGCCAGAGTTCCCCTGAGTTTAAGCAGTACAGCTAAGGCTGCCTGATGCAAGTGTTTTCAGAGCTGAGAACAACAGAAGTCGTAGCAAATGTCTTGGCATCTACCCTCATTCACCTCTTGCAAGTTCACAGCAGGGAAAATGGAAAAAAGATGACAGCAGCGTCAGGATTTGCCTGTGTCTGCAAAAAAGCTGAGGAGGAAAGAGGAAACACAGTGACTTTACGTGACTTTCTTCCGAGATGACAACATGCCAAGCTTTCAGAACAGGAGTCACAGAGGGATCTAGCACCAAAAGATGTTGTGGAATTTTCTGAGAAAAATTAAATGAGGGAAATGTTACAAAGGTCCTTCTGTGGCAGGTATCCCAACACTGCATACCGATGCATTGAAAGTGCGTATGAAAAAAGGTGTGTGATAGTCTCAGACTAAAGGATGTTTTTCATTTCCCAGGGACCCATTTATATTTCAGGTATATGTATGCCAGCTGCTAGCACAAAACACTTAACAGTAAATACAGATCATTCCAGCAAGCAGAAAACAACATGCCCAATACTGGAAGTAGAAAATAAATTGTTTTAGTTATTAGATTTGTAAGTCGAACTAAAGCTAGAAAAACACATTCATGCATGTTGCAGTTCTGGCCAAGTCCTGGCTCACTAATATCTTTCTTTTGTGAAAAGCACAATTCCCTTGATTTTTCATAACTTTCCTCCCTCCCCTGCCTCCCATTTTTTCATTATTTTTCATTTGCAATTGTCTGTCTTGGCAGACAGACAAGTCCTGTGTTCAGGACACAAACTCCTACTCCTTATTATAGGCCACTAAAATGTTTTATCTGACACATTTGCAGTCTGTCACAAGCATTACAGGAGATTTTTTTTCATTATAAATTGCTGTTGCCTTTTGTTTATCCATCTCAGATTTTCCCTTCCTCAGATATGAACCTATCTACCAGCCAGAGCTGTGCTGAATGCTGCTTCTCAGCAACACAAAAACCAAGCTCTTAAAAATCTGTCTGCAGTGACCAGAGGATGTCCCTTTTGCCATCAGATCCATAAAGGGTTTTAGTGAATTAGGGCAGTTAAATACAGTACAGAGCTCAGGCCTCCTGGATTTCATTTTAAGTTAATGTATTTTTATAGAAAGACACTCAGAAACCTCTTAGATCTTCATGCTAATGAAAGGGAAATTGATACAGAAGCCAGTGGTTTGACAATCAGTTACAGATTGTGGTATTCTAACAGGAAGCACAGTGTGGGGAAAGGCAGAGGAAAGGGACTATTGGCTTTCAAGGGACTGCGTTTTCTCTGCGTGGATGCTGCTACAGGGAATTGTAGCATTTCCTGCAATCCTCCTTTTTCCCACTGCTTTATGACAACTTGTAAGAAGTGTGTTCTCCAGGGACATAGGGAAGAGTCTGGGGGCTGGGGCATGTGTTGTTTTCAAACTTGGAAAAATATCCTTCATTTACAGCTGCAATCACTACGCAATGGTCTGGAGAACTGGGATTTTAAATAACAGATGATGCTGGGACTGGTACATTATGAGGCTCCAAAGAAGCAGCAGGTACGTCTAAATCACAGGGACATTTGCTACTTACCAGAATCTGCATGAAAAGTGCCATGTTGAAATCTTCTCAAGAACTGCAGAATGCAATAGGGAGGTTAAACCACTGCTAGTAGCCATCTTGTGAGCAGAGGGTTGCCACAGGAGAAATAGTGTAATTGGTTCTTCTCACCCTAGATCTGTACGTCACTGCAGGAACAGACTTGCTGGTAACTTTTCTAAGCTCCTAGCTAGGAAGAGAGTTGCTGAGTGAGGTCTCTGAATATACAGTGAAACGAAACAGAAGTGCTAATGACCAGTTCTTCATTATGTTTATATCTGGTTTCCAGTAAAATAGGGCCCTGATTCTCACGTGGCTTTTGATATTACTATAATACGAGTAATTAGATATGAATGAAGAACAGCAATGAGTGTAGTCAAGCCACCCAAAAAGCGTGTTGATGCGTAAAGGAGCGCGTCTTGCTGTTTGTATTCTCCAATCTTCCCCACCAGAATTTATTTATTATATATGGAACCAAACCCAAACACCAAAGCTGTATCCTCTCCATGTAGGGGGGAATTTGCGCATAGATCAGGGATTTCATGTTCTGGCCATATCCTTGTACCAGAGCACTAGCTCCAGTGCAGCACTACAATACTCAACACTGCTCAGATCTGAATCCAAATTTTACTGCTCGAGATAATCCCAATTTAAAAATAAAACTAATGACAGAAAATTGACATAAGCCTGGGAAACAAGCAGCAGAAATATTTCCAAACATTACTTACAGAGGCCCTGAGCCAACCCACTTCCAGACTATGAAGTTTATTAGATCAACTTCAAAGGTGTCCGTGTATAATCTAATTACACTTAACAACCATGAGATAAACAGATGACCAGTGTAATTTCACCAAAAATAAAAGGACACTGAGGCAAGAATAGTAAATGATCTGGCTGAGATCTTTCAATAGTTAGAAGCTGGTTAAGGATGTGGAGCCTGCTTCTTAGAATTTACTTCAAAAGCCTTGGTGGACATACGAGCTAGATATATTTCTAGCTTGGGATATGCACTAAGCATCTGCTATTCTTTTGGAAAACATTTTAAGCATCCTGAGTATGGGTACTTTGAGGCTGGCTACGACAGATGCAATGCTATTGTTTCAAAAGATTTTAATGAGCACAGCTTCACTGCCATGTGGACGACTCGATGCTGTGTTGTGCTGACAGGATGTAGGAGATCACAACTCTGCTCTGGGGGAGGCTTTTTTTTTTTTTTTAATCTAGAGGAAAAGTTTAAGTCTGTCAAGGAGGCAACACACCCCTTTTTAAAACTGTCTTCAGATTGTGGGGTGCGCTGGGTGCTATTGATCGGTCATAATCCTTTGCGTGTGGAAATTGTGCCTGTAAATCAACCAGATTTTTATTTACAGACACTAACTTAGATAGTCTCTGGTGACTGGAGGGGGAACAAGGGCAGGCAGAGCTTCTCGCGGACTCTAGGACATCTGGGACACACTAGGCTTTTGGAGAGGGACGGAGTTTAGTATAATCCATGCTGCTTTGGCTGGCAAATTTTGCAGCTGGTGCCATACATGTGCCCATGTGGAGACAGCTCCAGGTGGTGAAATTAATGGGCTTCATGGGCCAAAATAGGACTCGCTTTCCTCTATAGATGGGAGAAGGCAAGGGGGAGCACTGGGTACAGTTCAGGAGCCCAATTCATTGCCAGCTCCAGATCTCCGTAGTGTGGGAGTGCTCTGGTGGCGTTGCGTGACTTCTTTATTTTCACTACAGTTCCTTCAAGTCTTGCCCCTTTAAAGCATGCAACTTGACTAGTAGAGGCAGGGAGAGATCATGAGTCCAAACTTCCTCTGAAAGACTCTTTGCCCTGAGTCTGCACTAAACTCAGCCTTCGTCGGTACCAGGCTTGTGGAGCCTGAAGACTGCTACCTGCAACTGCTGTTTTGAAGACATTTTTGGGGTATGGGAAATAAAGGCAAAGTTTCTGGCACCAGAATGAGGGCAAGTCCTGATGAGAACACCTGAGTGTTTTTGTGACGCCATGGCATGATGTGACATTCCAGCCCTGTCCAGGAGTCCCAAAATGCCTCACTCCAGAACCTGACTAGGGACTGCTAATGGAGGAAGAGACCTAAAGAGCAGCAAAGAAGGTGAAGTACATAAAAGTATCACCAGGGCAGCCTAATGAAAGTGAGCTCCCGCTAAACGTGAAACTAGGTTTGGTGTTACTCTGGGGTCCTTCGTGTTGGGCCTGTCGCAGATCTGGGAATTAGGGTCACACAGAGAAAGTGTGTATGGAGCAGAAAAGGGAATGGGGGGAAATCTCATCTGGAGTTCACTTATCAGTGGGAAGAGCAGAGTTGGATGCAGAGCCAGTGAAGGAGAGGGAGGGGGATCCTTGGTCTGCTGCTGAGTGACGCCCTGCCTGTGCATGGCTCACTTCGCTGCTCTGTGTGACTCTTCATATCTGTACAGACAGCCTGTTGTATAGGCCAGGACCAGGTTTCTGCAACACAAGGCACAAAGGACCCTTGAACAGCTTAGAAGGTACCGCAATAATATGGAGCAGAAATTGCAGCCACCAGATTGGAAAAATAGAGCACTTCCAGTCAGTAATTTTGTTCCTGGTGAAACCCCTCGCCACATGAAGCTTTGAGCTACATCTGCTTCAGTGCTAAGTACAGAAAGGGAAGATGTTTCTTGAGTCTGCTTTTAGCCTCAGACAATCTGGGTACAATTTCTGTGAAATGAGGGATGAATCTAGCTCATTCTGTGTCATACTCTAATTACCAGCTGCAGTGAAATAGCCTAAGATGATGTATCTGAGGCTCCATCTTATTTCTGGGTCTTGTTCCAATTAATTCTCCCTACCAGTTTGTAGCACCTAAATGAGATGCACTGAGTGTCGGACCCTGGGTTGCCTGGTCTTTCTCCCTTGATATCCTGGGCCAATTGCTCTTCATAGTTACTGCAGAACTGTTTTGCCAGTCTTACGATGGTGGTATTAATACTCACTTGCTATCCAGCAGTTTTTTGAGACAGCTTGTTCAAGTGTGAACAGCATTTTGAGGTCTCAGGTCGTGCTACAGAAGTAAGAACAGTTATTTCTTCTCTTTCACTTCATTTCTCTGTAGCCTGTTCTATTTCTAAATGCTGGAAGTGGTGCTGAACAAGAACAGAGTATTTCTGTTCTGCAGCAGAAAAAGAAAAGGAAGTTTGTTTTGCAGAAGAAAGAAGACACTTTGAATGAAAGAGAAAACACACACAAGAAACAAAGAGTGCATGTGAGAGGGAGGGCGCAGGTTCCAGTGCAGGTGAGAAACAGTTTAGTAGCCAGGGTATTCAATTCCTATCCCAAATAATGTGAATGTCCTTATCGGTAAGCCTTGGGCCTGGTATGGTAGAGGCCATAGATTTCTCCTAGACCCCAAATAATGCTCACGGGAGGAGCTTTGAGGATGCTGCAATGTTTCCACAAAGAGTTCTAGTTCAGAAAGAAAAAAGATTGGGTAGAAACACTCCTGGCCAACCGTACTTGTAATCTCATTCTATTTGCTCAAGTAATCCCCAGTGCTTGATTTACGTAAGACTTGAATTAACTGTGTATTTATTCAGAGATCTTAAATTGCACTGATGTGATGAGGTAAAATTGCAAGCTGATGCAGTTTCAAGGGTATTAACAAGCATATGACAGTGCAGCAGATCCCATTCGTCACTGAGAGACCCGAGCCCATACAAAGTTTTCCAGAGGAGGTGGTAAAAAGGCTCCTTCTTCTGCAAGTACAACTGCTTTTCACAAAGGAGAATTTCTCTTAGCGCTGAGGTGGCGCAGAGAGGTACGGTACATTTCAGAGACTCTTGAAGAAACTGCTTACTCAGTGTCGCTCTTGGTGAACGGTGTTGATTTGAGCTCAGACACTAAGCGACGCACATTCTTTGGTTCTGAGCAATTTCTGAATAACGCATGGTACCAGGAATAAACCAAACTCCAGATGAGCAAGAAGCATGGAGCAGTTAACATCCTGATCTAATCTTTCTGCAAATATGAAGGTGACTATAACTTCAAGCAGAGGTGCCATTAAAAAAGGCAATCAAACTGAAATCTCCATTGCTTCTGACATTGGCTTTTTCTGAAGCACTTCACGTTTCCAATGGATGTTTAGCGAATTCAGGCAATCAAAGCTAGCTATGAAGCTGTTACTGAATGGGATTTAAACATTTTAAATGAAGAAGGGGAAAAATGATAACACAAGTCTGTGATTGATGTGGGTGGGGAGTCAGTGTGACCATTTGGAGACCCACTGAAAGGCAGAATCTGAGACAAAATGCTCATGAAGAAACTACTGGAAGTCCCGGTATTGAAATATGATGCAGCAAATAAGATATGGTTAGGAAAGAAAGCTACTCAGTTCATGAAGCTTGTGGAGAACAGCTTGAAAAAGATGAGGCAGGAGTGCTGGGGATGAAAAGCGTAGCTGGTATCAAAAAGTTCAACGACTTCACCAAGTGGTGGCAGTAATCATAGCTGCTAGCAGTTGGTGCCACGCGAAAGTGAAGCAAGGATAGAAATGGTTATGGCAGGCAGACGGGGGACTTACAGATGTTCAGAGATGGACAGGGCAAAATAGAAGGTCTTGAAGTGGTTTGGGGTTCAGGAGCAACTATGACTTCTGTGGGAGCAGTGTTATCACAAGAGGGAGCTGTCCGCCTGTATGAGATTGTCACCCCAGACAAGAACACTGCAGAGAAACAGCAACAGGGCGCTCAGACCCTGGGAGGGGCAGGAGGCAAGAGGTCCTGAGTGCTCAGACAGGCAGCGACCACAGCAGGGTAGCATGGGAAGGCATGGGCTGAGCCGGGTTAGCAGAACTAACCCTGCAGGGCAGGCCACCAACACTGAACACTGGTAATGCTCTTCTGCAAGTCAGATCCTGCATTATGTTAATGCTAGCAGTTAATTGTTTGTATTTGTAGGCTTTTCTGGGGAGGGAGATGAAGGAAAGGTGCTTGGTTAAAGTCTGATATGGTGCTGGTCAGAGGTTCATGTGACAGTGCAGCTGATCACCAAGGCTCAAACGGTGAACGAAGTGAATGTGTGTCAGTTGGCTGTGAGCAGAATCTGAACACAACAGGGCTGGTGTACCCAGCAGAGGACACGTGCATGCACACACACACTCCTGCCTTTACCTTTGGGACATCATTTCTTAGGTAATGCGCGTATCAGTGCCCTCTGAAGCTGTGTAAGGAGACACAGGACAAAGCCAGAGGCATCACCCATTCTCCTCTGAACAGGCTGTCGTTTCTGTTGTGGGGCCCAAATGTACCCTTGATTTTCATTTTTGTTTCAGATAAGGTCCCACTGTGATGTGCTGAAATCCCATTTCTGATCAAGATTAGTGGTCCAGAGGAACCAAGCCACATCCTTGAGCTCAGGTCTGAACTCCACCATCTGTGTTTACTATGCATCAGGGAAACTGGCCTGTAACCTCTTTACACTGAGCTTAGTGCCACCTTCCTGTTTTTTCTCCGAATGCCTCATGCCTAATTTTGGTAGACACATTTACCATAGTCTGGGACTGAGCTGAAAGATTTGTTTTCTGCCAAGAATCTTGAGAAGATAATACATATCCAAGCAGTTTGCATCAGTGCCATAGCATCTGTAGAAGGCTAACACAATATATTTGTATGCTCTCTGGGCAGGAAGACAGAGAGTTCTTCCAGTGGATGCACTAAGGTAAATAATAGATTGTGCTATGTACGGTCAGTGATGGGAGAAGGCACAGAAGATCGGGCTAAAGGGAGAAAAACGCTCCAGTTTGAAAAGTTGTAACGCAATAAAAATACATACAGAAGAAAAGCAGGTAGTCTTGATGATGGGGGAACGGATGGAGATCAGAGGTCTGGGCTCCTTGCCACAGGCTGCTTGACCTCAGGCAAGCCTTCTGAGATCCCATTTCCCCTCCTACCCTTTGTCTATGGAGCTCCCAGGAGCTTCTAGCCAGGGTTGATCTCAAGCACAGCAGTGAGGATACTTTATCTTGGTCACTGCTTCTAAGACATACAATAAAATTACTTCATATATATATATATATATATATATATATATATATATATATATATATATATATATA
>VZSC01016186.1:731209-741341 GCA_013398225.1 Steatornis caripensis | reverse complement strand
TTTTTTTTTTTTTTTTTTTTTTGGTCCAATTATACCTTTCTAAGATCATGATTTGGATGAAAAGTAGAGGTTTATGTGTGGGGTGTTGTTGGTCTGCTTAGGTCTTCTCTACAGTGGCTTGCAGTCAGACCATGCAGAATTTCATTCACCAACTGTCTGAGTGAGAGTTCATAAGATTTGGTCCAGAACTGCTGAGGAGTTAGGAAACACTTGCAGTTGGATCTAGAAATAACAAAGTCGGTTCTTATTTTACTGCGTAGTCTGTTAGACTGTGTGCTTTTTCTGTTGTAAGATGTCTCATCTCAACTCTTGTGTTGCTGTTGTAGGATCTTTTGACGCTGCTCCACGCCTCTCTCAAGGAAGGATGTTTTTATTCAGTGGTGCATATATGACCTTGCTTAGAAAATCAGGTGCTGCGTTTGTGAGGAAGGAGTTGTATTAAACAGCTATCAACAATGCTAAGACTGACACTGCAATTAGCTTCTGTGCTTTTCCCTTCAGCTCTTCTGCTCTTTGCGTTTTAATGGGTCTCTTGAAGAGTTGGTGATGCTTTGAGTGACTCCTCTTGGAAATGAATCCTGTGCTAATAGCTCTGGCTGGGCCTGATCCGCAGGCAGATGCTTGGAGATACTTTGTGTTTGTTTTGTACCTCACTAATTAATGTATACCTTAGTGGTAGAACAGCAGGAAAGCTGCGTTTGCTGACACTTCATGATATAATGATTTAATCCTTTGTGACACATTCCTGCTGAGTGTCAAAGCTGATAACTCTAATCGCTGTCCCTAGGTCAGCGCGACAGGAATCTGTTCTAGAGGGCAGTTTGCAGGGGCTTGCAAACTCTTGTAGGTACTTTGCAACCAATTCGTGTAAACTTTTTTTGTACATTGCCACTGTTGAATGTGATTGTACAGCATTGCCTGGTGCACTGAGGAATCTGGAGTTGAGTGCAAACAAAGGAGCTCACTGACTACAATGAAATATGGCTTGTCCTGGGAGGAGGGGGGACAAATACCCTAATCTCCTTCTAAGTACACTTCTTCCTTGCCACCGTTAAGAGCGATGTGGTTATATTGATTCAGCAGTCCCTAAACCCACTGCTCTTTGTTATATATGATTCTGAAGCCTGGGTGCAGCTACTCTCCAGTGATACATTCCTTGTGATACAACCAGCAGAGCTTGCTTCTGTTCCAGCATGGACAGTGACTTGCTGTTTATTTTAAACTTTGGTTGAATAGTATTCATAAAACAATTTGCAGCTCTGCAAATAGAGAACGGAATGTCACTGTAACAACACTTCAGGGGCTCTGTTGCCTTCTGTCTCTGAAATTAGCCTTTTGAAAGTTGCATACAGTGTGCTGAATGGCAGATCAGGTATTGATATTGGCCCCTTGATATTAGGTCCTCAAAGCCTGAGTTGCTGAAATGTCTGTATTTCATAGACAGTAGGGCAGCCATGTGCTAAGCAGTCAGTAACTTGAGGAAAATAAGAGGAATGCAAGTCTCTCTGCAAGTGCAGCATGTCTCTGAAGAAGTTGCACCTTCTGAATTAAATACCTGGGTTTTTTTTCTGAATGTGCAAGCTGTAATGCACATCTAAGTGCAGTATCGAGAAAAAAGAGCTATTACAATTTGACTGAGCATCTGTCAGAGGCTTGTTTTATGTGCTAAGTTGTCTATAAAAGCTTGACCCTGTACTCTGAATTTTTCCCAATATCCTGTGAATTTTGTGAACGTGCAAAGCATGCAGTTGAGGCAGCAATGTTATATTGAAAATAACCACTTTGACACAGGCTTGTAATATCAATGAACGACTATGTCTGTGCAGTCATTTTAATTATCTTGGGGAGGGATTAATATGTGCTATGTAAGCACTTAACAGAACTATTTGCACATTATCGGAGCTGCAGAGTTAAGTTACAAGTTAGTCTGGAAAATCAGAGTTTAAAAAAAGTGATTTTGATATTCTTAAACCTAAATTCTGGTTCTGGAAGCCTAAGGCACTCCTGAGTTACTTTAAAAACCAGACAATCCCTCTCACTCCTTCACCCAAGCTGCAGACAGGAGATTTAGAATCATCTTTTTATCTAAGCTGCTTCTCAACAATGCACGTAAAGAAATTGGTGTCTAAAAATCTGCTCTGATGCTGACACCAGTCTTGTAAGACATTGCTTGTGTATATGAATGGCTCTATTGTGCTAGTGTATATCGCTCTGAGTTCTCAACCTTTTTTAACTAACCCTTTCTTTACCTTGAAATGTGTATGTGCCTTTATTTTATTCTATTTTCTGCCTTACTTTGCCCCAGACAAATAATTTAAGTGGAAAGTATTTGCTGTTCAAGGGCAGTGATGACTGCTGTGGAGTGTAGGAGAGCGCTGTTGAGAAGTGATGTAGCCTAGGTTTGCGGGGGAAGGTCTCGTCCCCTCTCAGCAGAGCTGTTCCACTGTGACAGGCTTCACTGAGCTGAGGCCAGCCCTGCTTGGCGAGGATTGTAGGAGTCCTGTGGAAGAGATTCTGAGGGAGACAGGAGGGGGAGACACAAATGAACAAAATCCCCAGACCCACAGCATGTCGATAGACCTCCTGTTGTTCTTAATTTGCGTCTGTAAATGGCGCTAGTTTCCGCCATTGTGCCCAAAGACAATAATAAATAACAATCCTTAGCGTTTATATACCACTTCAAAGTTTTCGGAGTGTTCAACACACATTAACTAATGCAGCTGAGATGCAAATATTCTGTGAGCAAAGCTACTCTTCTTGCTGCCCAGGGGAACCTTTCATTACAGCTGGGGCAGGGCTTTCCTTTTTCCCCTTAACTGGAGCTGTTGGCAGGAATGTTCTATACAGGGACAGTATCTTTCTTTCTGAAGTTTCTAAGCCTTTGCATGTACCCCTGTTTGCGCAGGAGTTTGTCTACTCCCAAGTCATATGTGGTACTATTAAAAAAATCATGCAGGAGGCTTGCCTGTTCATTCTGTGCTGCAAATATGCAGATCCACAGTTAACAGATTCGTGATTTCAGAAGCTATTAAGTTAGCAAAGATGTTAATGCATTAAGGGCATCTTTCTGTGCTTGCAGAAGGCTTTGGGGGAACACCATCTCCCATGGACCTCAAGGCTCAGGAGGGGAATAAACATCTGTCAGTTCTGACTAGGCTGGATCATCTGACCATGTGCTGAAGAGAATTGAGGGTGGGGGGCGGATGGCTTTGGTCCATGTTTCACTAGATCCAGCACCTGCTAGAGCATCAGTCTGTCTCTTGAGGCAGGAGAAGTCCAACAGAAGGCCTCTTCCCAGGTAAAAGATGTGTTTTGAGGGCGATTAAAGACATGTCCTACTGTTCATAATCCTGAATCCCAGACATGGAGTAATACATGCATTGGCATGAATCTGATTTGTCTGGCATTTGACTCACTTTCTGCCTTGGCGTTTTGTGTGTGCGTGTAGAGCTGGTGAGAGGGTTTGATGCATCTCTGTATCTTTGAGCTGGACAGGATTGTGAGATTGTGAGAATGGCATCTCTTTTTGAGTATTCCCTTAGGGTGACTAGAAGATAAGCATTGTTTTTTATGAGGTCCCATAACTTGGGTTTGGTGGTTACCTTGGAAATAACTGTTTGGTAGTCTTTGTAATCTGATGCCTGGTGCTATAGAACTGCCCACGTGCTTTGCAGTTATAACCCTCTTTCTAATCCGTGAAGTTTAGTTATAACTAGGTGGTGGCACTTCTGGATTGCCTCTTTGCCTAACCTTTTGGTAACTTTCTTTTTTAGAAGTGATACCTGCAGGTTTGACCTGAAACTGATTCTGAAAGAACAGCATAGATTATAATTTTCGTATAAATGGTTGTATGAACAGGAACACCGTTAGCCTCTTAGTGACCTAATTACGCAGGGAGGTGGGAGCACATTTTGAGATCAAAACTCTCATCTTGCTACAGCTTTCCCTTCAGCTAACAGTGCATGGGAGAACAGCGTGTTTCTTGCAGGTGATGATTTCTCTTTCAGTGGCTTTGATATCCTCATTTTCTGTTTGAAGTTAATGTGCAGATTGCTAGGTGGCGTCACTCAAAGCGACTGACTGAGCTGCTGTTGTATGTGAAGATGTCTCCAAGACAACTAATTTCCTGGTCAAACTGCACATCAGCTTCTGCCACAAGACATTTCCAGGAGCTGGTCAGCTGAAGGAGCAAGGTATTTTAACAGTGTATTATTAGCACTGTAGCTGCCAAATACAGCTCAGTCTAAGGCTGAAAATGTTCCTATTAAACATCACAGATGAATAGCTTTTAAAAAAGGTTATGTGATTTGACTAGCAAACTATTTTTTCAGAGAACTTCTACCAAATAATAGGAATTAAATCTCTACCTTCACAGTTAATTTTCTCCAACTGCTATATATGTTCCTGTGCTGAAAGCACAGGAAATTTAGGGACCTTCTTTCACTTTTATATTTTGTGGGATTATGTCCAGACTTCCCTGCTACATTTTAACTCTGCTTTTTTAGTGTTAGTGTGCCATATTTTTTTCTAAAATATACCCCAAAATCAAATGTTTGTTTCCATTTCTCTTCTGCTCTAAAACTCGGAAAGGTTTAGTGACTCCTTCCTGTTCTTAAGTTAGGATAAAATAAGCTTGAAGCATTGGATTTTTTCCCCTGCTTTGTCCCTTCCTCCCAGTCCCCTTTGTCTCCAGAGGAACAATGTTACTGAACAGGTGTAGAGCATTTACAAGTATTTTTAATTCTGCATTTCTGATTTTTTACTTTTTTTAATAAAATACTCCTGTGCCCATCCTGTTGCAAGGGACTCAGTCCAAACCAAAATCAAAAATACCCACGTAGTTTCCTGCCTTCCTTGCAAGGCTTGGCTGTACTGCCTAGCCGAACAACCCCACCTTTGTCTTTGCTTTGGAATAAGAAACAAGCAGGCTTGTTGATTCCTGCTGCATTAACACTATCCGCCTCCCTCACGCTGATGTCGTGGTTATGGGGGGGCCGGGGGGGGTAGGGTGGAAGCTGTTTGCTGCTGTTATTTCATGAGACCTCCCAGGAGGCTGCTGCAGTGTGGATCTCCTGCACTCTGGCCCCAGAGACTTCCAGCACTTAGTCGGGCTGTAATGACTGGAGGAAGCAAACAAGCAAAAGCTGCTTTGTGCAGTAGTGGGTGGAGAGAGGACACTGAGGGTGCTATGCTGAGAATGCTTGAAGATTTTCAAATGAAAGCCCGGGAGAGACAAGGACCTGTATCCATGCTGTGACCTCCATCCCTTCGCACATCTGAACCTGAACTCTCAGCTAATAACCCCTGAGTCACTAAGCCGCCTTCTCTGAGCATGCCTGCATGCGCTGGGGAATTTTAAGAATGCAGACTTCAGCACGGTGTGGGGTTGCTGCTGCTCAGCCTCGGTTCAACCAAGAGCTTTAGAAGCTGCAGTGGGGTTGGTATTGCCACAATAAAGCCCCATTGTGGTTGTTTGCAGCATTCTTTAACTAAAGATTTCTTTTCCCGGGTAAGGTTCCATTAGAACAGCAGGAGCCAACATCGCAGAGCTGGGGAGAGGACTCTTCCCTTCCCTGGCACAGCACAGCTTTACCCCTCTCCCTTCACCATCCCCTCTCCCAATCCCTTTATGTTTAAGGCATTAAAACTTCAGTGGCTGTGATATCTAAGAGGCTGGAGTTGTGGGTTTTGGTGCCCCAAATTACAGGGGCAACTGATCTAAGGGGTAGGAGGAGAAAGTCTGTGGGAGGATGGAGCTGCTATCACTGATGCAAACCTCTCTCTTTTGATGTCCCCTCCATGCTAAAGCAGCTCCATCTTTAGCCTCCAACTACTTGAATTGTTCCTGCTGGAGGGTGTGGGAGGTCTGCTGCATGGGAGGAAGATCGGAAGTAAGCTGGTCATACAGGCCCCACCACCTCGTTGGCTTTGTCCACAGCTCTGTGTCACGTGTCTTGCACAGCAAGGCAGCTTGAGTCTGTGGTTTTGTTTTCTAACAGGTATGGTAGCAAGAGGTGAAGGAATGCCCTCCTTAGTGAGTCCTTGTAGCTGCTTCTGGCGAATGGTTTAAGGTCCTCCTATTTGTTTTGAAAACCTACTGACAAAGGAAGGCGAAACAATTTGTGTCCTCAGTATGGCAGAACAACCCTGTGACCAGCATCTCTGAAACATCCCAACAGTGCATCTTGGACTCCCATCTGAACTCTGTCAGCATGGAGTTCCCATACCAGCAGACACCCAGTCCCTGACACTTGATAACTTCAAGCTAATTCAGATGCTAAGTGCAGTATAAGAAGCAACCTGGACCCCAATGAGAACCCAGTGTGATTCTGGAGGAAAATGTAAGGTTATTTTTAGGGTTGTTTCTATTCTGTTCTGCACCAAGGAGGATACTGCTCCAGTTTTGCACTACAGTTCAGCGTTGTTCTGTCTATTTCTCATTTTTTGATCCCATCTATTTTAACTGTCAAATATTTGTTGCTTGAGTACCTCCTTTCCCTGTGTCTTCTCATCTAGGTGCTGGAGAAAGCTGTGGTTTGAGACAATCCAGGACTTGTCTTCTCTACAAAATGCCCTTAAAATCGTTCCTGGTCGCCTTGCAGCAAGTCTATTTCTGCCCTGCTGATGGCCTGGCTTGCAAGCTGAAAATGTCTGGATAGGATTTATAATGCTCTGACCATTAAATTTTAAACTGCTTTTAATGGTAGATGTTAAATCACTCCTGTCTCAGTTCCAAGCTCTGTGCAAAATTTCTGAGTTCTTAGGGAGACATTTCCACTGCCAGCCACCTGTGACAACATTTGGTTTCTGAGAAGGACAAGTTACAGGGCTGTTGGCAGGACAAGCAAGCAGTAGTATGGTGAGGGACCTGTATGCTGGCCAACGTCCAGGCATCTGTGTGGCTCTAGAGAGCAGAGGCAGGCAGACCTGGTACGGCTGCGATGCGAACGAGAGATGTTTGTATTGGTGTCTGGGTGCAGGCACTACGCTGGGACACAGTGACTGGGTGACTCTGCTCTTGGCTTTGTTCCTCCCCGAATGAGCATCTCTGAAGCAGCAAGAAAACTGAAATTCAGTGTTTCAGCACTGAGCTGCTTACAGCAAGCTATTTTATTTTTGTACATGTCCAATAAATACTGAACTGTTCGGTGCTGCCACTCAGTGTGGCTTTGTTCCCTTGCTGCTGGGAGCCTCTGTATAGATTTCCCTTGAGACTGGAGAAACATAGCCACAGCGTCCTGTGACTCAGTGTACAATGCGGGCTGCTTCCTTGAGCGTGACATGAGATGCACACTCTTCTGGCTGAGGCTTATGTCTGTCACCTTTGCCTGGAGAGCACTAAAAGCGCTAAAACAGAATGTAATGTTTCTCAAACCACTTAATAGTCTTAAAGCCCTTTTCAGCTACTTGCAAAGGCAGCTGTGGCAGGTGGGCAGGAGGTTATTGCCTTGCCAAGGAGAGGGAGATGCCGCCTTCTGCGTTGCACATGTTTGCAGGGTGGGCAGAGAGACACCCAGGGCTTCCCACTCTCAGGCCTATGCATTTCATACTGCTCCATCTTCCTCACAGTAGCCTAGCACAGGGCTTTCGTTTTCATCAACAGGAGCAGTATTTAGTGTGTTCTGCTTTCTTTATCCCAAAGCTGGACATCAGACAAAATCACCATCCAACACTAGGCTGGAAGGAAATGTTTGAGATCAGCATATCAAAAAAGGCTGCAGAATTTTACAATATGCTGTGGCAGAGTTTTCCAGAGCTTGTGCTTGACTGGAGCAGGATATCCCCAGTCCTTGACATGGTGTTTAAAAGCACTGTTTGTGGCAGTGTTCGCAGTAATGGGAGCTAGAAGCAAAGCTCTGGACCAGAGTAGCCAGAAGCTTATAACTGTCTTGTATTTTATCATTTTCCTCTCTGGAAGATCTGTGCTCTCTTACTCTGGGATTATTTCATCTTGCTTACAGCGGGAGAGGTGGGCAACAGTAGAGACTGGTGACAATGGACCAGGGGTTGAAGTAGCACTACTTTCAGCAGGAATGCTTTCCCCAAGTGGGTCTGCCTGTCTCAGGATAAACGGAGACTCTGACTTATTCTCTGCTTATTCTCACACCTGTAAAGTTTGAATAGACCGTTTTAACGGTGCTGCCGTATGGCTTCTTCCCATATTAGAAAGGAGGAGGCTGAATATGGACATCCCAGTGTGCACGCGTCTGTCTGTCTGGACCTGTCCCATCAATTAAACAGGAGCTGATGTCATATTTGAAGGTCAGCTGTTTTATAACCTAATATTACCATTTTTTTTTCCTCTGGGTTTATTATCTCCCTCCAACCTGCAGCTCGGCACCATCTGGTGCAGGCACACAAGGGAGAAAGATTAGAGGAAAGTAAAGCAGCTTTGTTCGCTTCCCCCATTGCTTCCGATGTACAGAGGAGTCAGCAGTCCCTTACAGTATTGAATTTTAAGTGGTGGGAAGAGCTGGATCCTGTTAGCTGTCTAAGGGAGGGAAAAATAGTCTGTGCTTACCAGCGATCTGTCAGGAAATGTCTCATGATTCCTAAGGGACTTGCTGTGGCCACAGAGCACACTTCGCTGTATTTCGTTTTATATTTAAATAGTCGTGGTTTTGAAGCACCTGTTTTTCCCAGCACTCACGTTTTCCTTACCTGTAAATTGCCAGTGAGGCACTCACACAGTACTAACCCAGACTGCAGTCTGCTTCGGTAGTGAAGTGCTAGTACACCTGAAGTGCATTTACACCTGACAGAGCCACCAGACTGACACCCACAAGCAAGTTCTGCCACACAGGGAGAGCTTCATCTTTTCTGGTGGCATCTGTCTGCACAGACCGAGGAGATGCATATTTACTTGTCCAGCCTCAGCCTATGGGGAGAATGCACCACTTGTTTCCATTTCATGGCAGGGTTGGGTTTGCGCTCAAGCTTCACCCTTTCTCCCATCCTCCCTCCCTCTTTTTCTCCGTCCATCTGGAGGTGTGATCGCTCTCTGTCCAAACTGTATGATGATTGTTTTCTGCAAAAGCAAAGCTCTTTTCTTTCCAAAAATAAAATAAAAACAGATTCAGGAATGCTGATCTCCTAGGCCAGCAGGATTACTTGCACACTAGTATCTTCTTGTTTTGCTGCAATGTTGCAAATTTTGCATTGGACTATTTTGAAGCAAAATGTCTCTAGCCATAAATAAGTATTGTATTTAGTTATTTGGAAAGGATTGCTAATCGGTGCGCACTGGTTGCATACTAATATACAAGACGAGTTATGAAAACATTTGGGTGACTGTGATTCATGGTATATATGTGGCACTGTATTGCAAGGCATATAATGTGCACGTAGACTCTTTTTTGTCCACCTTTTCTTTGCCGCTGTGTAGCATTCTTCTAAACTGATTTTGTCAGGTCGAGGATGCTTTGTACAGATTCCTAATTCCTGGAGAGAGGGTAAGCTTGGAGCCTTTTGGGGGGGGTTTATTTTTCACTTTCCTAAGAAAAAATAAAATTAGTTTCTAGCTCCTCTCGTTATATAAAGAATCCTGAACTAACAACAGCAGACATTCAAAAGAGGAAGATTTACCTGGGAACAAGGAGGGAGTTCAGGGTTTTCCCGTGCTTTAGATTTAGCTCCAGTTTGTAACAGAAGAGCGCTTGTCTCCTTTCACACATGTTCTGATGCGGTTCTTTCCACTGTAGTCTTCGAGGATGCGATTGGACTTTTCCCTCTTCTAAATCAGTGCAGTGTACAGTGTTTCTTCAATATTTGATTCAGATTTTCCTGTCCCCAGCATGGTGATTTGTACAAGCTTCTTCCTAGGGGAGATCCATAGTAAACGAAGCAATGGTTCCTGCATTTCTCGACAAGTTTTTAGGCTTGTAAAGTGCACTTTTCCAAGTGGTGAGACAAACTGAAGTCTCTGCGCATGGCAGTGAGTTCAGAAGACAGATACACACAACAGAGGTCCTGATCAAGTCACCACAGTCTTCTTAATGTGAAACTTTGCCGCCTTGAACTGAGCTTGAAAATGGTGCTATAGATTCTCATTTGCAGCTTGGCTATGAAACCAATTGTGGTATGCCCTGTTAATTGCCTAAAAAGGTGTTTGCTCTTCCCCCCCCCCCCCCCC
>VZSC01016186.1:662069-721719 GCA_013398225.1 Steatornis caripensis | reverse complement strand
TTCGTCCTTTTTCCCCTGATAGGAAAGGCAGTGAGTGGGGTGGAAAGGCTGATTATGATATGAATTCTGGTCATCTTCCATGCTGCAGAAGAATTACAGGCACCAATAAACTTACCAGGTGGCCATTGAAATGCAAGCATTTCCCATGACCCATAGTTACAGCATGGAGCTTGTTGTCCCATGACACATGAAAGCCAAAATACCACCAGGTTTAAAAGGAGTTGTGCAAATTCATTGAGATTTTGTCTGTCAGTGGCTATTTAGCATTTACTAGTCCATGTGCAGATCCCTCTAAGCCACACATTGCTGAAAACTGGGGAAGGTGTATCAGAGGGGATATTGCTGTGGGCTACTCTGCCTTTTTACACTTTGCCCTGAAGTTTCTACTCCGCGTCACGGTCAGACAGTCTGTGGTAGATGAACTGACCCAGGATTGTTTTTCTGCTGTCACTGAACACTGACTGTTGCTTTGTCATGATCTCTCTCCCACCCCTGTCATTTTTGTATTTGCACAGAGACTTGTCATGCCGGCATCTCAGTCGGAGCCTGCTTGCATGAGGCATTGTCCTAATGAGCTCTGGAGCTCAGAAGTTCCCTTTGCACATGAGTAGGGCAGTTGCTTCGTAGTGGGTGAGAGAGGAAAGGCAGATGCAAGTATCATGAGCAATGAGGGTGTTTAAAAATAAATGGCATAGCAGCTCAATTGGGCAGACAGATCAGCTGTTTTGCTTTTTTCACCTGTGTGAACTTCTCTGACGCGCGCACCATTGTATTTTGCAGCTTGATACCTTCTCGTTCCTCCTTCGTTTACTCAACCCTTGTCTCTGGCAGTTTGACTGCAAGGATCTCAAAGTATGTTAAAGAGATGAATGTTAAAGAGATAAATGCATCAGTTTTCTGGCATCTTAGACTACCTTTACTCTTAGCAGCCCCTTTTTCAAGGGGCCTGGGTATGAAACTCAAGAGTTTTACTACTGGGAAGGGGATGCTGCATAGTGTTTGATTAGTGTCTGGTGGGTGCCTTGTACACCACAGGTCCTTCTGTCTGGGACCAGTCAGGAACGTGCTCTGTAGCAGACTGTGAGGCACATGCTTTCTTAAGGATTTTAATCCAAAACATGTAATTCACAATGCTTGTCTTGCTGGAACAAACATTATGACCAAACAGCTCTTAGTTTGTGGGCCTGATTGGCGGTGTGTTTTTATGCCTTCCCCTCCTCCACCTACTATCCTCTCTGCTAATTGCTTTCACCAAGTTTATCTGATATTTCTTAGTAGACAGGAATATCATCAACCATTCATTAGGTGCTCTGGATCTCTGTTGAAATGGCTTCTTCCTAGCGGAGGGGGTTTCAGGCTTTGGTGTCCATCCTGCAAAACTTCAGGGTGCAGAAAGATCGCCTGTGTTGGAAATGCTGGTCTGTGACCTGTTACCTGCTGCAGCTGGATACCTTTTGGCCTGAACTGCTAGGTGAAGGCATCCTGACAATGTTCTGTGACGGCTTTTTTCCTCCTTCTGAACTCATCACACAGCACAGTAATGTTGCTGTGTTTCTATTCCAGTTTTCTTTCTGATGCACGCACCTCTCTTCCCCAGCCCTTGCTCTGCTCCTGTCACTTTAGCACCCACCATGGACTGGGGTGAGGCTTTCCAACGCACACTGGCTCAGCTTCTTCGCCTCCAACAGCAGGTGAGACACGTGGCTGGGTTGATTTTTAAGGCCATACATATGTTTTAGGTTACCTTACTGTGTTTCTGTGACTTCAGGGAGCCTGTATGCTCAAAGATAATACAATGCTAGTCTATGTGCTACAAAAATTTGCAACTTAACGCTCTTTCATTAAGAAAACCTGTGCTTTCCTTTAGGACTACTTGTATGTTTCATCTAAACTCCTATCTCAAAACATCACATTAAAATGTGACTCTTCTCAAAAGCTGCATGCATAGCCTTTCTGGCATATGCAAAAGAGGTACTATTGGGTTTACCTTAGCTTTATTCCCTAGCTAGTCACAAATTCATTTATTTATTCACATTTATTTATTATTTGCAATGCCCAGCTATGTAACCTCATTGCCTACCCCATACTGTAATCAGTTGTTCCCATCTAGTAGGAAAGAAAAAAGCACATACTGCAGTTTGTGTTACAGATTGCTACCATGCTTGCGTATCTCAGCACTGACTGTGTAGCTGTTCTGTGCCTTCATGTCTTGTGAAAGCTCACAGAGTAAATGTTTTATAGGATCCAACCCAGTTCCCGCTTAATGGAAAAAATCTTATTGGTTTCGGTGGTATGTGGATCAGTCTTCTAATCCTATGAAGGAATGTAGCTGTATTCTTCTGTGGATTTTAGCGTGACTATATGCTGAATGCCATAATGACTGCTGCAATATTAGCCTGCATATTTTCCATCGGGGTGTGAAATCATCTTGATGTTTGAAACTGCTCAGATATTTTTCTAAACCATTGCTTATCTCTGCATGGGAGCACTGTGCTGTAATAGCCTTAGGACTGATTGACTATTGCATGCTACTAGACTGTGAGTTCCCCCTTAATCCAGGAGATTCCTGCAGTCTTTCTGGAAACTAGGATAGGGAAAGGGGAGGAGGATGTGAGAAAAATTGTAAAAGGAATTTGTAATGGACCTTTACAGAGAAACAGTTAGGTATTACAGGTCTGCTAGTGTGGTTTCCTGTATAAACTGACTGATGTCTTACTTGGTAGCCATTCTGTAGATTTCCATCGTGTTTTAAATCTTCATAGCATTATTGAAGCATACCTAAATGCTGACTTACTTGAAAACTTATGTGGGGTCTCTGACAATGATTCAGTATAATGTTTAAGTGTCTTTGGCAGCTTTTATGGAGTGCTGTATATACATAGAGATTTAGAAAGGAGTTTAAAAAGAGTTTTTGTGTGTTACTAACACCTCCTATATTGAGACACAAAGTAGAATCCTATATGGTGGCATTTCTTTCTTTATGCTGTCAAATTTAACTTGGTGCACTGGATTCATGCTGAAGAGTTCAGCAGAAACTGGCTACTTTCTCTGCTTCTGCATTGAGCCTGTTTCTTTCATGCAGTGCCAAAACAGTGGCTGCAAATACTAACGTCACATTTTCTGTAAAGAACAATCTTCTTAATAAAACCAAGACCATGCAACTTCCCCTTCCCTTTCCTCTGAATATAGCTGTTCTTTTTCTGTCTGTAAAAGCTGGTTAACTTTTAACCTCATTCAGTCTTCCTTGGAACTGACAGCTCCCGCTACTTATGTGCCATTTCTCTGAAACAACTTTGCAAATGATTTCCTTTACAAGGCAGGCTGGATGCATGTCTCTTCAGGGTGGCAGAGGGCACAAGCTACAGTATGCTGCTTGCCTTGTTTTGGTTCCTGTTTCAGAGGGATTTTTTGCTATAGTGTTGTATTTCTGCAGACCACTTGTCAACCTCCTTGTTTGGCAGTGGGAGAGCCAAATGCCACTGAGTCAGAGGGTTAAACAGATTGTGAGGATCAGCTGCAGTGGCTGGATGGGGCAGCTGAAGTTCTTGGCTGAAAATTTGGTACCCTGAAGTCTTAGCGACCTTGTGCAGCACTACAACAATTGTTTTTTGGGAGGGAACCTACCTCTGATTTTTTCCTATGGCAAAACAAAGCTCCTTTCTTGGGCTTATCCCAGTATGCTGATAGCATCAGGACAAAAAGATGTGTCAATAGCGTCTTCCCAGGCCTTGCTGGCAGATGAGAGCAGACCTTCCTTAAGCAATTCCTGCTTTTTCTGGCTTCTGTTGCTCTGAGAGACCCATCTACCCAGCAATGGCAATGAGCTGTAGAGCCCTACCATCCACCCTGTGTGTGGATGTGGACATAGCAGCTTCCAGGCCACCAGTGGTGACAGCTTGGGGAGAATTGTCTTGGCACAAGGAGTGCAGAAGTGCTTCACTTCATTTAGTGCCAGATGCCTGCTTATTTCTGGCTATTGGAGTAATGCCAGCTCTAGGGTGGGTGTGGAAAAAGGGATTTGGGCAGTTAAAAAGCAGGATGGGGAAGAGGGGTCAGGCCTGGCTGCTCCTCCTGCCTTACAGGATCAGCAGAAGCCTTAAGGGGCTGGGTGTCCTGCTGCAACAGCCACGGGCAGCCCTGTGATCTGTCCTCAGACTCACTCCTAATTACTTTCCTTTTTTAACATCCATGTGAAATATGTGGGGGTCTGGCCTCACACGTGCTTGGCACGAACATAGCCAGAAAGATGCCTCTGAGCATGCAAAACACACTTTTCCTGGGAAGTCTGGCCAGGAGCACAATTGCAGCAAGTCAGATATGGATCACAAGGTCAGCATAACGATTAGTCCTACCCTTCCCCCTAGCTGTAATTAGCTGTGGTGATGTCATCCTCTGTTCTGCCTTCTCACTGGCATTAATTACAGAGCTGCAAATTTCCTGCCTTTCCCTTTTAATTGCTCTCTGGTAAACTCAGAGTTTACACCCTCTGTTTAATGTCTGCCAGCAAACTTCCTCATCACGTGCTACCGGGCCTAACCTCTGGCTTGTATTCCCGCCAGGGAATAGGCTTGATTGGGGTGCTTGCTCAGGTGCCTTCCGAATGTGAACACTTCTGGGTTAGGTGTGCTCCCTCCGCTTCTTTTCAGCTTCTGTCCTTCCATCCCATTTCATTTTGGATTCAGTCCTGAGGAGCAAGAGATGTTTAAAACCCACAGTGATGTTAACCTTCCCTTTAAGGGAATTCCGTCCTCTCTAGGAAATGCAGTTTCTCCAGCTAAGCTGAGCTATAGCTTTAATACTAGTAACTAAGGAATTGGTGTAGGAATTGCTAGATGAGCCTGTTTCTGTTGGAGATATCCTCTCTACTGGTGGGATGGGGTTTGGGAAGTCTGAACTGGAGCAGTTCCGCATAGCTTGACTGGCCTGGGATCTGTCCTAGTCCTGCGAGGGCCCTACGGCCCTCTGCTTGGGCTGCACCGCTGAGGGACTCTGCCTGTGCAGCTTCAATCTTGCTTCGGGGCTGTGGCTTGAACCCAGCCAGTAGTGGCTTGTAGGACATCTCTGTCACCCATGGACCCTCACGAACTCTATACAGCCTCTAATCATTGGGGTCAGATGGGAGGGGTAGGAGAGTACTGCTAGAGGGATGTGGGAAGGAGATAATAGTTACTGTACTAAGAGTTGTCAGTGGAGAGCAGGACTCGGGATTTTAAGGGCAAGTGAGACCCTGGGGGCCAGGAGTGACAGCATAAGCTGGCTGCATTTATAACCAGCTCAGAGTGGACAGTTCTGGTTAAGTGCTGAGGCTCCATATGTGGTCCATCAACCCGTGAGCTAGGCTTGTGCTGAGAGAAGGAAAAGAACATGTTTCCTCTGTTGGGGTGCTCCTCTTAACCTGTGGGTATGCCAGGCTGCCTGTATCCCTGAGCAGGCTGCCCTAGGCAGCTTCTGTGCTATACATAGTAGCTCACATGGGATGTGAGGAACCAAGGATCTGCACTAATACTCCTCCATTTAGAGAAGATCATAAAAATATGGTTGAGATCCTGTTCTGAGGAAGCTAAGTCCACAGCATCTGTAGTGGCATTTGAAGGGTTTATTTTGGTATTGCTGGGTGATATTTGCCCCTGATCTTCATACTTGTTTTGCAGCCATTTATTTTCCTGGATGGCTTCTCAGCGCTGTGCATTTTGCTCTGTACAGACCTCAGCAAGGTGGTCTTGTGGCTTCTTCAGTCAAGCATCTCCCAGTCAATCCTCCTTTTGTTTTGGGTGTCTCTCCCCTTTGAAGTGGGGTGCGTGCATCACAATGGATCCGTCAGTAACATGAGGGGGAACATATCCCATAATCAGGAACAATCTGTCTAGAGAGAAGTGTTTATTATACACAACTTGTTAGGGACTGTCAATCAACCAGGCTCCCTTTGTTACTCCATAATGCATCATTAATGATGGCTGGTGCTGTGCATTTAATTTCATTGCACACAAGGGCCTTGTCTCTGTCTCCCCATCCGCCTCCCCCTCTTTATAGTCACCAGCACAGAAGAAATTAATAAATCGACCCATGGAAGGAGAGCTACAGGCTTGCTGTAGGCTATGTTCGGTGTCCTTGCTCTCACTGAGTTGTACCTTACTCTTGGATGTCAGTAGAGCTACTTTGAGATTTCTACTTGCTCAGCATCCCGAGGAGCGGGATTGGTATCTGCCCATACGCATACATGACATGGAACTGGCTATGTAAAGAAGGGCCAGAGGTATCTCATGAAAGTGATCTGTTGAGTCCCGGGGATGCACATGCCGCGTCCTTTTCAGCTCTTCATTTCTGCCCCTGCCTTTCTGGATCTTTGAGCCCTGAGAACATGCTGATGCTTTGCTGATTGCCATTTTGCTCATTCAGCCCAATTCAATTAACTTAAAAGAAGAATAATATTCAACTCCTCCAGGGCTTGTGAAAGATGGCTGGGAGAAACAAGCTTACTGGAGGCTATAAATTCACTAAGAAAGTCAGTGCCTCCACTGGAATTTTTTAGGAAACCACAAATAGTAAAAAAAACCCAACCCTGAAAATCCCCAGTTAAGACTGATCAGGGAAAAGGGTAGTTGTAGTGCATTTTGTTTGTTAAATAAACCTAATGATGTGGTTTGGGATTGGCCTGTTGGAAGCCCTGAAGCTGATTTTCCCCTACTGTCAAAGTTTGCAGCCTTCATCTGCAGCTGAAATTCAGCACGCCAGTAACAGCTATGATAATTCTGCCTTCTGGCTGGAGTCTGCTAATTGGTTTTGGTTGGTCTCCCTGTCTCATTTCTTTCTGTTTGAGTATCTCTAGGGCTTTTATTGAGCAGAGAGGGCCAAGCCCTGGTGTGAGCGAGCTATGAATACCAAACTGGTTTTGTTGCGCTTCCCAGGATTATAAATTACTCAGATTGCTTGGGTCCTTTCCGGCGCTGTGGTCAGTCCAGTCCTGCTTTGTGGTCCTGAACCAGCTGCCTGGTGTCTACCTCAGCACCAAAACTTGCATATGTCCTTACATGGTGCTGCCTGCTCATATTGTATGTTGCTTAGATGCACAAGACACTGACATGTTTGTTCACGTGGAAGCAATGGTTTGTGTGGTCATTCCAGCATGAAAGCAAGGAGTGGTTTGCACTGAGGGTGAGACACCCTCACAAATGTATTTCTGCTCTATTCTCCTGGGTTTTTCCAAAGGAGATCCCCAACTTGTCCTGATACCTGTTTCGAAGAAAGACCTGTAGCTGCTTCCCATCAGTCCTGAGGACACTGTATAGCAATTGGAGGAAAAGGAAATTTGGTCAACTTCAGATGGACTTCTTTAATTCTCTCTCCCCACATCCTTGGCTCCAGGCCATACTCTTTTGGGATTTCCCCCTGGCAAACAGCTTTGGCAGAGTGCTCCAGGCTGGATTCCAGCTTGTTTGCCTTTGTCCCGTGTGTGTTGGGGCAGCCAAGCCTGGCTGTGGGTTTCCGGTATTGCTGGATGGGATCCCACTCCTGTCTATCTGCATGGGCACGACCTCTCCCTTGGTAAAAGCGAGGGAAGAGGAAGCTACGCACGTGTCCTCCACTGGTTTACAAGAGGGAAAAGCTTGCCTCTACTGCTCATGGCCAACAGCCTGGCCTTTTAGTCAAGAGAGTATCCTGTTCTGGAAGGCAAAGGCCATGAGCGGAGCTGTTTTAAACACTTGGTAAGCAGAGCTGTTGCAAAAACCTTTGGTCATTTTCCATCTGAAGAGAGTAACTCACAAAACTGCTTTGCCTCAATTTTCCATTGTGAAGAAAAAATAACAAGATTTGACATTTCTTTTCTGGAACAGAGCACTTGAGATTTTAAAAAATGTTTTGCATATTTTCTATTTGCTGTTCCTGTACCCAACTATCTGAAATATTTTTAGATTCTTCCTCTTGTGAATAATTTCAGAGGTTTTATGGCCCTTGTTTCAACTCAAAAGGAAGTCAGATTTCAGAATGTTTAAATCCTGGTCATAATGTATTTCTGTCTTCTGTACTGCTCTGTAGATTTGTTTGATATTTAACAAACACAGAATTTAGCACAGAGGAGGACAAATTTTACCTTTTGTTTCCAATTTTTTTCTAAGACCCACCATTTCACTGAAGTCACGTTTCTGGAATTACTTTCTCTAAGGTTACTTTATTCCTCCACTCAGCACTAATTCTGGAGCCTCCAGCAGCCCACCAGTCAAGTAAATGGACTTTTGGTGCTGGCTGTGAACACATTTTCCCAGGATAGGAACATGCCACTGGGGTTAAGGGAGTCACCGTGCATTCACTGTGGTGCTGGGGGCATAAAGTGGCTCTCAGCATGATAACTTGCAGAGTTTATACAATTTGGCAGAGATCCTAAATGCACATTACTGTGAGGAAAGTGTGAAGGTACAGTGACCAGTCTTTCCTAAAAGAAAAAGAAATTGTTGGCTTAAAATTTTATTGTAGTCTTCGGTTTGACCCTGTAGGGCTGAATTCAGCCTTTGGATTTCAATAAATGTATCTAGTAAAACTTTACCTGCTAATACTTTCTTCTCTTTTAGTGGAAGGTTCTTCAGGGAAGACCTTGCCATGCAATAAACTGGTGCTGAATTTCATCTACAAGACAAACTGTGTGAGAAGCTTAACTGTCTAGGTCTTCATGATGGTAGGAGACTGAGCAAAACGTTGGTATGAGAATGAAACTCTCAACTTCACATTCTGACTTCTTTGCGAAATTTTGTTCCTTTACATCCAGTGAGTTTTCGGGCTTCCTTTATCTTGAGGATGGAGCTATGAACGTTCGTGCTTCCCCTCGCATTCATGGCTAGTGTAGAGCAAATAATTAATTACTGAGTCTTAAATCACTCCTTGAAGCCGTAACATCAGGTCATCATTCCCTTTAAATGTCTTTGGCACAGGCTCACCATCTCTGATTTTCATGTCTCACCAGTTGCTATTTTTACATGTTTTGTGTGGAAGAGGCTGCACCAAATAAAGCTGTGTGGTAGTAAGTGCTTGCGGTCTTTAAAATGGCTCCCACTCTGCTGTGTGCCTTATAACCTGAATTCCCAGCTCAGCTTTTTTCCCATGCCAGGAAATGCCTCCTACCTTTGAAACTCCTCTCGAGAGATGAAAGATTAGCTTTAGGCTGTCAGGAGCTGTCATTTCAGGCAATTAGAAATAGATCAGCTGACGCACGGTAGTTTTGCAGATATCTTACTTTCCTGCAACTGCTTCATTTCTGGCTGGTTACATACAGGGTAGCTCCTCCTGATTACCCACATGCACTCTTTGTTTCTGGCTGCTGTTTTCTGGCTGCCTTTTCATTGTTGATGAAGTTTTTTGTAGCTAGTAATGCTGCTGTGAGTTAGCTTTATTTGTAGCGTAAGAGGAATGGAAGTGGCAAATTTCTCCCTCGTAGTTAACCCAGTCTCCGAAGGAGGACATGGAGAAAATAGAAGTTGGTATTGCTGAAGGCAGGGGCAAATAAAAAAGCAGCTTTTATTGCCCTAGAGATCTGTCCTCTACCAGGACTGCGAGGAAGCATGCAGCAGGAGCTCGAGAATTGCGTCAGTAAGACTGAAACTCTTTGCATACCCTTCGGCTACATCTTTCGTGAGGAAGCGCCTGCCAGCCCTCTGCTCAGCGCTGATCCCCATCCACCTGTCTGGTCTTGTGCTCTCTCCATATAGGTGCTTCTGCTTTCATCTGTTTAACCTAGAAATATTGCCACCTGAAATACGCAGTTCCCAGAGGAGACACAGTCCATGTTAGTGAAAGGCTAGGATCTGTTTCTTTGCATTTTAAGTTGAATTTGGATTATAAAATCAGTGTGAGAGAGTGAGGGGGAGTCTGAGCCATGGCACTAGGAGGAGCACTCCTCTCTCTGGCGACTTCTGCGTTGCCTCCAAAGCATCCTGTATGTATGTGAAATTACGAACTCTCTGGGGCTTGGTTATGCTGCCAACTCCATTTTGGCTTTCTCCTGTCTCTGAGCCTGTATTTTAACTGAAGTAGAGCTAGCAGGCAGTTAACGTGAGTGCTCTACCTTGGAGATGTGCTACCCTAGATAATAGCATAGTTTCTACCTAACTGTGGTTTGAAAGAGGTCTCCTTGACAACTAAGTTTCTTGGCAGGGATCTGTTATCACTGGATGGAAGCTAAACAGAGAGCCTGGAAGGTAACCAAATGCCAGGAGCTGGCCTGTCTGCTATGTCAGACGTCTTCAATGGCAAAGGCAGAGGAGGGTCTGCTCTCATCCAGAAATAGTGAGGCGGTCAGGCTCTTGGCTCTCTGTGTGCACGTAGATGGGGGAAGGAAAAATGAGTGGAGCATCAAGGAGCATCGTATTCAAAACTTTTTTTGTCACAGGATCTGAGCCCTTGAGAGAGCCTTTTGTGAGAGGATCTGGAGGGTGGATGGCTCTGGGGCTGAGCGACTGCGCCCCTGATGCATCATCTGAGAGCTGGAAAAGGCGAGGACTTGGACAGATGGAGAACGGAGATGGGAGGCGGTGGAGCCTGGCCTTGCGCCAGCCTGTGGAGTCGGGTGGGCAGATCACAGAGAGGAGCTGGAGGGGGGTCAGAGGAGGATAATCCGCAAGCAACGATGAAGGCTGCAGCTGTTGGTGTTACAGCATGGCATTGCAGAGGTTTTCTGCTGCTGTGCTGTGGGCATCAGCCGAAGTCTGCCAGACCTGAGAGCTGGGTGAGTGCTGATGAACGTGTCCCCTTCCTTTGGTCAGTGTCCCAGGGGATGTTTTGGGACATTCAGCTGAAGGTGGAGGAGCCTGGCAGCGTGCAGAGCCCTGGCAGAGCCTTGTCCAACGTGGAGTGTGGTTTTAAGACCTATGACAGTAGCTGGAAGGGAAGGCAGTGTGCTGCTGGAGCTTTTGGCATTTGGATACGCTGCTGAGTGTTGCCTGAGAATAACTGCTGAGATCATCTTGCATTTTTGTCCCCCTTTGCACCAAGTCACAGCACTCTGCCCTGTCTGAACGCTTCTTCCCAGATGCCCCGGTGGGGCAAGCACGGCACGCTGGTGGGAACGATCGACTCACAATGAGCAGGCAAGCAAGCGAGGAGCCCAGCAGGAGAGTTAGTGAGCAAGTGAGGGCTCTCCAGGCCCCTGGAAGCCAGTTGCTGCTGTCCCTGGCAGAGGCACCCAGATTGTTTTGCACTGCAGGACCTGGCAGGCAGGCAGTAGTCCCTGTAATAGAGCCTTTTGCTCCTGCTTTCGGTGGCATTTCTTAACTCCTCCAGTACAAGTGTACATTGCTGCTGATTTGCTTTGAGACTGCAGAGAGTTTGGCTGGGTGGAAGATGTGTGAAGGGATATTAAGAAATGCAGCAGGTTCCTGGCGTGAAAGTGGGCACCTAGAAGATCACAGTGAGGCAGGGACCATTAGGTGCTGGGAGAAGATGCACTGCATCCCTGCCCTCCAGAGAAGGGAGCTCTCTGCCCTGGGAAGAATCTGCCCTGCCCTCACCATCCCTACGGCTGCAGACAGATCCCTTTCTGGAGTGTCTTCGCACTGTCCTAGGGAACAATACATGGGATCCTTCTATCCCTTTCCTAGTAGTGCCACCTCTCCGTCTCCCTCTATGAGGCCCAGTGGGTTTTACTTTGCCATTGTTTTACCTGGTAGATTTGTGGAGAGAGCTGATGCCGGCTGTCCAAGGGGAACCTCGGAGCAGTGAGCTGGTTTGCTAAACCTGAGGTGCTCAGAAGCTGTGAGCGGCAATCTAAAAATAAAAACTCTTGGTGTATTTTTATTTCTGTTCACTTTTCTTCAGCTTTTTAAGTCTTTCTGAGCCTCATCTCCTTCAGGGTATTTTCGGTTATTTGCAGCTGCGATGGACAGGAATTGCTCATTTTTTTGTCATAAATTTAAAGGGAGACTTTCGCCCTGTCTTAGGACTCCAGAAACTGGGGTCTTCAGCAAAAAGATAGATACAGAAGAGAAGTAAGAATTGACAATATGGCCAAATGCTGAGTATCGAAAGCTGATCAAGAACATCCAGCGCATCTTTGCTTACTGCCAGGACCTGAATGCAATACAAACACTTGCGTGTGGCTTAGGATTTAGAGGCTTTGGGAGGCACAGGTCTGTAGGTGTCTGTTAGGTTGGTACGTGGCGGTGATGGATGAGAATGGATCTTTTTCTGTGTCACAGCCAAAAACAGTTTGCACAAAACATAACAGTCATTACTGTCCATCTGGCAGGGGCTGTTGATGGCTACTGTCTCAAAAGTGCGGACGGGGCTCTGTTTGGGAAGTTTGAGATCTGGCTCAAACTCTGCGAGAGCTGTCTAAGACCAGCCCCAGCCCTGCTTGTTCTCATTCCACAACTTGGGATGCGCTGGAGCAGGCAGATCAAATAGTTACGAAGGGTGTGAATAAGCCCTGGGAAAGAGCAAGCAGGCAGCTTGTTTTATGTTTGCTTCCCTGTGTTTGGGTGAGTCATGGAGCTGGCGGTGGTCCTGCTTTCACCTCACAGAGAGCAGAAGTAAGTGTGTGAGAGCCCCACGCTAATTTGCTGAAAATAGCTGAAAGCCAGGCTCTTAAGATACTCACAAGAGATTGCAACTGCTCTATCTATTGATTCTTTTTCTCTCTCCTTCAACTTAACAGCTTTTCCCCTGTTTTACTGTCTTTTAAGAGCATGCATACAACCCACAGCATGTGGCTGGCTGTCCCAGCCCTCGCCTGGATGGTGCATGTGTGTGACCTCGCAGGGTGCCCATGAGTGACCGTAGGGCAGTCAGTGGTTTGGTGCGTGGAGACAGACACTTGAAGCAACAGAGAAGAGGTAAAAAATGTCTTCCTCTGTTACCCTGGAGGCTGCTGGCATGCCATGCCGCTGTCACGGCAGTAGAGGGGCCGGCTCTCCGCCATCACGCACCAACTCTGCCCTTGGCAGTCAGGGGCCAAGGTACTTTACACTTGAGCTGGTGCAAGTCTAGCGCTTGTGGTGTGCCTCTGTTACTCACCAATTCAGGGGGCAAAATACCAGTTGCGTGCCTTGCAATGGTGCCAGCTCATAATTGCATTTTTTGTTTCTGTTTTTAATCAAGAGTGATGTTAAATTTTAAGCTCTCATTAAAGCCCCAGCTTCTGGAGCCAGTAGATGATGCTGCGAGAATCCCAGCTTTGTTTCTGAGCAGAGGAAGGAAGTCGAGAAAGGCAGTCCGACAGCTTGTAGCCTGGGGGCAAAGGTAGCAATGACCCTGGTGTTCCTTCCACGTTTCCATGGGCCAAGTCCACACATGAGCTCCTGTTCGAGGTTTTGAATACAAAGGTTGGCAGAGCAGCCTCTGATCTAGCTGGTGTGTTGGGAAAAGCAGGAAGAATGCTTTGAGTTGCACGAGATACAGGGCTTGTGTGATGGCCTCGTATTCAGGTCAGCTCAGCTGAGCAGAGGGGGAAATAAGTGAGAGAGGCTGCTGTCGCTTAAGCCATCGGTGTGGGGAATGCAGCTGTGGTTTGGGGGCTCACTAAACCAGGGCTGTTTACGTGCTGAGCATCTCAAGCAGGCGAGAGAGCCAGCCATCTCCCAGCATTCATCCTTCATGCAATGGAGCGACTGCTCTTTAGCAACACAGGCTCCCCTGAAGCCCAATTTCTGCATTTCCTCCCTGCCTTAGGCAGTCTTTGCTTCACTTGTTTCCACATTTGTTTCTTCTGTTACACAAACTCTGGTCTCAGGCCTCTGAGCTTTCAAAAGCATGACTCTGAATTGCAGTCTCTGGCTTCTCACTGCTGCACGCCCAGCTCAACTTACCCTTGGTTAGAGTGAGCAACAAAGTCAGGGAACTAGTGAGTGTTGCTGTTCAGTGCTTAGAACTTGTGTGTGAGTGCCTTCTGAACTGCTACGATTTTGCTTTAAACCCAGACCACTCTCTATTAGATTCAGCAATTACTCCCCAGGGAATCTGCAAGCTTTGTGGCCATGTGAGGGCTCTGTTTTCCACTTCATCCACTTCTTCCAGTTCCCCTGCTATTTTGCAGATGTGTGCCTGTCCTCAGGACTTTTATCGTCCCTGCTAGCCTGACTTCCCCAAAGGAGAGGATTTCATCCTGTGGTCTGTAAACGATCCGTCCGCCCAGCCCTCTTGCAACAAGTGANGGGCTCTGTTTTCCACTTCATCCACTTCTTCCAGTTCCCCTGCTATTTTGCAGATGTGTGCCTGTCCTCAGGACTTTTATCGTCCCTGCTAGCCTGACTTCCCCAAAGGAGAGGATTTCATCCTGTGGTCTGTAAACGATCCGTCCACCCAGCCCTCTTGCAACAAGTGATCTGCCTCTTGTGCTATCACTGCTGGGGCTGGGCAGACACGCACTGCACACCACCCCTTTCCTTTTAACTGGGCTGGAATGGGAAGATGGGTCGGGAGATTCAGAGTTATCCATCTGCCTCCCTGTTTTCAAGTCTCCTGACTGAGGATTGGTTGGGGGGAACAAGGACATGACGGGACACCCTGCATCCTGCCCTAGAGCATCAGTGAACCTCTGCCGTATGGAATGTTGTCCAGGGCTTATGTTCCAAGACCTGGAAGCCAATTCTGAAGCCTGAAATAGGCTCACTTGTGGTTTGCTTCTGAATCTGTTTGTCTTGAGCCAGCAAGAGAGGTATCCCAGCAGTATATCCCATGAGAGCCTCTGAGCAGTGTTTCCAGGGTGAGGAGTGTTCTGAGGTATGTCTGCCAATGAGAAGTATGTGTCTGTGTCATTCACCGAGGTTTCTGCTGGCTCACACGTAAGGTGTGCGTGTGACAATAGCTATTTAATAAATGCAGCTTCAGAAGTGTTTGTAGGAGATAGCCAGCATCCCCTAAGAGCTGGTTGCTGTTGCTTGGCTCGGTGCTATAGTGCGTGTCGCGGCAGTGTTACTAACACATTGCTTGCAGTAGCTAGTCTGCTATTTCTGAAAACTCAAAGGATACTCGGTTTTGTTCCTTTGATGCTCCCTCATCCCAGATGTGTTATGTATTGCCAGATGTTCATAACTGACTGTGTTAAAGCACACACATCTAAGGCTGCATGAAGTGCACCCACTAACCACTCTGGACTTGTTCCTTTGCTTGCCCGTAACTCAGCTGACACACAGACAGTTTGGTGGATCTCTGTACTACCGGTGGAGTCATGCTGTAAGCTCATTGCCTATTCTACAGCACATTGCTCACAGCGGAGGATCTGTATCTTGAATCTCTGAAGAGTCACACTGACAAAATAGGAATAAAATTTCTTTGAGTAAGAAGCTAGTTTTGGCTTCCAAATCTCTCTGCTATTTAGGTCCACTTTAAATTTATCTAGTTCAGAAATTTTATAGACTGGATTAAAACATGCAAATACCACTTTACAACACTGCTATTTTTTTCTTTTTCTTA
This sequence comes from Steatornis caripensis, assembly GCA_013398225.1. Taxonomy (NCBI): domain Eukaryota; kingdom Metazoa; phylum Chordata; class Aves; order Caprimulgiformes; family Steatornithidae; genus Steatornis; species Steatornis caripensis. The sequence goes on along the minus strand of VZSC01016186.1, from coordinate 706,326 downwards.
ATGCTTTCTTCCTTTCCCTCATCTGCAGGTAGGGTCTTCATTTATTGCCCTGAAACAGCTTGAAAATCCCAGCCCTGCTTCTCAAATATATAGTGTGGATCTAAGTGCATTCCTACATGACCCCCTTTGCATTTAATTTTGAATGCTCCTAGGTTACTTTTGTTGCATTCACTCTGTTCTGAGAATGAAAATAAGTAAGAGAAACTGATTAGTTAGGCGTTGATTTCACCTTCTCCGTGTTCAGGAGGGCTCTGTCCTTAAACCGAAGTACCTGCTTCCGTCCTTAAACCAAAGTACCCGCTTCCGTTGAAGGGAGGAATTGCCCCCCTGCCTGTGTGCAGGTGTGTGCTGGCTGTGAGTCTGCGTGCTTTTTAATGAAGAAAGAAAATCTACGTTTCAAAGTAAATTTACCTGCAATGATTCATTCAGAGCACTGCTCTTTTCGTAACTTATTAAAATGCATTAGCAATAAATTCTGAACAGTGCTTCTATAAACAGCAATTGTTCTGCTTTGAAGCCATGATGCACCCTGCCTCCTCAGTTATGCTGCTGTGTAAAGTGGCATAAATACTCAAAGAGAAATGACACAAAAGGAGCCCTGTACAGATGGCTTGCTCAAAATGCTGCCCTTCCCCTTCAGTCATCACAAGCTGAAAATCTGGCATTAAATAGGATCTGTAGACAGTTCTGGTGTCTGTCTTCTGGCTTATCCCCTCTAAAATTTACATCTTGCTCCCACCCCATGCGCTGTATACTATCAGAGGACTTCTGACATACACGAGATGAAAATTACCTGCCAAATCTGGTTTGATAGAAGATGGCCTGGTACCGGAGGTTTCTTTCCTCTCGTAGCAATAATTGTGTCAGAGCTGGCTTCCTCTTCACTGTAAACCCTAGCAGGTGGCGGGGAAAGGTGTTTGTATGCCTGCATGTGGCTTCTTCCCTTGCCCATACTGCAGTGTGAAAACTATCGCCTTTTATGTTGAATGCTTCTTTTTCTCTCTGCTCACAAATCCCACAGGCCTGCTGAGCTGCCGCCAGGACACACTGATGCATTCGTGCCATCTGCTGACAGGAAAGGTGATTGCACGTACCAGTTTTGCTGGAGTTTTTTCACAACAACTTCTGTGGGAATCTCATCCACCGAAGGACAATGAACATGCCCATAGCAAGGCGGAATGTTTCTTGTCTTCTTGTTAAGGTGGCTAGGTAACTACCAGTAAAATATGAAATAAGATTTGAAACTCAATATTATGATCTAAAGAACCAGCAGCAAAGCAGACTGTCCTAAGCTCAGGAAAGCACAGAGGTGTTTTAGTAGCATCCCAATTTCATAAGCCATCTTTCTGGAAAGCGGTAAAGTGGTGCTTCTTCCTCGAACCCTTCCAGAACCCAAAGTTCTGTGGAATATTTCTTGCTTACTTTCTGAGCACTCAGAAGATAATTTGGGGCAGGGAGTTGTGGTTTAGCAACCGATTCTACTTCACAGGGCCCTCCTAATGGTGCCCCTGTCTATAGGCAGAGAATGCCAGTGACACATCTGAGAACGAGCGAATGTTGCCTCTTTGGGAACTGGCATACTTTTGCCTTCCTCTGGACTGTGCCTGTGGATAAAGGCTGGCTGATGTCTGAGCTTAGCTTGGAAGTGCCCCGAAATCCATTCGGCGTGACATCTTCCATCCCTGGTGGGAAAGCAGATCTGAGCGGTCTTTTTGCTTGATGGTGACACTGCTTCTGGTGGGTTGTTTTGTGAGCTAGGGAGAGCAGAGCAGCATGTATTTGGGTAGAAGAGCACTTTGGGGCCTCAGGTCTGGCCTCATACGAGGTAGGTCTACATGGACACAAGTGGAACAACCCCAGCCAGAAAGGCAGTGCAGCTAGGTATACAACTTGTGTTTTGTTGCTGATTGGCTTCAGCTACAAATCAGTATTTTATCTGTCTCTGCCAGCCCCTTCCCCAAGTGCAGCCAGGAACAAACAAGTAGGATTGTGCTCGGATGTCTTCCGGGCTGGAGCTATATATCAGCTTTGTCTGACTTCAGGGATGAGCATCCTTGTTAAAGAGTCAGCTCACACCCTCGTATTTCCACTTCTACCTTGTGCAATGAATTCTATAGACTGTCAGCAAATTTAGGAGGTCTGTAATCTTCTTTGTTGGTCCATTAATCACAGGGCCGGGGGCCAGCTGTCAGTGGGAAACTAGCGAGGACAGTGTTAGTCATTGCTTTCTATGTAGCAGGGCTGTATTCAAACAATACCCATTCCTGTTGTGCTGGAAAGTGTTTTCATGCAAGGAACAGCAAGCCCTGCAGGAGCTGAGCATCCACCGGGAAATATAACAAAGTGTTTTCACAGCAACATCTATAAAATGTAGGTGAGATTTCTAATTACTGAATTCATTTAAAGGGTCTGTGTTCTCCATGTACCTGCCTCTTCTAAGCCTAACTTCTTTATCAGCACTTGTGAACAAAGCATTTTAGCATTTTTCATTATCGCTACAGATATATTAGGGGATTTGTAGGATTAAAACTCAAGATTATGCACTGTGTAAGACAATAAAGAAGGTAGTTTAATTTTTGAGAGAAACTTCAAGTGCAACAGACCTGCTAGGACAAAATCTACCAGTATACTGTGGTTTTCCTTAAGGCTTATTACTGGAGTGCTGTGAGGTTCTTTATTAAATAAAGCACACCGTTTCTAATTCTCACATTTTCAGGGTAAAGCTAAGTGAACTAACTGAACTTGCTAGGTTACTGGGTTTGAATTTTCAAAGGTAGTTGCCCTTCCTCTGTCCTCCTTGCAAAAATGCCTGGAGAAAATGAAACTTGAAGATCTTGCTATGATTTCTTGGCTTGTCTCTTACTTTGTGGTTGTTTGGGTTGGGGACATTGCCTCCTAAAACTTGGGGAGATTGGTGAACGGGATCCTGCTTCCCTGAGCTTTTCAGAGTCATGGAGGTGAAGCAGCCCTGATAGGAGATGAGATTTGAAGAACGAGCTTTGATTGTCATCATCTTTCCATTACAAGAGGACTTTGAGATCTTACTCCATTAGGTCTTTTGCATAAGTTTCTCACACTTCTCTGGACCCAAATCTTGCTTGTGTCTGTATTCTACTAGGTTTTTAGATGAGAAAGGACTTTCGGACTAGGCTACTGGAGAGAATGGCTTCCTGGATGAACATACTTTGTGATTTTTATATTTGATCAGCAATAATTTTGCTTTCTCTTCTCTCCTTCACCTCACAATGTCATCCCGATGAGTTGAGAGATCACTAGGCCTGCTCTAAATAAATGTGTGCGAGGCTCTGTTTCATGCCAGGTAAGCATAAAAAGGCTTTGCGACAGATGTGGGGCTGATCTCCTGGAATTTCTCCTGAGTGAGCAGAGCAGGCAAAATGGGATGAGAGTCCTGTGCAAAGGGCCATGAGTGCTTCATGCCTGACCTGTTACTAGCATTTCAAGCCGTGTTCCTGGTAACAGAGAACTGCTCCAAAAATACAACCCTCATCTTGCTGCAAATGCTTACAGGGCATCAGCTAGCTGTGAGCACTGCCCGGCCCTGGCTCAGAGCTCCGACAGCTCCTCCTTCCCACCAGCCAATTCACATGGGAAGGAGAGCAGTCACAATACCTGTATCTTGCAGAGCCACCTGGCTATGTCACTTCTTACTGTTGCTTTCTTCAGATCGCAGTGCATTTCACCTTTGGAGTCGTGTGCCAGAGTGGCAGTGGCATTTTACTGTGTGCATTCACGCAAAGTGGCCCGGGTTCTAGTTTGCCGTAGTGGTGGTTGCTTTTCCCTTTCTCTTTTACTCTAATGGTTCCAGCTCCTGTGCTTCCTGGCTGCTCCCTGTGCTGCAGGGATAAGAGATCCTTGACAGGTGCTGGGGCTGTAGGCTTGGCTCGTGATGGAGATTCAATCCAGGCAGTGTTTGCTGCTACGCTCTTTAACAGATGATGGTGCTCAGCTGCACATAAATGACATTATCATAAACGATCTGTGAATTTAGTGACTTACAGTGTCTGTTAGAAACTTCTGCTGGCTTTTGTGTGCTGTCAAGTATGACCTCCGCCAGATTAAGCTGGGGCAGGATGGTAGAAGCAACGGGACATGGACAGGCAGGTTTGGAGGGCTTAGGTTTTCCACTGTGTGACATGGAAAGGCAGGAGGAATGCCCTTGAAATTTCTGCCAAGTATTCCCATTCACTTCAAGGCAGCTGCTCTGTTTTCTGCCAGCAGAAAATCTGGGCTGTAACTTCTTGCCCTGGTGATGTGGATGAAGAGGAATTCTGCATGAATGTCAAAGCCAACCAGCACTTTTCATACAGCTGATGCTGTACATGGGGCCTTAACAAATACATTTCATATAGATGACTTGATCTGGCTCCATATGACTTTGAAAGTGATCTCAGTAGTGAGTGGGAAATGGGTTGGAAAAGCAGGAAAGCTTGCTCTTAGCTTTGTGATCTCAGACACAGATGTATTGTTTAAGCCTTTTTGATTTCAGAACTTTCTGACCAAAGATCTGCATTCCCAGCATCATCTTGCTAGTCCCATCCACGCTCATCTGCAAGGACAGGGAAAAATGATATTGTGGTTCTGGCACTGGGTGTCTCAGCCATATTTGGCCTATCTGTCTTGGCTTCCTGGAGTGTTTGGATATAGGATCCATCAAAGGGGCCAGGCCAGGGCTATGTGGATAGAGTCCAATGAATTCCAGGGGTTGGAGAGAGGATTTACTTCATGTCGTCTTCTCAGGTGCCTCAGAAAGGCTTCTGAAGACAACCTGCTTTCCTTCTGCACTCAGAGAACAGATTTCCCCTGTGTCCAGAACCCTTTTGGGGCTTGGTTGGTTTCCTGGAATCATCCTTCATTCCACCTTTTTCTGACCTGTCCCATGGTATAAAGCTAAATAGATTTAGTCATTGGTAGATGAAGAGAATGAAAGTGATGGAAGGGGATGCTGTTCTGATCATGTCACTGACCCCAGGAGCCAAGTTTGATGGATTTTAATGGAAAATCAAGAACATGAGATTGAATTACAGCTGTGGTTATCCATCAACCCTCTGATGACTGTTTCTTGCCATGTATACTACACATGTAAGTTTTAACTTTGCTGGATGATTTAGTGAAAAATTTTTAAGTCAAGGACAAATCTCCTGCTGCTCTGCGGCAAGGTAGAGCTATTACTACAGAATAGGCAGGCGCTGAGGATGGGCAGTGTTGGCTCAGACCGAGTTCATAAGGACCAGTGCTGTGATTTGCTCTGGCTGTGACTTGTCTTTGTAGGAAACAGCTGTGCCGTGGGAACAGAAAACAAACTGGTAGTTAAGCAGCTGCGGAAGGAATTTACAGCGTATTGGATAACTGTAAGCAGGAGGCTTGGCATTTATGATGCGCGTTTACGACGGAGGCTCTTGTGTTATTTACAGGATGTGAGGGTGCGGTGGCATTCCTCTGGGCACAGCCCACTGGCTGGCACCTGAACTTAAGGTGGTGTAGCAACTTGGCCCTTTCAGGACAGGCAAACGGATACCAAACAGTAACTGAGAACAGAAAACCATCCCAGAGGAGCCCAAAGTGCTTTTGCAACCATGGAGGTAAGTTCTGCCTGACACATACACGTGCCCCTCTGGCTCACTTGGAGCAAGAGGAGAATGTGTTCTTGAGTCTCGAAGGGAACAACTTTGCTCGTCACTGGAGAGCTGCCACGTGTCTTCTGCGAGAGGCACCTGGTGCTGACTAGTCAGATTGGGATATGAGCTTCAGGGAGGCTGGGGACTTTTTTTCTTCTATGCAGCCTCCAAAACCTTCTGCTATCCTGCTTGCACTGTTCTTTTCCAGTGTCATCAATGCCCTTTGTAAAGTGGTGGGATTGATGTTGGCTTCTTCAGGGGCAATATCCTGAAGGTGGAATTACATTTTGGGGAGGAGGACTCAACTACGTTGAGAAAACCAGCAGTGCAGTGGGGCTAATTTAACAAGCGGGGCTGCTGAGGTATTTCCCAGAGGGCTGTGAAGACGTGCACGCAGAAGTCACCTTTTCACATGACATGCAGTGTTGACTGCCTGATTTCACACAGAGCGTAGGAATAGTAGGGTCCATGCAAGTGCTGAGAAGGACAATTGGGTATATTGCATTTAAATATGTTGTCCTTTTCGACATGGAAGAAAGGTGACTGACCAAGCCACATAAAGTCTTGAGTGATCTGTGGAAGGTGCCATGGTTAGGTGAGTTTCTTCATTTCCTACCAAGTCAGCAAAAGGAAATCCTTTTTGATGCAAGATGTCCTGTGTGAAACAATGCTGCAAGGCACTGACTATACCGAAATTATAAATTATTCAGAAAGCAATGAGAGGCATTCCTAGCAGGTAAATCCATCAGTGCTTTTCAACACAAAGCTGCCAGTACTGCCTCTAGTTTGAGAAATCCCAAAGCCACAGACTGCTTGAAGGTTGCAGAGGGAAAGTTATCATGCTGTACTTACCTTGCTTGTATGCTCTTTTCCTGAAAGCAGTCAGTAGCAGTTGCCTGAGACAGGATGCTAGGATAGATGGACATCTTATGTACCTCACTGAGGTTGTTATGCTGTTGTAGAGAGTGCAGTAACAATGAAAGGATGAGGAAAACAAGGGCAGAGCAGCATCTCCTGGAAGGAGCTGCATGTTCGTACTCAAAAAACTCAGCTTGGTTTGTGCCCACTGTTGTTACCTTGTAAGCAATCCAAGCAAGGAGTCGGGGTGAGCCTCCCTCAATGTAGCATCTAGCTGAATACTTAGCAGTGCTCTGTAAGGATGTGAGCTGAAGTGGCCCATATAGACCCTGTGTAGCCCTTGCCAAATGTGTACCATCAGTCCCAGAGGGTGGAACTGAAAGCAGTATGTCCCCTGGCAGATTTTATCTCTGGGATTGCGGTTCCAGGAGAAATGGCATCTTGTGCCATTTCCAAAGGGAATTTTATGTGTTACACACGCTTAAAAATATGGACGCCGTATGGACACGGTGTACAGTGTCATGCAGAGTGTAGCAGCAAGCTGTTCTTGTAAGTACCCTTTCTGTACCCTCTTCCTTCTGTTCTGCTTGTCAGCTGCTCTCAGACCTCATCACCTATTTTCTTCATATTCTAAAGCACCTCATTGACTTGCATTTCATATTGTTCATAGGCTTTCAGCATTCAGACACTTTTAGTTTGGTTAATATGACTCTGAAGTAAGTCCGTTGGATAAGCAGACTGACAGACTGGAGACCCGACATCAGTTTGGAGGGTGACTCAAACTCTTCAGTACCCAAAGCAGAGTTGCACAGCAGTGCAGGGGCTCCCAGTGAAACTGCTGGTTCCAGCTGTGGAAGCAGTCAAGCCCTGCGGTTGTGGACTCTGAGACCTGAGTGTTTTAGCCAAGTAGGTCACTACAGTAACACTGCTGCTGGTTTTGGTGCCAGGGTGGGTTTGGGTGTTTTGGGACAGCATCGCGCTTTGCTGTACGGGCATAGCCTTTGTTTGACTTCGGGCTTTTTCTTTCTTTTTTTTTTTTTTTTGCTTTTTTCCCCTTGCACCATGAAATACCCCTGTCCATTGGCATACAGGTTTTCAGCTAGCTGGATGGGTTTCACCAGGGCACATGAGAACTGGAAAAAGCCGGGGCACTACTTTTAAGATTGTTTTTAAAGAAGACTTTAGAGGAAAAAGATTATTTCTTTTACGACGGGGTGTTGGCTCCCTGCAGTGTGTTCTGTCACCATGTCACAAGACTTCTAAAAGAAGCAAAAATCAGTAGGACAGTGGTGTATCAGTCTGCAAAGAGCAGCTTCCTTCGCTCACCTCCCATATTTGACTAAACTGGTACCACTCGGTTCAGTCTCCCCACTCCCCTCCCACCCCCTTCCTGCTTCCTCCAAGAGTCCTCTCAAAGTGTGCTTTGTAACTAAAGACTTTTCTAAAGAGCTGACTCTTTCAGTTCTTCTGTGTAACAAAAACTTGTGCTGCTCATAAATAGATTTGCAATTACCAAGGGAAACAGAAGAATCAGTGCAACTCAGCTGCATCAGAGCCGACCTCCCATCCTGTCTTAAAGAAACCACTGAAGTTCAACACACATCACTCAGGCGTAGCTGGGAGACCTCTGAGGGGATCTGTCCTTTGAACAACATTCCTCTTCTGCAGGATCTGCTGTTTGCAGCAGAATTGTCAAGGAATGGCAGAGTGCCGTTCCATTTATGAAAAAAGACAAAACTTTTTTGTTTTTTGGCTAGCCTGGGGTTTCTTTTATTTCTTTTAGCCGTCAATGGTATGAATTGCCTGGCCAAGGCAAACGATCCTGACATTTATCATGAGCTTACAAATTGATTCTCTGCTAATGACACGTGGTGTGTGGTGAGTGCCTTTTGAGCAATTCCAAGCACTTTCTGCTCATCCAGGAGGTCAGACTTGCTCAGCTTTTGGAGCTTACGGGAGGGTGATGATTTTATACAGAAGAAAAAAAGACACGCCCAAGATCATGCATCAAACTGGGTAGAACTGGGAGGAAAATTCAAGAGCTCTGACTCTGCTGGGTCCTAAGGACAGATTAACCAGTAGAAAGGAGGGAGGCAAAGGGCGTGTGTGGGTGATCCGTAGCCTTCGCTATAGGAGAGATCACCTATACAAGGAAGACCTCTTCTATATGTCTGCTCCCTAGGCTGCCAGGAGGCATGAGGGAGACATGCAGCCAGCATAGCATTCTTTGGCCACCCTGGTGAGATGAATGGGCACTACCCCTGCCTTCAACAACAGCCATGTCAGCTCCCTGCAAATCTGGGTGGGCTCAGCTTCTTTGATCCTGGGCATCCCCACAAGGCGTGATTAGTCTCCCAGTGGCGCATTTCTGTGTATCTCAGAAAGTACGCGTGGGAGTGGGGCATGCAGTGCCACAGAGCAAGCTTCCCTACAAGGCTTTGTGCTGCTGCTTGCTGGAAGCGCTGACCCAGTGAGGGCAAATCAGATCTGTTGAATCAAAAGCAATTCCCAGCATTTCAGGTCTCCTCAGAGCCATGATAACCTCCTAGAACCCCTCTGGAGAGCTTCGCTTCATGGGAGTTCTCTTGCTCCAGGGCTTTGGATGAGTCTGTGGAGGAATTTAAACATACAGCCCTATTGACGTCAGTGGGGACTTAGGCTGATTTCTTTTGTGAGGAGGATGCACCTATGTTTCTTCCCAGGTGCTGGGGGTGCAATAGCAACAGCATGATGCTCACTTTCTTTCAATATGATTACTGAAAAATGTTGCTTAAGACAATAGTGAGGTCTCTGCAAGACTGGCTGCAAGTAACAGGAGACTTCTAGAGCCCAAGCTAATGGTTTGGAGAGGGCACACTTTGAATGCAAAGTCAGTTAATGATCAGTGCCAGAACACATCATTGCTATTGATTGAGGAAATGAGCATCCAAACCTCTTGTTTTGTGGAGATTAAGTTGCCTGCAAAGTAAGAAGGAAGAGAGGGAAGAAGATATCAATGAAAATGCCAGCTCAGGTGTTGGATTTCTCTAGAGAAAATCTCAATTTTAATTCTGTAGGCTTTCTTCTGGTGTGTGAGGGAGAGAGATGCTGGGAGAAGGGCACTTCTCATTTTGCCCAGTTTTCCTTCCCCTCCCTTTTGTCCATGTGCACATGTTGAAGTGCGTAAAGCATTCGAGTGTCCCAGTTCTTCTGATGCTTCACGGACAGCACTCTGTCGCTAGGCTGAACCCACAGTGCTTTGGGTCTTTGAGAAACTGGCATCTTCTGAACTCCAGTGTGGGGCTGAAGGGCAGTACCAGCCACGTTTATTCTGTGCTGCAGCTATTTTTAACAGCTGATGTTACACAGACTTACGCTGCTTCTCAAATCAGATCAGATGGCAAAGTCGAGAGGTGAACAGAGAAGTTCAGTAACAAGTTCAGTAACAGCCTCTTGTGCTGGTGATGTATAGAATACATTTGAGATCTTAAGAAGTTGAAGATGATCTGTGAGGGACAACATTAGCTTTCTGAGCCAGCTTGCCCAGAAAGTCTGCAAGGACAGGGATGTTACAGTAACTCATGGTCTCAGAAGCTTACATGGAGCCTTGCAGGCTCTGCAGGAGGAGTGAGTGATGCCAGGGTCAAGGAAGAAAACCAAGGCTGTGGACTGCCTCCTCCCCAGCAGGCTGGTACGGAATGTGAGCAAGGCATTTGCTACTGCAGACACTGGGGTCTAAGTTGGAGAACAGGAGCATTGCAGAGCTAGTGCCTGCATCAGGCTTGGCTCCCAGAACTCCTCCTGTGATATTCTTCTGTGGGCAAGGTTCTGCAAATCCTCCTTTGTGGAGCCTGTCTGAGCACCCACTGCTCTTTCGACCTCTCTCTAGTTCCCGCGCAGCAGAAGTGTCCGTTAATTCAGTGCCTGCCCTGAACATCACCCCATTCGGTTTGATGAGACCAGATCAGGCTAACAGAATGGCATCTTTCTTTGCTCACGTTTTATTTTGGTGGCAATGGTTGTGTACCTAAGGCATCAGGAAGGAAGGCTTCAAGAAGGAACCCCAAATTAGGAAATGCATATGTTAGAAATAAGTTTTTGTGTAATTTTTTCTTGTGGTCAATTTCTTCAAAGACAAGTCTGAAGGTTCCTCCTTATTTACACAAAGCTGGTCATGCAATAGCAGCAGATCCCAGCACTCACTGCAGTGGTTGTTAAATCAGTTTATCTGAAGTTCTGTAATGGATGGAGAGCATCTTTGCGTTGATTTTTTTTTTTAATGGGAAGGATAGTCTCTGTGTCATGTGCATCAGAGTCCCAGCTGATTCAAGGATGCATCCCAAATGTAGGTGTTATGTAAAAGTAAAATCTTTTTTCTCTGTCTTTATTTTCTTTGTATCACAGTGCTTGGAGTAGAAATAAAACCTATTTTCCTGCCACTGAAGGAGCAATAATGGAATGAAATTCTGTCTGTAGAACTCATTTGCTCACCTGTGTTACTCTGAACTGACTGTTTAGTAAACTAACCAGCAAGCTTGGCCTACAGGTACTGCTCCTAATTCTCACATTGCCTGCTCTTCTCATGCTTGTAAGCATAGTTACCTGTTAGGATGTCAAGTTTTATAGCTTGAGAAGGTCTTAAACTAGTTATACAGCTAGTAAAACAGAACTTCTTTAAGGTGTATTAGGCAGTAGTAGTAACTGAACACCAGTCTCTTACTTAGCCAAATACCAGCTTTGCCAAACAACCTTTTCAAAAGAACATGTCACACAAGATGTGACTGCAAATTATGTGTTTTGCCTGGTGGCAGCAAGAGACTTCTTAAATATCCATGAACCTACTTTGATGCCATGGGAGCTGGTCCTTCAGCTAAAATAATTTTTGTGTGTGTTTGACCCTACAAGTTCTGGGTTCGGTCTTTACAGACCACTCACTACACAAGGCTTCTACAAATTTCACAAGATTATCTGTAACCCCTGTTCCCTCCTCCTCCCAGGTGGTCCTGGTACTGAGATGGAAAGAAGAGAACTCAAATGGCCCGCTGGCGCTATTATCTTAAGTACTTGGGTCAAGTACCAATCTTGATATTTTTATTCTTTGTGTTTGCACTTAGATGCTTGCTGAGCTGGGGTGCCTGCTTCTGTTGTATGTACACGTGGTTCTCTCAGCTTGCATTTAGGCTATTGAAACTTGGGATGAAAACTTTGTGCCCAGGTAGTATATGCCATACAAGGTTGGCTAATGGGATTCCTTGAAATCTGTTCACATTCCAAGTAGATTTATAAATAAGGGGGGCAGTTTGAACACGTTACAAACCTTAAAGCCTTAGTGAATCCTGAATTTGGCCATCTCAACTATTTATAGAACACTCTATGCCTATTCTAAATATATTTTCGTCAAGGGGACCTCATCTCAACCCCCTGCTCCACAGCTTAAATTGGATCAGCACTGCTGCTATGATCTGTTAGCATCTGTGGCAGAGCTGCAGATGTTGCTGGTCCAGGCCTTGAAGGGGAAATTCTGTGCCAGGCAGAGCTCAAGGGTTTAGATTTAAACTCTGCAGTCAGCCAGGTACAGAGATATTGACAATATATTGGATCATTTCCTGTGGCCATTGCCTGGTTATTTTTTTATGTTCCTCCTCTGCTGGTAGGTCTAGAGTTCTGGAGAGGGCAAAACAAGTGCCTTATCAGCAGTGTATGGCACCTTTCCCTTTCAGGAGTCTTCAGCCTTGTAAACTACGCTTAATGGTGAGCACACAAAACATTTTCTTTCTAGAGGAAATGTAAAGAGTATGCTGTGGGCAGAAAGCATTTCCTATTGCAAGGATGCTTGAAATTGGTGTTCTCCTTTTCTTGCTCTGCTAGAGGGAAGAGAAGTGTCCCTTCTGTGGGAGTACCTACATGACAGTGCTTGGAGAGCCATGCCCCTGACTCTGCGGGATGGTTCGTCCTGAAATGTTTTCCATGCAGAAGCCTGCTCTTTGCAAGGTGGCGTTTTATAACCCCCCTGGCAGTAGAGCAGGCTGTGCAGGCTTTGTCCAGTGCAAGCTTTGCTTTGTGTTAGTTACAGCAGGAGTGTTGTAAGATGGTGTAGAACTAACATTGCAGGAGTGGTTCCTGCTTTCATCTGTCTTTGGAGGTTGATCATACATGTTCACTGTTACTTTCCAGGCAGATGACCACGGGGCATTTAGAAAGCAGGGCTTGAGTCCCATTTGCTGTTGATTGAGTAGGATCAGACTGTCAATTCTATTGCTCCCACATAAGGACAGAGGATCTCTTCAGGCCAAGGACAGCAACTAATCCCAGAGTAGATTCCCTAATGGGGAATCTCTACCTTTTAGAAGAATAATATGGTTTTGTTTTTCAGTCAAAGGCTCTGGCTGTATCATAGGATAGAAGTTTCAGTGCAAAGTGCACACTGCAGACCTTCACAGGACATTTTTCATTGTTCAAGTTTAAAGATATTTAGAAAAATATATCCTTTATTGAATTGTGTATGTTTCAACAGTTTCTTCTGTAAGATAGTTACATTCTGTCTGCCTTGCTCAGGAACATCTGCGGATCTGCATGGCACATGTTTTGGGTCAGTGTAAAGGCAGACGGGCCATACGTATCATACATACTCTACGTATCCTGAATAGCTGTGCTGCCCTCCAATAAGGGCTGGTACTGACTTGTATGCTTGGAAAAAAGCAGCTGCTCCCTGTCCCTATGATGTGATTGACCCAGACTCCGTGAGTCTTGGACCCAACTTACAGCCGGGGTGTAAAGAACCAAGGACAGGATTTGGAAGCAGTGTCAGTAGTGTCTCCAGAAGTCACGTCAATGTAGGTACCCGTTAGAAATCCCCTTCTTCTAGGTTCAACGAAGGAGTAACTGCTGTTTACTTGGCCTTGGGGATAGAGAAGCCTGTGCCAGGCTTTGCCACTCCATAGATCAGGTAACATAGCTCACTGTGTAGCTAAGCCTCAGAAAATGTCTTTGAGGTTGACAGAAGCTTTTCTTGGTTATTAACCTTTAAGGATGAATGGGGCAGCATGTGGTAAGATCGCAGAATGGAATTAGCTCAGGACTTAGCAGGAAAAGTTTCTTAGCGCTCCTTCAGAGCTATTTCCTTCTCTTGCAGCCTCTGGTGCTGCATGTAATGGAAAGGGTTATGTCCTTGCCTGCCTGGCAGGTAAATCATCCCAGCTTGGTGCAGCAAAATGTACTGGATCCAGTGCTCCGGGAAGTATTAAAACAGGTAAAATGTATTTAAAACGAATTTCACATGAGGTATTGCACAGTTACCCTGAACATTGCCCCGAGAAACACTCCCCTTCACAGACAGGCCTCTTCCTGCAGTCTCCTTGGCTCTTCCAAGGAGTCAGGGTCAGCATAGCTTTAGATTTTGCTCCAGTCATGGCTTCCCTGTGTGCATGCAAATAGCATTTCCTTGCCCTTTTCCTAGCATGCAGGAGAGGGCAGGTGAGTGTCTCCAAAAGCACTGCAGAGCCACTCAGGCGTGTATCTGTCTGTGGTTCCTGGTCTGACAGGGCGATTGGCAGCTCACCTCGTCATGCCTCCGGCTGGTTATTCCCACCGATGTCACTCTAAGACTGGCTTCCTCGTAATGGAAAGTCTCCATTTGAGCACTCTTGATATGAGCAAACTATGGTGCCTTTTGAAAGGTAAAGTAGAGCATGCCAACAAAAATTAGTACATTTGTGCTTGTAGGAAATAATGGTATATCCCTTTTACAGTGCTTATAAGAGATTCAGCTTCTTCATTCAGAGTCACTGGCCTCAGCTCCCTCATGGCCTGGCTGTGTTTTCTGAACTGAGTCTGGGAAGAAATCAAGAGCGTTTAACCACAAGATGAGCACCAAGAGTGAAACAGCCCAGATAGCAGAAGCAGACTACAGAGCAGTCGAAGTGCAGAGCTCAATTTTAAGCCTAATTTGAACATTGAATGAGGTGCTAGTATCTCAGCTTCTGTGTGGAGTCTCTTCTCAGTCTGCTGTTCGCGTTCTGTGAACAGAGTACAGTGGTATATATAGAATACACAGTGAAAAACTGGCTTTGTGCATCTGGTGCGGGCAGTGCAGGGTGACGGGAAGGCGTCTGGTTTTGATGATGAAAATAGAAATCTGTCTTCATGTCTGTGCTCAGGGGAGCTCATCTGATATTTCATGGCGTGATACTGTCATTGCAGCTTGAAGAACCAATTTTAGAGCTGGCTCTGTAATTGCCTGATAGTTTAACCTGTCTCCATTCCCCCATAAGAGGAGGACGTATTGCCTTCGTTCATGTTGCTTTGTTTGTTGGTAAATGTAAAGGGAATTGTAAAATCGAACCTGCTTAACTAATGTATGTAGCCACTCATTCACTCATGCACAAAACAACCCCCTGATGCTGGTCCAGCTTTTTTCTTATATCAGACAGAAAATAAGAACAGAGAGTCAATTAATATTCTCTTTTCTTTTTGAAGTGTCAGGGAAGCATTTGGATACCACGGAAATGAGGGCCGATATGGTGAAAAACTGTTTCAGAGGGTGTTTAAGAAGTTAATTTAGTCCTGGAAGTAGCTTTGCTGTGTTTTACCAGAGGCTTCTGCTTTTTTCCGTTGCTCCTGGTATGATGTTTAGGATGGGCTTCACCCATTCCTGGGAGTGCAGGAAAGGCCCTGCCCTGAGTCAGGTGGGACTAAAGTTTGGCTGAGTGCTGGGCCTGATGTACGTTTGTGTTGCACAGACAGTGATGAATACCTGTGGTTGCTTTTTTTCCAGCTGGGCATGGTATGGGTTTTAATCCTGGCTAAATCCTGTATCCTAGATCAGTTTTCCTTGTCTTGAAAGGACTTCTTTTTCTCTCTTTTGCAGGCATGGTTCAGAAACTTGACCAGAAGCTGCCTGTAGCCAACGAGTACCTGCTGCTTTCAGGCGGTGTGCGGGAAGGTGTGGTGGACATTGATCTTGATGAGCTGAATGTCTATGCACGAGGCACAGACTATGACATGGACTTCACCCTGCTTGTGCCCGCACTGAAGCTGCATGACCGCAACCAGCCAGTCACGCTGGACATGCGCCACTCGGCTTTGTGCCACTCCTGGCTGAGCCTGCGTCTGTTTGATGAAGGAACTATCAGCAAATGGAAGGACTGCTGCACGATCGTGGACCATATCAACGGAGCTACCAATTATTTCTTCTCTCCAACAAAGGTTGCAGACTGGTTCTATGACTCCATTAGCATTGTCCTCTCCGAGATCCAGAAAAAGCCCCAGCGAGGGATGCCAAAGGTGGAGAAGGTAGAAAAGAATGGGACTATCATATCCATCATCTTGGGAGTGGGCAGCAGCCGCATGCTGTACGACATTGTCCCTGTGGTGTCCTTCAAAGGGTGGCCAGCTGTGGCCCAGAGCTGGCTGATGGAGAACCACTTCTGGGATGGGAAGATCACAGAGGAGGAAGTCATAAGTGGGTTTTACTTAGTGCCTGCATGTTCATACAAGGGGAAGAAGGACAATGAATGGAGGCTGTCATTTGCCAGAAGTGAAGTGCAGCTGAAAAAGTGCATCTCCAGCAGCCTTATGCAAGCCTATCAGGCCTGCAAAGCTATCATCATCAAATTGCTGTCCCGCCCCAAAGCCATTAGTCCATATCACTTGCGGAGCATGATGCTGTGGGCTTGCGACAGGCTACCAGCCAGCTACTTGTCCCAGGAGGATTATGCAGCCCATTTCCTACTGGGTCTCATTGATGATCTCCAGCACTGCTTGGTCAACAAGATGTGCCCTAACTATTTCATCCCCCAGTGCAACATGCTGGAGCACCTCTCTGAAGAAACCGTCATGCTGCATGCGCGGAAGCTGTCCTCAGTCCGCTCAGACCCTGCCGAACACCTTCGAACTGCCATCGAACATGTCAAAGCAGCCAACCGGCTAACACTAGAGCTCCAGCGGCGGGGCAGCACCACCAGCATCCCCTCCCCTCAGTCAGATGGAGGGGACACCAACCAGCCTGATGACCGATTAGCCAAAAAGTTGCAACAGCTAGTGACTGAGAACCCCGGGAAGTCCATTTCCGTCTTCATTAACCCAGATGATGTCACAAGGCCCCACTTCAGAATTGATGACAAATTTTTCTGAGCTTTTGTCAGTGTTTCTTGGGATTTTTTCTTTTGTTTCATTTTTAAAAACTCTTGCAGTGTGCAGGTTTTTTTGTTTGAATTTCCTTGATGACTTAGTCTCTTGTTTTTTACATATCCAGCGTAGATTGGATCTGTTGAGAACAATCTGAATAAATTATAATTCCTGGTTCTGCAGGACGGTGCAGATTTTAAAACAGTATATTACTATTTCATATGCTGCTTTGATGTTTTTCACCCACCCAGCCCCATTGTCTGTGAGTAGTTTCTGAAGGAGAACACACACCGTAAACACACATGCCACAGTGTAATGTGGATTTTTTTTCAAGCTTCCAGAATTTAAGTTCATTTTTTGGGGGCCTGGAGAAGGGAGAACTCACCTTCTGTTGCTTCAGAAATTCACTTCTTTTTCCATGAGCTTCCATCACCCTAAAGAAATAAGGAGAGACTCTGGGTTGGAAAGCACTACTGGTAATTTGATGAGGCCAAATCTACTGGGCTGAAGTCCAGTTCGTCTGTTCTTCACACTTCTCACACTAGGGGAGAAAATTGACTTTAAGGATGATGATGCAGCTTTTGGGGGAAAGGGTTGTTTCTGTTTTGATCTACTTTTTGAATGTAATTGTTCATAATTGGACCTTGTACAGTCCAGAGGGTTGTTTCTGCTGCTTTTCCATGCGGAATAAGGTTATGGAATGTTAGTTTTAGTGTGTGTAATTATTCAAAGCCTTATTTAAATTCTATTAAAGAACATACCATTATAAATGTTAATTGCACTAATGAAATCTCTGCCATTACCTCAGTCCCACTGTTTGTGTTTCTTTCATGAATTAGCTTCTGTTATTAGGTCTCAGTATTGCAGATTGCTTGGGGCCCCTCAGGTCTCACGGTTTCAGGTGATTTCTTGATTGTCTTTTGTAAAAGGCTCTTCCTTGTTCGCCCTGCTATGTGTGAGAAGTCAGATTTTTGCATTGGCATATTTCTTTGGATGCGTGTTGTGTGTTGCAGTGCATATTGCATTAATATGTATTGCATGTTGTTGAAACAGGTTTACCATTAGATAAGGATGTAATGCTAAAGCAGTGGTACGTGCAAAGTGAATCAGCCAGACTTCGAGCAAAGGAGCTACGTTGCTTCTGTGATGCATGTATTAGGCCTGATCCTGTATGGCAGTTACCATCCCCTTGACTCCTGTGGACTTTCTGACTTACCCTGGGACATACGAGATCTTGCTTTGGTCTCAAGTTTGCAGAAGTTGTGTTTGTATGTAAACTTGTGGTGCAACAGTAGCCTTGAAAAACACATAACGCTTTCCTTTTGTGTGTAGGACAAGATGTATGGTAAGAAGGGTTAGTCTGAGCCAAAAATAATTCCAAGAGTTCAAGGATAGAGTGGCTTTTTTGTGGCTGGCTGGCCAGTGACTGATATTAAGGCCTTAAATCAGCAATTTGGGCTTACTGATTATTCCAGAGAAGCTATTCTGATCCAAACTTGGTGCATGTTTTAAAATGTGATTATTAGAGCAGGTTGAAGTATTTTTTAAATATTCAACAGACAAATGAGGCTCATATCTAGTAAATTCTAACAGATAAAAATTGTGTATGAAAAATGTGTCACTTTTTTAGCCCAGCCTTTCTGGTAAAGAAACCAGGCTGGAGCAACACACCAGCAGCTTTGGAAACTGCATTACTTTATTAGATGGCAGGGAGGTTTTCATACCTGATCTAGTGCCCAAGTCACGTCTTAAAATGAAACTTTGGCTCCACCATCTTTTGGGCATATTTGCAAACTTCACTCTGTTGCTGCAGATGTTCACATTTACCTGAATTTACTGGTGCACACTTAACAAGAGCCTGAAGAAGCTCTCAGAAGTTGCTGGCTAGATGGAGCGGATGAGGATTTCACTTTAAAGCACAATAGGCGAGTGATCGAGAGCCCTGGTACAGCTGCGGTTGTNCTGTTGCTGCAGATGTTCACATTTACCTGAATTTACTGGTGCACACTTAACAAGAGCCTGAAGAAGCTCTCAGAAGTTGCTGGCTAGATGGAGCGGATGAGGATTTCACTTTAAAGCACAATAGGCGAGTGATCGAGAGCCCTGGTGCAGCTGCGGTTGTGGTCCAGGGAAGGACATGTGTTGACTTCAGTGGAAGCAGAACTGGGTCCTACCAATGTGGCTATTGCCAAAGATGAGTCTCTATTTAAACCTGTGTACCCTGCCAGGGGAGGCAGGAGAACCAACTGGGAATCCTCTCCAGAAGTGCTTGGAAAATGCAGAGTCGTTGAAATGGTCTTTTCCCCAGTCTCCGGGACTTCTGTCTGTTGTGAAAAGAGTCCGGGCGCCAGGATGAAGTTTCCCATCACCACGTGAGAGAGATCTGCTCAGGACAAAGCAGCAGTAGCCTGGCAGGCAGAGTACTTTCCCAGGAGCCCCAGTGTCCGTGCCAGTGCTCCTGGGTTATGCAGAAACACAGCTCTCAGCCTTCCTCATGCTGGTTCAACGTCTGGATGACCAGCAGTTTGGCTAGCCCATGTCAAGCTCTGGTGTGTGCTCCTTTTTTTGGTTTTAATTAAAAAACTTTTTGAAAAGTATCCACCTTGTTCTTCCTGCATTACGAGGAAAGTGTGTGTGTGTGTGTGTGTGTGTGTGTGTTTGGGGCGGCAGGGACCCAGGTAGGTCTGAAAGAATGTTACATCCTCTGACTGGACCGTCTGTCTTCCAGGGAGGCAGAATCCTAATTTTCAGGAGGTTTTCAATCTCAGTCTAGTAT
Organism: Steatornis caripensis; assembly: GCA_013398225.1. Taxonomy (NCBI): domain Eukaryota; kingdom Metazoa; phylum Chordata; class Aves; order Caprimulgiformes; family Steatornithidae; genus Steatornis; species Steatornis caripensis. The sequence goes on along the minus strand of VZSC01016186.1, from coordinate 686,952 downwards.
TTGCTCCTTTCTACATACTATAGCTCAACTTAATGAACAGAGTTGCCAGCCCAGAACATCAACAGCTCTATTTTTTCCCTCTCCTATTGTCCCTTCTTGCCTTTCAGTATATGCTGGGACAGACTTGCAAAATGCATAGGTCTCTGTGGGATTTCAAAGTAGTGAGGGGGTTTAGATACAAACGACCTGTTATTCTACACTACCCCCTGCACGTTTCAAGGGGACTGTGGTGCTTTTCCTCTTGGGGAGTTCTTGAAAGCCCTGCACACAAGCATTTTAGAGCATCTAGCCCCAGGGGGTTCAAGACTTGGCCAATCTGACAAACACTGGAGTAAGAGGGGATTTGCTTTCAACTAGCAATGTAATCATCTTCCCTGCTGATGTCAAGAGGAGACAAGTCAGTGCTGTGAGCCCATGTCTCAATGAGAGATTCAGTTCTGCACGCACTGCTATGGGGATAAGAAAGATTTATTTTGCTTTTGCCCATCAGTTACCTTCCTGCTGGCTTCTCCTTGTTGGCAGGTGACGTTGCAAAAGGACTGGAAGAATTAGTGGGGGGCTGGCTGCATGTGTAAGAATGTAGGAGGTCTCATGTATGTGTCTGCAACTACTGCCTCCTATGCTGCTAAAAGGGAGTAGAGTCCCACCCAAGGGGGTCTGGCCTTGAGGCATCAGAGAGGTGGGGAGGAATAAAAAGTGCCCTTGGGAGGCTCCACTTCCATTTCTCAGTGTGCGCCTCCCTGGGCGTCCTGGCTGTGGTCCTACTACTGGGACAAGCTTTTGCCTTTGCTCTTTCCATGGGACTTGTGGCCAGTAGCTCAATGGGAGGAGCAGCTAATTTGACTAGTTCCAGTTGTCACTTCTTCTGGGACACCCTGAAGAACCTGTCACTTCTTCAGGAGGACACCTGAGCTGCTGCAGAACTGACAGAAACACCAGCCAGTGGTGCACTGCTCTCTGTGCTATGTTGGGGAGAGTACTCGGAGCAGAAGGGAACAACAAATAGCCCAAGAGCTTTGTGAAAGCCTGCTGTCTCTGCTCCTTCAAGCATGTTATGTGAAGCCTCAGTCACTTCTGGCTGGCTGTCATGAATCGGTTCCTCCACATTTTCCAACGCTGTAGCCTGAAGAAACATTGGTGCTGTAACCAGAAAATGACAACTGAGCATCAGAGTCATTCTTTGCAGGAGATTCAGCAAAACACTGGCAGGAGCATAACCATCCACTGCCCTGAATAGAAGGCAGTCCCCAAGAGCCGTTGAAAGAGCTGTTTTTTAACGATCTGTCTTTTCTGTTGTTCTTCTGTCACTGTGAAAAATAGCTCTAATTTTCGTCAAAATTCCTGGACTTTCCCTGATTGCCTCTTCCAGTGGAGAGCAGCCTTGCTTTGGCAGCTGGACAATGACATCTGAGCTCTGTGCCCTTCCACTTCTTGGCCTCCTTATGGAGGGTGATGGTACACTATGAGACAGGCTTGTGTCTGCTATGAATTGACAGGTCAGTGACTGAAACAGGCACTGAATGACAGCAGTCACTGACGTGAGACATGCCTTGAGCTCAACTTCTGTTGGCCAGTGTTGTGGGCCATATGAAATGAGCTCCAAACTCTCTCTGTGGGCACTGTGCTCTCAAACAAGTATAGGGTGGCTGGCTTCATGCAAGATGTTATCCTGGTGCCAAGCAGCCACCAGTTGCTAGCAATCTCCAATCAATTGGTTAAATTTTCTGGTAAATCTGGAGTTGCAAGGAAACATGACTACTTAAAAGCCTTAGAAGGCCAGAGATTCCCGAAGGTCGCTTTGTTCTGCTCTCTGGAGGCTGTGACTGGTGCTTAGATCTGGCTCCACTCAGCTGGAGCCTCTGAAAATGTTTGTGTAAAGATGGTTTATTTAAGTGTCTCGCCAATCTGCTTGCTGTGTGAATGGAGATGGCAGCTGGATAATGGGACCAGAAGTGTCCAGGAGGTGGTGGCTAGGGCTGGAGGGTCACAGGACAGGGCCCAAATCCCATTAAATTCCATTGGGACTTGAAAATGTGCTTGAAACAAAGTGTGTACTTTGCTGGATCAAGCTAATTGTGATCAGATCAAAAGCAAGCAGACGTCTGTCATGTTTTATTAACCCGTGCATAATGAAAGCAACCATGCATAGTGCAAGTGAACGTGTCAGAGGGAAACGGGAAGACAGACTTTGCTAATGATTATTTCTCGAAATTTTCTTTTTTTAAAGGTGTGCGTAGTTGGTGCCTAGAATTGCTGAAAAACAACCATCTGTACCTTTTTGCAGGTTCAGTGCTGGATACATTTTGCCACTCTGCTTTGTATTAAAGCGAGTATATTTGAAAGGTCACTGGGCAGCTGAGTGCAATAATGTTCAGATTCTCCTGGTATTGCTCACTGATTAGAAATATTCAGCATGCAAATAGCTTTTTCAACTTCAGCAAGTACATCATCTCCCTCCTGCCAGCCTTGCTTGGGGTGAGCTAATGGACTTCTAACATTATACAGCTTAGAGAGTGACTGTCTCTAATAGCTCCTGATTAAGCTCTCCAGAAAGGCAAATAACCATCATGGGGCAAAGGCTAAACAAGGGGAGGGGGGTAAAAAAGCACAAATACTAAAAAGTTGCTGGCCAAGGGACTCTTGCTGACATGTTTTGTATTTCGGGAAATTCAGCATTAAATTTAGCACATTTTGGCTTTTCAGAACTGTCTGTGCAATGGATCCTCATTTATTTCCTCTGAATGCTTTTAGAATAGTGATAAAATAGCCCTCCATCACTTCTCCTCCCCCTTTGCCCATTTATGATCTATTATTTTAGGGCTGCTCTGAGGAACTATTGTGTTTTCCTATTATCATTGTCCCTGGCTCAGCACTGTGCTTCCAAGCTGATTGTAGGCTTTTGGGGGTTATTTTTATCTTACTGACCTTCTGTGGCAGAGGAACACACTCTCATTCAGTCTCAGACAGCCTGATTTGCCCATCAGAGAGATGTGGGTACATATTGGGGGCATCAGGCTCTCTTTAAACTAACTCGGCCCTGTCTCTCCCTCTCAGTTTTTGTGTGTTAGGAATATCAACATGGAAGACATGTCTGAGGTCTTGCTAGGTACAGAGAAGACGCAATACGTGATTCTGAAGTCAAGCAAGCTCTAGTGCAAAGTGAAAATTGAGCCCAAACAGCCACTTTTCTTGCTGATTCTCAGCCCCTCTGACCCTGTGTTTTAGCTTTCTTTTGGGGCGGTGGAGAGGAGAGATGAGTTGCTTTTGTCCACTTCAGTGGGTACAAATCATAGCTTTGACTTAGGATGTTGGATACTTCATTCATTAATGGCTCTGTCTCCAGGGCTCCCTATTGCTTCACGCCCTATCATGACATCGGCAGGACAGGGAGAGGGTTTTATGATCTGCTCAGCCAATTCGCAACAGAACTGTGGAAAGAAAGGAATGGGCTTTTTTCATGAAGGGCTAGCGACCTTGGGTCCTTCTCCTGCCTCCTGTGTGCCAAAGCTCGCACACAGTATGTCAATAGCCACTTCTGATGGCTTCAGCTGATCAGAGAATAAAGGCCAAGGTGCTTCTGTGCAAACCAGCCAGCTCCCCTTCCTGGCCTTCAGCATCCCTTGCAGGGCAAGTCTACTCCTATCCGAAGTCAGTGCTCTCAGAGCAGACTTTGGCTGTTTGTGTTTGCAGGGTACAGGCCAGGTCTGCGCCTGCAGATGACAGCAAGCCAGGGGACAGCTTCCCACAGCTGCCACATCAAGAGATAACTTCACTTGGCTTAATTATTGATACAAGGCTCAGAGGAGCCACTTCAGTCATGGAGTTCAGCGACCACTACAGTCAAAAATGCCTATACTGGTGGTTTTTATGTTTAGGCTGCAGAGAGTGCCTAGTTCCCTCCCAGCCCCACACTTCTTAATGCTCTGTAACAGGCGAAAGGGCTACAGCAAGAAAAAACTCAAAGCTGCAACCTTCATTTAGCTTCCCTCAGAGGTTCCCTCTATTTGCTGATGGTTCTGGCTAGTCTTGGTTGATGTAAACTGTGCTATATTCATTAAATTATTTCGTTAACCGCTGGTGGCAAAACTGAGATTGACAAGTGTTGTCTTTAACCCCTGTACCGCTGTAGGTACATATAGCTGTTACCTTGCTGAGTACTCGAACTGGTTGCACTGACATCATCTCTGCTAGTAGTTAAAATGGAGGGAATGATGGTGGGAAGTTGTTACAGAAAGCCTCCAGAAAAAGCACGAGCCCATCACTTAAAGGAAGGTCTAGAAACTGAACCCAATGGTCCTGAATCCCACCAGCCTGTTGAGACCAAAGGACTGATGAGTCCACCAAGGCATATGTTACCAGATCAGCAGTACAAAGCTAGTTCCTCACTTGCTCTTTTCCCAAGGCACGGCTCTATTCAGCATCAAAACCCACTGAAGGCACAATGTGAAACCCAAACCACCAGGAAGCATGGAAAGAAGAGCTGCTTGACTGATTCCTCCGGTCTGTTTCTCTGTTACACCCAGCCTGCACCATGTACCTCTCCAAAGCGTCTTTAAATAAACTCTCCAGAGGTGTTCTGCTGCACAGTAATGAATTAAAATGAAATAAAATGCTGCTGAAAGGAGCTGGATAAATGCCTTGTCATATTTTGTTAGGATCATCTAGAGCAACCTCATTGCCTGTGTCATCTGCCTCTCCAGCTTACTTGTGGAGCGGCAAGCATCGTGGCAAGTGTGCAAAAAAAGAACAGAAATGCAAGTTCATGTGAGTTGGAGTAAATAATTCAGAGGCACCAGCTTGTTGTTCTGATACACAGTGCTACCCAGGGCAGCCAGGGCACACTGGTCCAGCACACACAGAAATCATGCTCTCCCAAGTAAAAGCAAGCTACAGAGAAAACTGAGCAAATCCTCCAGCCTGTTAGCTTTCCAGCTCATTGAGCAGGTGGAAACTCGGCAGTGTGGCTGTGTGGAGGGCTGGAGCCGGGCTGCAGGGTGCGAGTGGAGTGTCAGCACCCCCGGGCCAGTGGGCTCTTCAGCTGGTGCTGCTGTACCTGCACACAGGCACCTGCGGTTGCACTACTGTACATCATTGTGCAACTGACTGAATATAGTCTGTGCTTGAGTTTGCAAGCCATTTCTGAATAACAGCTCAAGAAATAAACTGTCAAAAAAAAAGAAAAAGGACTATTTATGGTGATTTCTGGAGAAGAGCGATGTGATCAAAATAAGCCAGCAGCCTACTTTACCTCTTCGTAGCCTACCATGCTCTGCGGTTGAAAAGAATCTGTATCTTCCCCTGATATCAACGTGAACAGGAGTAGACCAATGAATGCTGATGAGAGCCGATTTATGAACTATGCTAAATACCGGAACGCAATAGACATGGATGTTCTTCCAGGCTTGGCTCCTCTCAAAGGACATGGCCTGTCACCTGGGTTGTTTCCTAGCCCAGAGACGTCATATGTTAATGAATAAAAGAAATCAGTGCTGGGAAGAGAGCAAGCTCTCCACATGTGAAAGCCAGGCAGGCTCCTAGCTGTAGCCTTTACACCCTTCATGCATTCCTGGAGTTTTCCTCTTCCACTTCTTACAGCAGGAGGGACACCATGGCTCTGTCCTTGAAGCAGCTCAGTGAGTTTGGACCCTACTGCAGGAGATGAAAGGCTGTAGGAAGCCCAGACCTGTGCGTATCAGGGCAGTGCTGGAACAGTGCAAAAGAGTAATGAGGTTTATTTTGCCTATCCCTGCAATCAGCCTCGGAGCTGCACAGCATGAATTGGAACCACTGGGTTTCTTGGGAAACAGGCTGTGCTGCAAAGCTGAGAATCAGCTCGAATATTGTCACTTCCCTTCTCAAGGCAAACTGCAATTCTCCTACCTGCTCTCTAATGTAAGCCCACACAACTGTGGATTCTTGAAAAACACACTTACAAAAACATCTCCTTTCCCTTGAAAAAAACTCCAACCACCTAAAAAGCAGTGCGTCGTGCACAGCCCTTCCACAGAGCAGAGCTGAGAGGGAAAAGGAACTTCATGTGATCAGTTTTAATTTTGTGGCAAACTTGGATTTCCTGCCCAGTTGCCAACTCATGAGGAACCTTACTGTATTGTGGGATTTGTTCTGGATAGACAGCTCTGATTGATAACTTTGGAAAGGTACAGTCTTGGAGGCAAATGCAAACGTGTGTCCAACTGTTCCAGCTCAATACTGAGCACCCAGCACAGCGGTGGTTTGTGTGTGGCTGCATTTGTCAGATACTTTAGCTTGTAGTCTTCTGGTTTCTTGCTATATCAGTGTCTTAGAAGTTCTCCTGAACAGTGAAGATCTCCGGGAAATATTTCCCACCTCAATACTTCTGTCTAAAACTGCAAGGAAGACAGTACAGTGCGACAGTGCAAGGACAAGGCATGTTAGCTAACTTCCATACAATGTGCCAGGGGATCTTCATGATGTTTGTAGGACAGAGTCCTGCCCGGTTTGCCTTTCCTGCCCCTCTGTGCCATCACATCTGTGGACTCTTGCACACAGATGAGAGGTCTCTGGTGTGGGCTGGAACTGTTTGGGACAGCTACAGCTCTCCCTTCCTGACCGACCAGCTCTTGGTTCAGCCCAGCAGCACAAGTGGTAGGTCTGGATGATCATGTCTGTTTGGAGTCTGGCTGTCCCAGTGGCCAAATCCTGTTAACCGCTCACCTGTTATTTCAGGCATGAATAACCCCAGCTATACAGCTGCATGTGCCTTGAAGAACTAAACGTATCTTCGTACAAATCTGGGGGGTTATGAATTGCTGCAGTTTATGACTGGGAGGGGGCCTTACTTATTACAAAGAGCTGAATTAATTTGCCTGTTTGTGCCACCAGATCTGAGGTCTAAGGGACCAGCAAGGTATTTAGACATCTGAGTCATGCCCCTCATGCATCGCTGGTGCTTGCTGGCACAGACCTGGTCCCTCAAATGCTTGTTTAGTGGCTTGATGCCATTATCATATAATAACTCGCTCCAGCGGCTGGCTGGGTCCACATGTAAACACGTGTACTCCTCTGACCTGCCTGCAAAAAGGTCCTTCAGATCCAAATGCCATTGCTTTTTCAACAGTTACCACTCTCTCACTAAGCACTCCCCACAAGAAGTGCATCAGCAAGGCATCCTGCAAACCTGAAGAGCTCTGACCGGCTGTAATACGGCAAAAGGCCATCGCCAGCTGGGAGGAGATGGTGTGCATCTTGTCCCTGCTTCCCAGCACCCTGTGCTTGGCTTGGAAATAAGACCCAGGTCTGCAATGGCGACATCCAGCAAGCAGAGCTGATGCGCCTGCAGGGCACAACCCTGCACGGGACCTGCCCAGCACTTGCAGCAAGGCAGCTCTGCACACAAGCTGATGTGCTTTTTCCTTCAGTGGCACTAATTAGACCACATGCAGCTCCCGTTTCTGGGAAGAGCTCTTTTAGCGCCAGCTCAGGTATCTCTCAACTACACAACATTCACCAGTTTGGAAACATACGCTGTGCTTAGAAAGCTAAATAATGTCTCACAGCCGTATTGCAGCCTCCCCGTTCTTACTGGAAATAACCTTCTGGTGTTGTCTGCCCCTGGCCTTGTCCCTTCACACCTCTGGCAAGATAAAACATTATATTGAGGGTCAGGGTGATGATGGGGAAAATACCTGCTGCTCCCAGTCTTACATGCAGTACTTCAGCAAACGTCCACGTTTGCCAGCCTGAGTTCACAAGATGAAGGGAGGGGTGTGAGGACAGAATAGCAAAACAAATTCATGAATGTGTTTGTGAAATAGTCTCTTGTATGCACAACTCACTTTTAGTACCTGACCTGCAGTCTAGCCACAGATGGATTATGTGGATTTGCACTTCTACAACCACTGGAATTCCTTTGCAGTTGGAGACAGGCATTTCTGTTAAATATATATATAGTATTTCTCCATGTTTGTTTGAAGAGAGTGGTAACACATCATTGCTCCCAGTGGGGACATAGCTGCCTCCTAGCTTATGTCTGCTGACATGCATTAGAGCTGGGCTTGAATGGTAGCAATCAATAGCGGGAAATGCAGCGGCTGAAACTGCTAAGTGCAGCTTTAATGTTCCTTATGCAAACCTTAACACTCACGAGAGAGCTAAATTATTCCAAATATTTCCTGGGTTTTTTTGTGATTTGCTTATCTTAAATAAAATACAGTTGCCGAAACTGGAGAGGGTAGCACCAGCCAAAATTAAGAACAACTCTCATGTTGGAACAAGTGTGGGTTACTCACACACTCGAGGGCAGCTGGGCTATCCTGGGCTATTTCCAAGCACGTTAGGACACAGCTAGCTGGGTTCTGCCACCTTCATCTGCTTAGTGCCTACCAACCCCTATCCTGAGACAGACCAAAGCCAGCACGTGTGTCCCTGACTCAGCTTGCAAGCAGAACTAGTGCATGGGCGTTACATCCTGCGTAGCTCCTGGGCACCCCAATGGTTTGTCCAACATTGTGATTCACTAATCAGCTGCTCAGCCTGAAGCTGGACCCAATTGCCCAAATAGCTGAGCACCTGCTGCTTGCACCAGATGAACAGGAGCTGCGTGTCCTCAGGAGTGCCAGTGGCCAGACCTGGAATTTGCTCATGCTAAAAGCCAGTCCATTTACTCTGAACACACAGCTGACACATGGAAGACCACTGTTATGACAGGCAGGCCCTGAGGGTCTAGAATCACTTTCTTACTCTATCTCCAAGCTGGAGTAATTGCAGTGGTGCCTGAGCTTTGTAGCAGTACTGACCTTCCCCCTCTGTAACACACAGAAAAGTGGAATAGGAGGAGAAAAAACCCTTCATTTTCTTATTTCTTTCTGCACAGTAACCCTGACCTTCGTGGCACACCTGGCCGTTGCTGTGTGTGGGAATGTTTACACTTACCAGCTGGCCCCAGCACAGCTAATTCACCATTCCGCAAGGCTGGGTACAGCAGCAGCCCAGGTGAGCGGGATGTGTGTTAGCAGCCATTTGGCAGAGTGAGGCTATAAAGGAGGAAAGGGGGCACTAGGGAGGCTGGATGGGGACTGCAGTCAGAGGAAGGTCAGCAATGGATGGGGAAGGAAGGAGGGAAGGAAGTCTTTATTTGGGACTAGTAGGAATCTGTGCATAAAGTAGGAAGCAGCTCTGCATCCAGGGTCTGCCCCCTGTGGAGCTTTGGGGAGAACCTGTGGTCAGGAGGGGGTTAGACCCCGAGCTGTGAAACGGTGGAAAAGGTGATCCCTAATTTTGGAGGACATGTGTGCTCGCATTCATCACCTTTCCTTTTCTCCTTATCTAGAGATAACAGTAAATCTGCGAGCAGACTTGTGAGCTGAGTCAGATGAAAGGCCAGAGTTTGCCGGTGGGTGCCGGGAGCTGGGGTGCCCAGAGAGCCTGAGGCAATGTTATGGGCATTTGAAGCAGCAAGGGTCCTACTGCCTGTTCTTTCCCTAGGAAAGGATCAAGGTAACAAAACAAGGAGAAATCATTAGTGTGACTGCCTTGCAGATGCACTATCTGGGGGAGTCTGGTTTGGGAAGACTGAGCAGGAGAGACCTGCTTGATCTTGAGGGCAAAGAGCCTTGGAAATGCTGCTGGGCTGAAGTCTGAAACTGTTGGTTCCTTGTGTGAGCACTGCCTCAGCCAGCTGCTCCTGCACACATTCGTCTGTGTGTCAGGCTGTACAGAAAGGACATACCCTGGCACACAGTCAGCTTTGTTTACTACTATCACTAGTAAACTGGACACCAGCAGGTATTTATCAGTGGTTGTAAACCCTTGTGAGCTGTCACGCAGGGAAGGTGAAATGTTTCCTTGGCTTGTGTGACAAATTGCTGGGAAGGGTGTGTTCTTCCACACGGTGAGCTCAGGGAGCACAAGCCTGCTAAGCCTGTTGTCTGTGTGCTTTTAATCTGTCCTAGGGAAGCTCACCTGAACGCGGTTTGGGTGCAGGTATGTTGGAAGAGCCCTGTTTCTGCGGTTGCTGGGTCCATTGGGCTGCAGCACTGTTAGCATTGCAAGGATGCTTGCTGTGAAGCAGAGAGGTTGCCCCAGCTGGGAGGACAGAGGAGCTCTCTTGATCAAGCAAATTCAGTAGCTTGCTTAGATCCTTACCTGAGGAGTGTGTTGTCTGCATGTTGACTTTGGATTATCCCTGCCTGAAATGCTTGCAGTAGTGACTTCACTGACCCAAACAGTATGAGAGTCAGCAGCAAAGCACAGGTGTACTTTTTTCCTGCTAATACGTGAGTGTCTCAGGCTGTGTTTTCAAAGTTCCTATTGCCTCCACAGAGTTTCCAGCTTGTTAAAAGCAGAAACTGTGCAACAATATGCTCTCCAGTGTACCACTGCCATTGAGTGCTTACCCAGTGCAGCCTGATTTTGCCTTACTGTGTTTTAAAGGTCATAATTCTGCACCATGCTGCATCACATAATTTTTCTACCTTTCTAAAGCAAGAAATATAGCATGGGAAAGCAATGTCCTGCTCTTGAGAAAGGACTGTTGTTTAGACCACAATTTCTATCCCATTGTTACGTGGTTACAGCTCTGCTTGCCTATGAGCATAGCTAAGGGGTATGATTATACTATCCATCTCTGCTGACCCCAGACATGGAGATGACAGCAGTTACTACCCGATTTCTTAGTGAAGCCTTCATGCAAGCTGTCTTGAGGGTGTGGATCCAAGGGACAGCTTCCCTATGGGTATGTGACTTTTTAAAACTGCAAAAAAACACTCCAGAGAAAAATAAATCCACCAGGTGCTGGAGAGGCTGGTTCTGTTGGCCCTCGAGTAAGAATTCCAGGCTGGTCTCTGAGCCACAGGTAGTAGCCGTGTTTTCACTGCTCTCTGCAGACCCTGATTAGCACATCAGTGGAAGTGGGCAGAAGTCAGAGTTCTTAACTTCAGAGTTTTAATGATAGAGTATGAAAAGTCATCACCTTCTTCCTCCTGTACCCTCCCTGCTATGAGGCTCTAGCAGCTGCCTCAAGACGTTTTTTGGTGAAATTTTAATCGTCTTTATGGGTATTTCTCTTACCTACTTGTTTCTGTTACAGATGGTAGAATGGGATTTTCTCTTTTCTGGATTCCAACCTCTGGATGAATCTGAAAATCTAGTGGGANTTATGGGTATTTCTCTTACCTACTTGTTTCTGTTACAGATGGTAGAATGGGATTTTCTCTTTTCTGGATTCCAACCTCTGGATGAATCTGAAAATCTAGTGGGACGGGTATTTCTTTAGCTGCTCTTGCTTTATCTGATGTGTATAAATGCATAATGAACAGTCTCACTATAAATGTGCTCACTTCTCAGTGTCTGACTCCAGCCAGCTGCTGTTCCTGTTTCCCATCCCTGATGCTTAGTGAATGAGGGCTGTTGATTTCTGCGTGGAGACAGGCTAAATCAGCAGCAATGCTCCAGATCTTGTGGATTTTCATAATTGCTGAAGGATTTGGTTATCCTGGGTAACAAGTCATCATCTCTGATGGGAGATAATATTGTTTCATGCAGCTATTTATATTCTTGAAATCATAGTGCCCTTTCACCTTTGAGATGTTTAACAATGCAGAAAGTTAGTATTGCATGACCTTGCCTTTGGCAGTGAGTATCAACAGATGGCAGCCAGCAACATTTTCATATATTCTCAGCTCAACTTCTTCCCAGTCCTCTTCTCCCTGTTTGCCCTTGTAATTGGAGATAAGATGGACCCACGTAGTTATACAGCATCAGAAACGTAATCTAGACATCTCTACTGTGAATCGCATTTCTAACGTGCCCTTCAAACAGAAGTCAGATGCCTACAGTCTATTTTCTATGAGCTGCTTGGAAAAAATCTGAGCTGCAACTATTGATAGGTACATGTTTGAGGGACACCTGGAGGTGTCTGACGGTCTCACAAAACCAGCACAATACTTCACTGAAAAGCAGTTTTGCTCAACGATGTCTTTATCCTCTTCCTAAAAGGAGATCAAGGTCTTCATGGGAGGGCAGGCGGGGGCCAGCAGGGACTTTGATAAGCTGATGAAAGCCTCTAAGTGATTCATTTTATGGGTAGGACAGGAGTTCAGGCTGTGCAGGTCTGCAGAAGAGATTTTAAAATACCCTCTCATGCTGTCTGGGAACAATAGAGGACTTGGTGAAAGATCAGGTGCAATTTCTGTCTTTGTGCCCTATCCGGGCCATTTTGTTGCTGAACAGAACCCTGCTTGCTGTGCCATGTAGCAGCTAGCCAAGGTCCAGATGCCCAAAGCTGGACCTTCTTTTCAGAGCATCACTGAACTCCTGTTCCAGAGTGACAAACTTGTAGAAACATCGGGAGGAAAGTCTCCGCTGAGGGGAAGCAAGAGTGGAGGTGAACAATTACATGCAGGTGATAGGCAAGAGATTTTCACAATCCGTTGGTTGAGATATTGAAGTCCTCCGAGTGAAAGATAGTCTTTACTTCCAGATCTTGTCCCTATTGAGGGTCTCCTCAAGATCTCCCTCTTGGGAGTCCTTATGGCTCCATGGCACTTACCTTGTTTGGCAAGGCTAAGGCCATGGCAATTGAAAGCTTGGCGGAGGGTCGAGGGAGATATCCAGACCAAGAAGAGTTGGACAATGCCATTGCTTTGAGACAGATGAAGCTGCACTTACCTGCTCCTCGCAGATGGGTTGAGATCTTGAGGCTTTATTAAAAAACTAACGTTGTATATTCTGGAGCCTCTAAATATACAATGAGATGCTCAGATAAGTGATTGCTCTGAAATCCTGGTTGTGCTGGATCTGGGGGTCTCTCAACAACACCAGTTAGCAAACTATTGCATTTGACTGAAATTGTGAATATGTTCCTTAGCCTTCCCCTCTGCACAAGTCTGTTTGAATCCTTTAAGTGGTGGAAATGAGATGTAATGCTCTAGAATGCCCTGGCCCTGGTCAATGAAATCCTGTGTTGCGAGGCCCAGTAATGCTGGGTTATCCAGATTACACACTGCATCTGATTATCTTGCTGATAATCCTACCCTCAGTAATTTAATCAGGATGGGGATTGCAAGACCAGGATCAGGCAGAAATAATGGGCTATTGCCCCCTTGAGTGTATGTATACTTGGAAATCCTCCCTTGTGGCAATATCTGTAATGCACTTAAATATATGTGTGGTAGTGCATTGTTGCCACTGGCATTGCAACTGGAGTCTCCTGTTGTTTCTCACTGTTTGTAGGTGAGAAGTCAGTTATTGGGTGGCTTGGGGTGACACAGATTCCTGCATTTTCTTGCTTTGAATTCTCACAAAGTGTGTGTCTGAGGGGACTGATATGTGATGCCAATTTAAACAAATTGGGATGGCAAGGAGAGTGATCCAGTCCAGTAAGAACAGATGGTATTAACCTGCCTGCCACAGACGGAGGTAGGTCTCTTTGCCTATTGCTATGGGAGGGCTGGGTGAAGTGATCCTTGTCCTGAGCCTGTCTCTGGCTGAGGCTATCCCAGTATGGTTTGGGAATGAAGCTGCTTAGGCTTGTGTTTGTAGAAGTGCCTAAAGGGGAGCTGTGTTCACATTCTCTAATTTGCTCCAAAAGGCAGTTTGCCTGACACCTGAAGCACCAGGTCCTACAGAAAAACTGATACCCCATGTATCCAGCTTCCCCAAACCTGAAATGAATGAAGACCTCATTGTGAAATCCACTTAAACGAGTGCACATGGGCATAAGAGCTGCTAAAGGGAAGATAAAAAGGCAATGTTCTCTAGGTACTCTATGAAACGGACCCTACTAGCCAAGCAGAGTCTTATTCAAGGGTGACTGGTAGTGACCTAGGATTTGGGATGCATGCTGCAAGATACAGGCTAGAGGAGGATGGGTGCACTTGGAGCAGCTCTGTGCCTAGCTGAGTGTCACAATTTATGTTGGGCTTTTACCACAGTGCACATTCTGTGGTCTATTGGAAAGGCACCTGAGCAGTGCTAACATGCTTGGAGGTATAAAATATGTATCCTGTGCAGACCTGCATCTTTGCAAGGATTGTTAAAATAAGCCTAGAGTGTAAACAGTAAATTTCCCGAAGTTCTCCTTCTGTATGTAGTGCAGGGGATTGGGGGAAAAACGGAGCTCGACGTTTCTTGTTGCAGCCAGGAGAGGGCAGGGGTTGATACACGACCACGGGTGGCCTCGGGAGGCTGCTGGTACCGATGGCATGTGATGGGCACCGCCAAGGGGCTGAGCGCTTACAGCTGAGGTGGTGTTTCCCCTCCTGGATCACGACCCTGGAGGAAGCATGGGGCACCTGTGGGACAGAGCAAACCCTCAGCCACGTCTGGGGAAGGAGGCTCATCCTGATGCAGGGATGAAAAGAAGCTGAAAGCAGGGGAAAGAGGAATGAAAAAACAAAGTGAGGGAATGGGTGCTGCAGGAAAACGAGGAATAGCAGGTGGCAATGGCAAGCCTGGGCAAGCCTGGGTGCTGGGCAGGGAGATGAGAGCTTTCCTTTATGTGGCAAACGTGGCTCGTGTCTGTGTGCAGATGCCAGAACTGCGATGCTTCGTGCGTGTAGGAGGGCTGTAGTCGGGGAACGGGGGAGATGGCTTAGCTGGAGCTCACAGGCTGGAGGGCTGCCTTGGGAAGGCATCCGCATGCACTGGCCCAGGGGGTTTCAGTTCAACATGACTCCTGCCTGGTGCTGCCCTTTAGAGGTGGCACCCTGAGCACTCTGCTGAGGATATAATTTTGTTGCTTAGATATCCATGACATGGGGAATTTTCAGGATCAAGCAGTAACTGTTTCCAGCAAATGCTTTTATTGTGGAGCTGTTTGCCAGTGGTGCTTTCTCGGTGCTGGCAGGAAAACATCTTCCCACTGGAAAACAATCCCATTGCTTTTCCCACTTGCTGTTGCTACTGGCTTTTTTTTTTTTTGCTGCTGCCAGCTAGCTGTACATCCTATCACTGGGTGTTTCTGCTGCTCTCAGCCTTGACATTGTATCTTCTTATTTCCTTGCTGTCTGTCCTTTTGATTGCTACAGCTGATCCTTCGTAACCCTGGACCTCTTGCTTTCTCATCCCACTGCAATGTGGAGCTTGTTGATTCCGGGTCCCTGTTCAATCCAGCCTTGGCTTCCTCAGCTCCTGTTACTTGAAGGGTCTGAAACCCCAGTGCCATGCTGATTCTGCTAAACTTTTCCAGTTTTGCCACCCTGCTGACTAAATAGTTTTACTTCCCTACCTTGTGTGCTGGCATGGGATTCAGCTACAACTGGCTTCCTGCCACCTTGAGTCAGTCCAAACCTTCCTCCTCTGCCTTAATTTCTTTTTCTGACCAAAATATCTTCTGTTTCTTTTAAGTTGAAAAAGAAATACAAGATGATGTGCTCTCCTTTCTTGTCCTTGTCTCCTGGATGTGAGCATAGGCACCTTCTCCTATCTCCAAGACTTCCTGTATCTATTCCTATCCATGCTGTTACTCTTTCCTTTCAGTCCACCCTTTCTTCTGGCAGCTCATCCTTACAAAACAAACTTGCTATTCAAGCCCCCACATGTTTCACTAAATATAGCCCATGTCTGCACCTTAACTTGCACAGTGTCTTCATCAAAGTCAGCCCTTCTTTTCTCCTGATGGCCTTACTCTTATCACCTGGGACATTCCTCATCTGTTCTTCCTTTCCCTTGCTAGATTGCTTTCCATGAAGTCCCTTGGAGGATGCTGTTCTTCCCTTTGGCCTTTTCCAGTCTAAATTTGTGCTAGTATCCCATATCACTCTGTCCTCCGGCCCCTTCTCTCTTCCCTTTCCATCTTTTTTGATTGGTCTCATCCAAGCAGTAAATTGTTTTTGTGGATGCTTTGTCATCTCTTCGCAGTCTGAGAACAGGAGGAGACAGGTCTATCCTGAAGATCTCTGAGCAGATCCAGATATTTGCTGAATCAGTGCAGAGCTCTTCAGTTTCCCCTCATCTCCGGTCCACTCCTGCTTCCTGCTTTTTCAGTGACAACGGACTTTGCCATCAGGCCCGCAACCTGCACGTCACTAGCCTTAGATACACCACTGGATTCTTGGGTCATAGCTATTTTAATGTATATGACTGTAAGGTTCCCTCTCCCACACCACACAACTCCCCCACCCGCCAGTATCTTTTCCATTACTGACATAGTTTTTCCCCACCTAGATGGGAGTGATCTGAGGTTCTTCCTGTCTATCCAGAATGTTGCTCCCAAGGTGGCCTTTTCCCTAGCTCAGGAAAATATCTCTTGGAGTTGATGTTTCTGCAAAGCCAACTACTAATGCAGCACATACTGTAAAACTGCCCAAGGAGCTATTTATTTTCTTCCCACCATTCATTCTCTGCACAGCTGCTCCTCTGACAAGAGAGGAATGTCCTCTTAGTACTGTTTGCTAAAGCTGCTGTTTGGTTCTGGTATTTTAGTTTTGAAAGATAACCACTTTGAGTAAGAAAACGAAATACCCTTTTGCCTCATCAGTCAGCTGCTGAGAAGGTTCTAGAAATGCAGGGGAGGAAAGACTAATTTTATATGCAGTAGAAAATGATATCCTGGGAAAAAGCAATGGTTATTCTATTCCGACCCTCCTGAATCATGTGGCGATCAGCTTTGGGCATGGCTGGGGTGGCTAGTGGCAGAACTGTGCTCCTTGACATATCCTCTCAGCTGACTCTCATGGCCAGCTCTGGTCTGCATGGCAGATGTGTGCAGCACTGATGCAGCAAAAAAACCTCTGCTATTCCAGGCCTTCAGCATCAGAGCAGGATCTTCAAGGGCAAAGCTGGAAGATGGGCAGAGAAACATGAGTCTTTCTGACTCAATTTATGTGGCAAGTTGAGTGCTTTCTGGACTTCGTTCTTGAAAAGACCTCTGAAACCAAATCTAGACAGCTGTCTGTCATGGGAAAACTACCCTTTTATACTTAGTGTGTGTTGAACTCTACAGAATAAAGGAAGAATCTGCCCAGGAGCATGTGGTTCTTCCAACTCACAATGCTGTGCTTGCTGCAGTCCATTTGAACATCTAACTGGCAGTAGGTTACAAATGTTGCCCATGATCTCAAAATCTACCTTCATCCTTGGCTGAAAGGCCTGCAACAAGAGCAGAGGTGGAGAACTGCTGGAGAATGAACAGGATTTAGTAATCTTGAGTGTAATCCCAGATTCTTTCTTGAGTCTCCACTATTTTCTGCGTTTATATTTAACTGTCACTTGGAAGATGCCACCGCAATGTTTAGAAAATACTGTAGGTTTCTATGTCTACTCCACCTATAGCAAGGAGGAGGGTTGTACTTGCCAGGTAGAGCTGAGCTCCTTCTAAGCTTTGCAAGTCTTGGGTTAAAGGTGAGGTGTGTTGGTTGTGCAGATGGATGATGCAGCTGAACTCCCCTGTGCCTCTTGGCCGTGCTGTGGCCACAGCTGGAAAGTGGGGAGCAAGCAAGAGCCTCCAAATGGTGTTCATCCTTTCATGGTCAGGCATGCTGATGTTCATACTGCTTGGGTTGGTTGAACACCCCCCAAACTCCTGGGATGGACGCAGTGAGATCCCATCAGTCAAGAAAAGCAAGGCTTAAAGAAATTGCTATTTATGTATATAAGGTAAGCAAACAAACCAACCAAGCTTTTCTATAAGCAAAACCTCAGCAGAGAAGAGCAGCAGGCAGGCAGTATCTTGGTAGGCTTATTTAATAAGCCACTGAAGACTGCCTTTGCCTGTTGCCCTAACTCTGTGGGACACGTGGCAGGTCAAGTCCACTTCTGGATACTGATTCAAAACTAAGATTCCATGAGCTTTAAATTGCAGCCGTCACACTTATTCTGGGCCTGACTGCTTTCCCGTTTGTGCCAGACACCTCTGCCTCCAAGGGAAGTGTTGTCCTTGCAGCTCAGTCTAGGTTGCCACAAGGATTACTATTCTTGCTACATAGCTTATATCCCCCTTAAAAAACGCTGGAGCAGAAAGCAGCATCATCAATTTGTACTACAGAGCTGCTGGAAGCTGGTGTGGGTTAAAAAAGCTTTAGAGGTCAGGCTTCACCCAGGCAAGCTAGAACTTACAATATTCACTTCACGGATCAAGTTTGTCCTACAAGCATGAAGAACTGTCTCCTTAGCTTACAGCTTTCATGTCAGGGATGAAGGTGTGCTCTACGGATGCTGTCTGGTCTTGTGGATTGGATTTTGGGGGGAGAACTGAGCCAGTATTTTTCTCAATTTCTCTCAGCAAAATGCATGGGTCTACTTCAGTTTAAGCGTGTTGAATACTTGTTTGCTTACCATGGCTGTTCAAGGGCTTAAGGCTTGTGTCACTGAATGATGTAACCATCTAATGTGGAGATAAATAACTTCACAGGCAAGGCTTGGTCTTCCCATCTTTGCAGCTGGGTGTGAGCTAGTTCAGCTAGGATTGCCCTCTGCTTTTGTCATTCTTCTTCACTACTCTTCCCCTTGTGTTTTCTATTACATATTTCGGTTATTTGAATTTCACTTATGTTCTCAATATTTTTCATATCACCTGCTAAGAGGAACTCAAGCACTGAACTGGTCCAGTCAAATGGCTGTCAGTGGTGCTGGTACCAAGCAGCACTTCTCTGCCTCTTGTATTTGGACAAACTCTGAGTTTCAGCTTGAATTACCACAGATCCAGTTCCCTGAGGCATGGGAAAGCTGTGCTATGAATACACTGATGCTAATGGTATTGGCTCTGCAGATTTTATTGCATTTGTTATTTTCTAACGTTCTGGAAAACACAGCATTAAAATGAACAGGGTAAATATAGGCAAGAGGAAAAATTGTAGCTGGACAGGAGATGACTCTTTGCCCAAGAGGTCTGCCTGTCCCCTACCTCAGGGACACTGGAGCAGCCTGGCACATGCTTCAGATTTTGATGGGTGTCAGTTGGCATTGAATAGCTGCCTTAGTGGGCCTCTCACAGGACTGCAGGCTCTGAGGGCAGAGTTCAGTGCTCTAGAAATCGCTCTTACATGGTAGGCATGAGGCAAAGAAATTGCCTCCTGGGATATGGGACTTGGCAGAGGTGAGTCTGACTTCTTGTAATAGCAGATAAAGAATGTGAATGTTATTCAGCCTTGATAGCTGTAGAGTAGTGATGACCTAATAGTTTTTTATTGTAGGAAATAGGCATAGGCAAATAGGATTTTAAGATAAATAGTCCATTCTCTGTAAGCATTTGAGCACCTGGCTCTCAGGAGGGCTTTGCTTCCAGCAGGAAGCTCCTTTCTGCCTCTGCCCTGTAAAGTGATTTTTTTCATGTGTAAAGCATTCTGAATGCATGTAATTACCTCTTTTTAATCAAGTCAAAAGGGGCTAGTGCTTAAGTAGCTCCATTCAGCAGCTTATTTTCACATTTTCTTTTTTTACATGAAAGCCCTAAGCTCTTATAATGGTATAACAACCTGACTTCAGACACCTTCTTCCCTGCTCCCACTTGGCAGAGCAGATGGCAAAGTTATTTAATAAACTGAATAACTGGAAGATTGTGGTCTGGCCCAGGTCAGAGAGCTAGCCCTGAAAACACAAGCATTTTGCTGCAAGGACTGAGTACAGCCTCCAGCTTCCCTGGACTTTGAGGAGCTCAAGGTGCTCAGTACCTCATAAAAAACCTAAAATTTGGACTTGAGCTGTTTGGGTCAGATCCAACTGCCATTAAAGTCAATAGTAAGACTCTTGTTAATGTTAATGGGTTTATATGGATGTTTATGAAGAATAGCAGCAGAAGAAAGCTGGTGGTGTACTCCACCAGCCCAATGCTGGTGCTCGGAAGGATCTTCCTCTGAACCAGTCCAAGGATAGCTACCTCCCTTCCTGATTTTCTTCTGTAGCGATTTTTGACTACTTAGTTGTAAGTAATGGCAAACCTACTCCCTTGTTTTGGTACTTTTGTGACTTTGTTAGTGCTTTTTCCTTAATTAACGTGATGTTGGCTCATTAATCTGAATGACATTTGATCCAATAGTTCTATGTAATTTGACTGTGCTTGCTCAAAGGTTGTAGCTTGCTTTGGTCTTTTCCNCTGGTGCTCGGAAGGATCTTCCTCTGAACCAGTCCAAGGATAGCTACCTCCCTTCCTGATTTTCTTCTGTAGCAATTTTTGACTACTTAGTTGTAAGTAATGGCAAACCTACTCCCTTGTTTTGGTACTTTTGTGACTTTATTAGTGCTTTTTCCTTAATTAACGTGATGTTGGCTCATTAATCTGAATGACATTTGATCCAATAGTTCTATGTAATTTGACTGTGCTTGCTCAAAGGTTGTAGCTTGCTTTGGTCTTTTCCACACACCAGCTCCTAATGCATTTATGCTATGCTTCTAGCAACTACTTGAACGATGTAAGGAGGTGACATCAGCTGATGTCGTAGTTATTATTTTTATTGTTCATAATCAGAAGCTATGTACATCATTCTCAAGGTGATAAATTTACAGCTTGTAGAATATCCTTTGTATTTCACCCGGCCTGTGTTATTAAAAACTTCTGGTCTCTGTTTACTCCCCCTTCCCCCAAACTGTGCTCTTTCCTTTTTTAGTAGTGTTAGAGGTCCTTCCTGCTGCTGCTGTGTCATGGCCTACTTTCTTGGAACCTGCTGCTTTGGCTTGTGCTTATCTGAGCACAGCTCATGGCACGTGGACATCTTCTGAGCCTGGTGTTTTGTTTTCTGTCTGAAAGGAATCTGTTCTACTGGCTAATGATGGCGGTTAGCTAACGATACCCGTTAGTTTTTGGGAATATATGCTTTGGAGCCCCAAAAAGGACTTCAGGAGCACTTGACTGAGTCCTGCTCCCCATTGCAGTTAGTTTCAAGGTGTGCACTGGTTTCAAGGTTAGACCCACACTGAACATCAAGGTTAATAGTTATCCTTCCTTCTTGGTCAGAACTCAGTGCAGCTCCTTTTTGATTGAGCTGTTTGTTGTCTTTAAGGAATGTTGTGTTTAAGTGCCTTTCTGTGACCTGCATTGAGAGCAACTCTGTCCCTAGACAGAAAGTCTTCTTGGGTGCTGAAGTTGGCTTCTGGGCAGTTTGGGAACAGGCTGNTTTGATTGAGCTGTTTGTTGTCTTTAAGGAATGTTGTGTTTAAGTGCCTTTCTGTGACCTGCATTGAGAGCAACTCTGTCCCTAGACAGAAAGTCTTCTTGGGTGCTGAAGTTGGCTTCTGGGCAATTTGGGAACAGGCTGAGGCATTAGCACCTGAATTCACACTCTTTGGAAATAAAAGTGAAGAACTGAAGCTGACTTGTGGCCACTTTTGTGTACAGCTTGGTACAGCAGCTAGGTCCCCTAGCCCTTGACATAGTGCCTCCATGCCTGGGTTTGCTTTTTTGGATGGCCATCACCAGAAACTGACACTGAGCAGACGAAATCCCACCACTGGTGGGATTGCTCCCTCCTGGCACATCCAGCCTCATGAGGAAGTGCCCCATGTGGACATGGCAGCATGTGGGGGCTACATGCATGACCTTGCAGGCTGGCTGGTGCCTCTGCCCTTGCGAATGGAGGTTCCTGCTAGAGGAGGAAGCACTGTGCCAGGGTAGCAGATGGGCAGGAGCAGCAGCAGCACGGAGACCATGCATGATCATCACATGGGCTTACTGTCTGCAGCAATGCCAAAGTGGCCGCTTGGCTTTTTCATGTCTGTGCTCAGGGTTGCTCCTAAGACAGCTGCTTCCAGAGGCAGGGTGCAGGAAGGGGGCAGGCAGCAGTGACCGAGGCAGGCAGTGGGCTCTGCCCAGCATCCACCATCAATGGGGGAAGCAGCAGATTCCTCAGACTGGAGACCTGTGTAGTATTCTCATCTCTGTCTGAAGCATCGTGTGAGAGCAGCCAAGCTGAGCCCTTGCTGTGTCCCCTCTCACCTGTCCAGGCTGAGCTCTTCTCCGAGAAGTAGAAGTCTTGCTTCCATACACCTTGTCCTGTTCCTGCTGGGAAGAGGGGGTAGCCCTAGGGACTGCTGTTAAAGCAAGTTGGTCTGGTAGGGTGAGCAGGTCTCTGGTAGTGCATGCTGGGCAAGATCCCTGCTGATAAAACAATGGTCCAGGCAGCCCTGAGAAAGCCCTATGTTGGCAGCCCCATGGAAACCACTCAGGAATAGCATTGGGGTGAGTAACTCTGCCTTTCCAGAATGATGATCTTCTTGCCATGTTGGGAGCCAAGGACACACTGAAGCATGATGAAGAGGGTCTGAGCGGGGTGCTTTGTGCTTGGATTGAGCCGCCTCCTTATTTGTACCATGATTACAGCTTACTCTGAAAGCTTGAACGTGCGAGGCAAGCAAAGTGAGGGAAGCACAGCTGGCAACCCTGTGGCCTTGGTACAGGGGTGTGGGGCTTCCGAAGCTCTCCTTCTGCTTTGGCTCAAAAGGTGTGGATGAGAAGGGATCCATGCTCAGCACATCTGCATCTCCTGAGTGCTGCAATACTTTGTCTTACTGTGGTTTGGAGAACAACTTGATGCATTATTGAGATGCCATTAATATGTGTATCTTTGCTCGTTACTTGCAAAGCCACGGTAGACACAGATCTGACTTTCCTGAGGAGCCAGAGGAGGAACAGTGCTCTAACTCAAGCTGATCCATCTTCCTTGATACTTTAATGGAGAATGCACAGTTGAAATCTAGAATAGGCAATATTATATTCCTTCCTACTGCTAAGTAGTTTGACAGGTGACCTGTAAATGGCCACAGAGGGAAAACATCCAGTGGGATTTGTTCCCTTGAACTTGCTTATTTGTATTGAGAGAAGCCTTGAAGGGGCTTCATCTGTGTTCTGCATAGGGAGCGGCTTCTTTCTGCAAGATGAGCTTTTATTTTAAGAACATGTGTCTTAAGGTGTTGTGATGGTTTCATGATCTGGAAAGGAAGTTATGTCCCAGATGTGACTCACAATGAGATCTGATAACCTGTGATTGAAAATGAATGTGTGGATTGGTGAGTTTGGGTGTTTTGCTTGAGCTCTGTTCCTGCCTACCGTTACCTCAAAGGAAGAAATGTTTTGGAGCTCAAAAGCAACCCAAAAATTAACAGAAATGTTTGTTTTGCCTTGCTGCCTGAGGGCTAGACCTCTGACCTCCTAAATCATGTCATTCTCCATTGAGAGGATCTCTATAAAGAAAACAAACCCTAGAAGAAGGCAACCTACCTTTACTAATGGGGAGCCATGTTATGGCTCTCCCTTTCAGGACATTGGAAAAATATTTTTCCTGTGTTTGGGAAACTTGGTCTTCCTGTATTCTCATGGCAGTGGGGCTCAGCCTGAAGCCTGCAGCTAGGAACTGTTTCCCAGCTTTCCCTGTGAAGCAGAGTTATTAATGGCTGTTGGCTTTCCAGGGAACGCACAGCTTTGAAAGTAGTACTGGGCTGCAAGTGAGAAGGTGCATACAAACACCGGGATGTTTAAAGAAACAGTAGGAAGGAAGAATCACTGTTTGTGTTTTAAGAAACTTATGTAGTGCTGGAGCCATCTATCCTCTACATGTGCAGCGCCCAGCACAGTGCATGCCTTGAGCTGCCTTTTCAGTAACATAAATCATAAAAATAACCACAGAACTGGGTTTTACTGTCCCTATTGTACCAAAGTTGACAAATCTGGAGAAACTTAAGAGCTATAGGAATGATTTCAGCCATGGAGAAACTTCCTTATGGGGATGAACTTAAGGAGCAAAATCTGTTCTCTGAAGTGACTTGATCTTGGTGTGAATGCTTTCTTGAGCTGCCTTTTCAGTAACATAAATCATAAAAATAACCACAGAACTGGGTTTTACTGTCCCTATTGTACCAAAGTTGACAAATCTGGAGAAACTTAAGAGCTATAGGAATGATTTCAGCCATGGAGAAACTTCCTTATGGGGATGAACTTAAGGAGCAAAATCTGTTCTCTGAAGTGACTTGATCTTGGTGTGAATGCTTTCTTGAGCTGCCTTTTCAGTAACATAAATCATAAAAATAACCACAGAACTGGGTTTTACTGTCCCTATTGTACCAAAGTTGACAAATCTGGAGAAACTTAAGAGCTATAGGAATGATTTCAGCCATGGAGAAACTTCCTTATGGGGATGAACTTAAGGAGCAAAATCTGTTCTCTGAAGTGACTTGATCTTGGTGTGAATGCTTTCTTGAGCTGCCTTTTCAGTAACATAAATCATAAAAATAACCACAGAACTGGGTTTTACTGTCCCTATTGTACCAAAGTTGACAAATCTGGAGAAACTTAAGAGCTATAGGAATGATTTCAGCCATGGAGAAACTTCCTTATGGGGATGAACTTAAGGAGCAAAATCTGTTCTCTGAAGTGACTTGATCTTGGTGTGAATGCTTTCTTTTCCCCTGCAACTTTTCTTTAGCAGAGGACTGCTTATTCTACTAAGCAGTCAAAGGGAGAGCAAAATCCAGTGGCTGGATGCAAAAGCAGAGAAGCACAAACTAGCTGTAAGGTGGATGCTTTATGAATCAGCATAATTAATCTTGCAACAACATATGCAGAAAAGGCCTTAGCCTGAGAGTGGGCATCTCCAAAGAGATCCTCTCTGTGTTTGCAGGTGGTGTGGGCTCAGTCCGGCATATGTGGTGCAGGGAGGCTAGGGTGAGCGGAGCGATGCCTCTGACCTGACCCATTCGCGTGTGGTGGTCTGGGGTTTTGCCTCAGACCCTGTGCAATGCGCACATCACCTGCAGAAATCAGCCGGTGTGTACGCAGCAGCGGGATGTGTTTTGCGCTGTGCCGCACAGATGCCGTCTCCGTGTGCCCGGGAGATGATTCATGTGCCCAGCTCGGGAAGGAGGACTCCAGCAGGACTCCCGCAATAAATAAGCGGGTGTTTGTGCTCGCGTTGTGTAACCCAGCGCTGCCGCTTGCCGGGCGGCGGGGCGCAGCCCCCCGGGGCAGGGGGGGACGGCC